>OY744483.1:33912974-34257973 GCA_963556165.1 Tipula helvola | reverse complement strand
TTCAAAATTAAGTCTACTCCCAAATCAATCCCAAATGGAATCTCTTAAATCAGTCTTCAGCTCAACCTCCAAAAATAATATTTGTGTAAAGTTTGGTTCAAATCGGTCAAGGCGTGTGAATTTTTTTAAATATCTTGTACATATACAGGTTTTACAATGCCCAATTAGGATAAAATTTACCTACTTCATAACGGATTTTAGTGAAATTTGACATCCGAAAGAGAAATGGGATTCTAAAATATTTTTGGATAAACTTAATATGGCCAAGTGGGATGGAACTTGCCTTTTTCTCAACCGATTGTTATGAAATTTGGCTTGCGCGTTAGAAATGAGATTCTAAATTGATTTTTGGATGAAGTTCTGGAATATGGCCAAGTATTATGAAACTTGCCCATTTCTCATACAATTATGTTGAAATTCGACATGTGTGTTAGAAATAGGATTGTAAACCGATTTTTGGATGAAATTCTGGAATATGGCCAGCTAGAAAAATCATTTTAAAATCCGATTTCCAAGGCTTATATCAAATTTCATAATAATCAGTTACGGAATAGCCAAGTTCCGTCATACTTGGCCATATTCCAGAACCACATCCAAAAAACATTTTAGAATTCCAATTCCAATACACATGTCAAATTTCATAATAATCGATTAAGAAATAGGCAAGTTACATCCTGCTTGGCCATATTCCAGAACTTCATCTTAAAATAATTTGAGAAGTCCATTTCCATTGGAAATACTGAATTTAATCAAAATCGGATAAGATATAGAATCCCAATAAAATTTTTATAAAAAAAATCGCAAATCCTCAGTTTAACTGCTCACTAAACCATAATCCAACCCCCAGCTCAGCCCTAATTCAACCCGCAAACGGAACCCAACTCTACCCTCAACTCAACCGCAAACTCTACGCCAAGCTCAATCTTCAAACCAGTATACATATATAAAATTTTTGTTAACTGCTCACTACATCCTAATTTAACCCCAACTCAACTACAACACAACTTAAACTCAACCCGCAAATTGGCTCCTACCTTAACCTTCAAATCAACTCCAAATTCAATGTCCAATTCAATAATCAAACCAGCATATATAAAAAATCGTAAATATTTATGGGACGTTTCACGTCAACTGGACCACCCCTCTGTCCAAAAATTCACGCAACATAAAAAATTCGTTCTTGGCTTAAATTGCTCGAATAATCATAAACCTCCGGATAATCGAATAATGCCATCTAGCAATTCTCATTAAGTATGTTCTCAAGGTCGCTTAATGGGAATTCAGAGTCATATCTGCTTCTATACCCCATAGTCCTTTAACTAATGCTATAAAAGCACATAGCTCCTTGACATAACCTCGAAAAACCTAAGCTTCATAGTCACAGAATGCCTCAACCTAACCTCAAAAATCCCTGTAACTCCATAATTTAAGATTTCAAATTCCGTACGTCATTTGACTTAAGATTTTGAAATATATAGTCTCTTAATATAAATATTTATTTCACATTGACATTTTACCTAACCTTAGAAATCCCATAGCCGCTCAACCTAACCTAAAAAATTTCTATAAATTCTATAAAGTAAATTTGTAAGTAAATTGTTTGTAAATTTATAAAGTAAAGAGTTTATTAACCCCCTTAGGCCCTGAACCTAATAAGCACAAGAATTCATTAACCTAATCTCAAAAAAGCCTATAACTCCATAACGTGAAACTTTTCAGTTGTTTAAAATGTTTGAAATGCTTTAAAATTACATAGCCACCTTGACATAAGTATTTAACCATTGTCATCTATAGTCGGTTTGAAATCTAGTTTAGTGTTCCTAAGCGTCTTCTTAAACGATGTTAAATACCGAAACAGCAAATATAAAATTATTTTAGAGCAATGGCGGTAACATAACCTCAAAAAATTTACTTGAGAGCTTCAAAAGATTTCCCAAAGTTTTAATCATGTTTGATTCACATTAAAATTACTTGTTAGCACAGTTTCTGAGTGTCAGTGTTCTAGATTGTTAAGAGAGCTCCAAATATTACCTAAGGATTCGTTACTAACCTCAAAATTTCAGATATTTTGTGGAACTCAAATTACTTCTGTATCTTTTTTACGAATCGTCAAGGGAATAATTCACTTTGACGTGAAAACCAGAACATTCATAATGAGAAATGCTAGATGATATTATTCGATACCACCCCCAGAGCGTACATAATGAGAATTGCTAGATGATATTATTTGATTATCCGGAGGCTTCGCTCGTTTGGCGCCATTTTGAATTCGTCATCTTGAATTGTTCAAAAGGTCAGTCAAATTTCGAAAGAATATGAATATACGAGTAATTTAAGCCCAGAACAAATTTTTTATGTTGCGTGAATTTTTGGACAGAGAGGGTGGTCCAGTTGACGTGAAACGTCCCTTATATAACCAGGTGTTTTGGGTCAATTGTATGGCAGGTACTCCACCCTCTTGACGTACAGTCTCCAAAAGCTTTTCAAATCTCCGTCTTGACCATAGAAACAGTTGGCGAAAAAAAAATCCAAATCGGACCAGCCGTTCTCGAGATACCATGGGTACAGACATCCAGACATACAGGCGTCCAGACAACCAGAGAGGCGGACGGACATTTTTTTTTTTTTGCTTCAGACTCAGGTAATTTCAAAACGTGGAGAAAAGTGGTTTTGGGCCAACCAAATTTTTCGTCATTTTTGACAGGATTTCAATACTTTGGCCTTTTTGGTTCGAAGTAGTTCAGTAAAAATTTCCCACAGGTAATCTGGGAAAATTCGATTTTTCAAAAATCATTAGATAATTCATCTCCAGACATAACACTCTATAGGCTGATTTTATACATTCATTTATTACTTTCGGCTCGATACTTTATCAAATTTTCCCAGGTTTCCTACAAGAAACACCGGCTGATACAAAATTTTTTTTTCCGGCTGGAATGATAATAACGTAATCTGCACTCTCGACTATTTATTTTCGGCTGGAGACGTTCGGCTAACTTTAACAGTGTCCAGTTTCATTTATTTTCCAACAGAATCCCTAAATTTAACCCGCTCGTAATAACTAATGTGCGAATCCTGACTTTAACTCGATCGTAATAACTAATGAGCGAAGTTGAGCAAGTATTACAAAATAAATATTCTAGGAATTCAGACGGGGTATTCAATTATATCAAAATATTTCATCTAGAAAACATTCTAAAAAACAGCGAAGGCTTATCCACTAATGGAGCACGAAATTTAGTGTGCCTATAGGCATTAATCCGCTTCTGTTGAGTAAAGACTGAACTTTATAAGTTTGGAAGCTGTAATATTCTTGCACGGAATGACTCTCCAAAAAACACTGACAATTTTTCGAGTGGATGTTTATTTTTATAAATCGAAGACATTTACGAGCAGATCTAGCTTTCCCAAATAGGTGAATAAGAGGTTAACATTTTGCGTACGAAATAAATTATGTTCTATAAAAAAAAAACTTGATAATATTTTCCATAACAGAAACATAACTTTTAAATTATTCGTCTGGTTATAATAAATTATTCCCACAGAGAATCAAGTTTGAGAAACAAAAAAAAAGGCAAATTAAACAGTCTGGGAGCTACGCTTAACCGTAGTCGTTGTAGTCATAAAATTTATGTTTCGTAAACCGTTGAATAGCATGTTCAAGTACGAACCATATATGTAACATCAAAATAGATTTAAGCAATTTAATTTTAATAGACTAAACCCAGTAAAGAACTGGTCCCCCAAAAATTAAAGATTTGTAAAACTCGCTAACGCCCCAGATACTAAATTCACGACAAAATAAAATCCGTTGTTACTTCTTACAACTTTTTGATGATGTTGACGGTAATGATGTATTAATTTGATTGTAATTTAATTACCCCTGAAGCTCGTAATTAATAACAATTTGATTGTATAATTTGTGGATTAATTCCGTTTTTGTTTTACTCAATTTGTTGGTTTTGTTATCATCATGACATAAAGGATTTACGCTGAAATTTTTTCTTGTTTTTCGAATTTTTCATAATTTATTTGTGGTTTGAGGATGATGCTATGCGCTTGACAAGGGTTAACCGCCAATCTTTAACAGAGGTCAATGTAACGTGTAAAAAAACGAATTTTTAAAGTTGTGGTTAAATTTCTTGAATATTTTCTAACATTTTTTGGTGTCTCGCGATATAATAAATGAAATCCATCAAGCTTTATGTTGATTTCTAAATCTAAAAACTAATTCCAATCCATCTTTTTAAATCTGACATCATCTGGTGGCAATGGTGATTTTTTACCATGATTATATTTTTCTCGTTAATTTATATTCCAACAATTCATCATAATTTAGTCATACACATTTACACATGAGTTACTTGAATCCATCAACGGCTAATTTATATACTAATTGTGTGTATACAGTGAAATTTATCCCGAATTACGAGTAATTAGATTTTAATAACAAAACCAATATACAAAAAATATTTGATATCCAATGTTATATCGCGTAAAGCGCACCCTATATATAACAACAATAACAATTTTTTTTTGTAAATCAATTTCGACACGGAAAACATTTTTTATTTTCAAATCCAATTTATGTATAAATCATGAAAAATAAAATAGAAAAAAAAAAATCTGCCACCAATTAAGTTTTGAATCAATTAATATCACGAATGTCAGTTGAGGATTTTCTATTTTCCATTTATACACCCGCCCCCCGCATTTACATAACATTTTTGTATCTCATTAAATTTTTATTTCATCACGTTATGATTTATTTCCGTATGGTTTGTTTATATGGACGTACGTATATCCCGTATTGTGTTCACTAATGGTAGGTTAAGCTGTTTGTCTGTTTGAGTGAAAAGTGGTGGTAAAAAAAAAAAAAAAAAATCAGTTCACACCACACACAAAACAGCGTTTATGTGTACTATACGATAAATAGGTAAATGAAATGTGAGTGGCATGATGGTATATACCTTCATACTCCACTCATGTGTTCCCCATCCCCCCCGCGCAAATATATTTAATTATTAAATTGTGTAGTGCGGTTTCTCGATTCATTTTTGTATGTCATGCTATTTGTGAATTATGCAAAGATTTTTTTTTATTTGCATTTCCCATAAACTATAAATAACGGAAAATAGAAAATGTGGTTTGGAATGATGTAGGTGAGTTGTGGTATGTTGTTTAGCATGTAGTTATAGAGAGACAATCGCGTTGATGGTTTGTTGTGTGCATACATGCAAGAATTTTTAATTGATTTGTCAAATGATATAATTAGATAAGCGTATAATGCAAAATAATGGTATTACATGGTATGTATATGTACATGTAGCTATCATGGTGAAATTATACATTACAAACTACAGTTTTTTGTGTGGCCCATATGTGGGTATTATTTATTTAGTATGGCTGTGGAAATTTTCAGTAAACACATGGAAAATTGATTCCTCTTCCCATTTTTGATTTTGCTGAAAAAATTTGGTTTGCTCAGATTATGTAGTAGATTTTCCGGCATTACTTTCTTTCAGTAATTTATGAAAAGGACGAATTACAGACGGACAATTCAACATTTTCAGTCTTCAAAACAGTGGTTAAAGTCGATTTCCGGAGAATAGGGTCGAAAGGCCGAATGTCGAAAGGCCGAATGTGTCGAAAGGCCGAATGTGACGAAAGGCCGAATGTCGAAAGACCGAATATTCATGAAATTTGTTCTTTAAGATTAAGCGAGGGTGGCGATGCACGTATTCATATAAATCAAATGCAGGATTTGTTTGCCAAATTATGCGACATCGGCGAGGAGGCGCTAACAGATAAGTGTAGTATGGCTTTCTTATTGAGTAGCTTACCAAGAAGCTACGAAACATTAATTATCAGC
Organism: Tipula helvola; assembly: GCA_963556165.1. Taxonomy (NCBI): domain Eukaryota; kingdom Metazoa; phylum Arthropoda; class Insecta; order Diptera; family Tipulidae; genus Tipula; species Tipula helvola. Next base: position 34,252,101 of record OY744483.1, on the reverse strand, counting down.
ATGGAAACACGACCGGAAGGTGAACTGATTTTTTAATGGTTCAAGAAAAGGTTATTTCTGAATTCGAGAGACACATGTATGTGACCAGTTATTCAAGTGAAGCGGTTTTAAGGGCTGTTGCAAACAAAAGTCTTTGTTTCTTTTGTAAGAAAGCAGGCCATCAAAAGAAAAATTGCAGTAAATATCAAAACTGGCTTTCAAAATGCGGTGGCAAAACAAAGAGGAAGAATCAGTAAAGTCAACAATAAGGTTAATTCAGTCGAAGAAAAAACAGTAAATCAGTAAAGGGTCTGAGGCGAATAGTTTCTTATTTGAGGTTGGAAAACAACAAAAGCGATTTTTTCATGAATTAAATGAATCTTACAAAACTTCGGTTGAATTGGCAAACGGAACAACAACATTAGTACAAGGCATTGGCAGCGCAAATCTAAAATTTGAAGATGCCAAAGGAAAGATTCATACAGCAAAAGCATGCGAGGTCTAGTTCGCTCCAGATTTGATCGGCAATATGCTCTCAGTTTCGCGTTTAGTCGATATGGGTTTTAAAATTGTGTTCAAAAGTAGTATATACAGATTGCGTGATGTAAGAAAACTCAATATGGTTCAAAACAATGAGAATTATATTCATCAGTGGCATCGGAAACTTGGGCATAGGGATCCTAAAGCCATTCGTGAAATAGCAACTGAAGGTTTAGTGGATGGTTTAAAGCTAGTTGAATGCGGCATCACGGCAATATGTGATACATGCATGATTGGAAAACTTACTCGATTACATTGGCACCATTGGATTTGGTTTATACAGATGTATGCGGAAAAATACAAACAGTACTCAAATAATATGTTGAATTTCTAAACAAATTCTGGCGAAAACCAAAGAAAATTCGATCTGATCGAGGCAAAGAGTATATTGGTAAGAGTGTTACAGATTTTCTAAAAACAGAAGGCATTGAAATGCAGTTGACGGCGGCTTATAGTCCAAAGCAAAATGGAGTGGCCGAAAGGAAATTTAGGTCACTGATCGAGTCATGACAAGAGCGATGAACATAACTCCATTTGAACTTTGAAACAGCGTCAAACCCGGTATTAAGGAATTTAATATTTTTGGTTCTAAATGCTTTGCTCATGTATCCACAGAAAGAAGACAGAAGAAAAAAAGTTGGACGATACAGGAATCGAAGTGATCTTCCTTGGATTCGATAATAATTCAAAAGCATATCGATGATACGAAAAAGGTTATCATAAGCCGTGATTTGAGGTTCAGCATTGACTCGCAGCCAGAAATAGACTCTAAGGTAGCAATTGATTTGAATGAAGGATGTGTGCCAAAATGAGGAGGAGAAAATGCCTACTAATAAGAATCACCAGGAAGTTTCAATCGAAGGACATTCAGAAAATCCGTTAGCTCGCATTTCACATCGTTCGACGAAGGGAATTCCACCAACACGCTTGATCGTTCAAATACAGGTAGCAAAGGAGATAGTTGAACCAACTAGTTGTTACAACGAAGCAATTTCTTGCAATGAAAAATAACATTGAATCAAAGCGATGCAGGAGGAGATGAATTCACCAGAAAAGTACGACACGTGGCAATTGTGCGATTTACCAGAAGACAGAAAAACAGTTGGTAGCAAATGGGTATACAAAGTGAAATCTAATACAGACAACAGCATTCATCGATACAAAGCGCGTCTGGTGGCGCAAGATTTCTCTCGCAGAAATTTGGTATTATGATGAGGTTTTTGCACCAGTAGTTCGACAGACAACATTTCGTTTGCTGTAGCAGCGAAACAAAAATATGGTAGTACAACAGTTAGGCGCAAAAACAGCATTTTTGAATGGGAAACTAACTGAAACCATTTACATGAAACATCCTGCGGGCTCTGAAATGGGTGATTCAACAAAAGTTTGTTTATTAAAGAAGAGCATTTACGGTTTGAGAAAGGCAGCCAAAATATGGAATGATGCGATTCTTTTCGTGCTGATTAAAGCAAGATTTAATCAAAGTGAAATCGAACGGTGCTTGTATTCAAAAAATATAGCTGGCAGCTGGTGTTATCTGCTCATATGTATATGTTGATGATATGGTACTGGCTTGCGAACATGATAAACATTTAAAAGTTGTTGAAACGATTTTATTGTAAAAATTTTAAGTTCAAAATCTTGTACGAATCAAACATTATTTGGGAATGACTATTTCGAAGAACAGTCACGGAGACTATGAACTAAGTCAGTCAAACTATATTGAAAAAATTGCACTGTATTATGGACTGGACAACGCAATATCAGTCAAGATACCGATGGAATTAAATTATGGAAAACCAGATATATCAGACAAGCTGTTGAATAATACGAATTATCAGAAGTTGATTGGACGATTATTATATTTGTCCGTAAATACAAGATCTGACATCTCAGCGAGCTTGATCATTTTAGCACAAAAGGTTTGAACTCCAACAAAAGAAGACTGGACATAGCTAAAGCGGGTAATTAAATATCTGAAGGGAACATTGGCAAAGAAGCTTAAACTAAGCAACTTCCAGAAGAGAAAAGGGTCTCTGATTGGATATGCCGACGCAAATTTTGCTGAAAATAAGGCAGTAAAGTTAACCGAGGCGAAATTGGAAAGTCGATAATGCAGATTGCGTTACTCCAGGCCGAAACTTTCCAACCGAAAGTAAGAAACGGTAATGCAGATTGCGCTAACCCAGGCGAGAGTACAAAAAATCGGTAATGCAGATTGTGTTATCCCAGCCGAAAATAAAAAATGAAGCCGATATCGATCAGTAGTGTTTAGCCTAAAAACTACTAAGGACTGTAAGGATGCATGATTGTCATTGAATACCTTTGTTAATATTTGTATATGGTGAAACCTGGCTGCAGTTCCTCGTGGAAAATTGTGGAAAACGCGAGAAACCCAAAAAAATATTTACATTGGAATAAAAACCGCTTCTAGAGTATTTTGTTGATGTGACTTGTCAATAACTATCACAAGAAAAAAAATTAGTTCAAGTTTTCCGTGGGAACTCTCGGAAAATTCGATTTTCCAAAAATCATTAGATAATTTGTATAAAATCAGCCTCTAGATTGTTATGTCTGGAGATGTATTACATTTTTTTTTTCGTTGGCGCTGATGTATTACATTGGTCAGAACAATAAAATATATCTCCAGACATAACACTCTAGAGGCTGATTTTAAACAAATTTTCTAATGATTTTTGGAAAATCGAATTTTCCGAGATTTTCCACGGGAAGCTTGAACTGATTTTCTTTCCTGTGATAGCTATTGACAAATCCAATGAAAACGGTTCAACTTCAGATATACAGTCTAGAGGTTGATTTTATTCCAATTTTGTGAGTTCGTCTGATTTTCCAATATTTTCCGCGATTAGGTTAAACAAAGTTTTCCACGTCAGACTATTTACAATTTTTTTATTATAATCCATATCTCCTATTTACTTTCGGCTGATAACCACAAATGTTTTTATTTTCGGCTGGAATATTAATAATGTAATCTGCATTATCGACTTTTTACTTTCGGCTAACTGTCTGACATGGGCATAATAATTTAATTTTGTTAATCTAAATATTTTTAATCCTATACTGTAACACATGAAAATAATTTATGAAATTAAAAGGTCAAGTGAAAATTCTGCATCATCACTTCAATATTTTATCGACAGTGTGGTTGTTGCATAATGTCATATATTCTCCTTTGCATCCATTGCGCCTCTATTATCTAGCATTTTAAGTAAAACCGAATGAATGAAACGGAGAAGGACGACGAAAGAAGAACGATGTTAATCGTATCGAAAATCACTTGGAAGAAGGTGATGAATCAATAAACATTGTAAAACAGTTTGCACTAAAATTAATAAAAACAAGTAAATGGTTATAAAAACTATGTAAAATACAGTTTTGTTTTATTTATCGTGAATTTAAACTATAAATTATAATGTAAAATCAAGGAAAATACTACATGGTAAAGAGTTATAATTTATTAAAGGCTTTAAAAATTCCAGTTCAGCACTGGGATTTGTTTCTCATTCACCATCCCTCGGAACGATTGAATGATCAGTCCAAAGTTGCAATAATTAACGGTACTTCGCAAGCAAATGTTTTAACTTTTGACAAAGTTATAGAAATTTTGAGAGAAAAGTGCAAAATCCTTGAAGCTCAAAAATCGTCAGTTGGATCATATCAAGTTTATAGGTCACAAAAAAGGAACAACATTAAAGCCAATCCATCGAAGAGAAAATGTGTGAAGCACATCATTTCAAAAATGTCATTCGAACTGAATCAGGAAGGTATAGTGTTGCCCTTCCAATAAAATCTTATATTAGAGAGTTAGGGAATTCCTCGACACACGCCTTGGAAAAATGTTTTACAATGGAAATGTGACATGGCAATTAATGCCACAGTAGCACAATCAAATTACGCGTTGTTTTTTACCTCATCAAAGTCCGCGTCGAACATATCATTGAATGATTGTTTAATGGTTGGTCAATTTTTTCGGAGGCCTCAAAAGTGCTTTGCACGATTTTTAAGTTGACGACGTTTTGACTGGCTCTGACAATCTGGAATCCGCGATGAAGTTGAAGAGTGATCTTGTAGATGTTTTGAGTAGCGGGGGTTTGACTTACGTAAAATAACCTCAAATCATCCAGAAGTGTCGTCTTTGGGCGAGTCCCATCATTCAAAATCGATTTCAGTTCTTGGAATGCAGTGGAACATCGAAACTGATAAAATCAATTTTTCTTTTCAAAAACACAGTATCGCGCAACAATCTACTAAAAGGTCAGTATTATCGTAAATTGCGCAATTGTTTGACGCATTAGGTCTATGCGCACTTATTGCCTTCGAAGCAAAATATTTCATGCAAACACTGTGGGTAGCAAAGGTAGGATGGGACGAGATTAAACCAGCTCACTTGCATGATTACTGGAACGAGTTTAAACATCAATTACTTTCAATTAACCGGGATGTGTTGTTGCGCCAGTGGCAATGTCGATCGAGCTTCACGGATTCGGAGACGCATCCGAAAAAGATAACGGATGTGTACTATATATTCATAGTATTGATCTTGAGAATAATGTATTCGTTAATTTCGTTTGCTCGAAAAGCAGATTTGCTCCTCTTAGAGCTGAAACCATACCACGTTCAGAGTTATGCGCTTCACTTCTGCTGGCCCAAGTGGTTCACAAAATTGTATGCGCTATGAACATTAAATTCAACTCAATTTTCTTATATACAGATTCCGAGATTACGTGGCATAGAATAAGGTCGAGTCCAGGGCGATTTGAAACTTTCGTAGCCAACAGGATTTCGAAAATTCAAGATTTAAGTTCCCCATATGATTGGAAACACGTTCCTTCGTTAGAAACTCCTGCAGATTGGGTTTCCCGAGGACTCATGCCAAAATAATTGTCAAGTTATGATCAGTGGTGGAAAGGTCCGCCGTTTATAAATAAACAGGTGTTAATATTACCTCAGCAATCTATTTTGACAAACCTAGAATCAGGATCAGTAGACATTTCCAATATATTAGTCGAAAGTGTAACGGAAATTGAAGAATGGATCTCCGTAGTAAAGTGGTCAGATTATCAGAAGATTTTGCGCATTTTCGCTTATGTCCAACGTTGTATCATGGGTTGTCAAAGGAAAAATCGAACGTCTCAAAAAATATCAGATCTGACCTCATCGGTACAACAGTTACAAGTTTGTGAACTTGATCATCTATTCATGTACATTCAACATGTACTATGTTCTTCAACTTCGAAATATAAAGGTGAGTATTCTTATTTATTTTTATTGACGGACAAGCCAACATTTCCACTTATACATATACATTAACCCTCTAATGCATGCATTTTTAATCACTTTCTATTAAAACTTTGACTTCAACTTTTAGTTGCTAAACAAATATGCTTATCACAACAACAAAAACCAAACTGTTATGACGAGAGTACTTTAAAGGAGAATAACTCTGAAATATTCATGATAACGTAAAGTTACACAATTCAAGATAACGAAAAGTTCGCCTTAAGGCGGCTATATGCGTTAGAGGGTTAAATAAAAATAATAAAATAAATTTTTTTAACAATAGAATTCCGACAAACAATTGCTAACCGCAACAGCATTCATCGTGGTTTCAAAACCGTAAAATGTCAAAAATTAAAGCAAAACAGAAAATATCTACACGAAAGCTATTCGATTTAAAAAAACACGGAACAAGTAGATATTAAGCGAACACAACTAGTGCAGTCTTAAGTCCGATTTAGACGTACCAACATTGTTTTCCAACAAATTTTTTGTTGCCACTTAGAGCTACACGCAACACAAAAAAATGTACACGCGACAAAAAGAGAAAAGTATAAAACAACAATGGCGGCCGTGCCATAATTTTTTGGCGGTATAAAATCGACAAGAAAATTTTTAATAAATACGGCGCTGATACTAGTTTATTTATCAAAATTATGGCTTTTTCAGGTAAAATGAAAAAAATTCGAACTTAAATTTTATTTTATTATTAAAATTTTAGTAAAATATAATAAAGCGCTATAAAAATTTCGCAAATCGCCATTTTTATTGTGTTTGTTGCTATAAAATATCAAAAATATACTCGGGTCAAGTATATTTTATAGTCAAATTTATTTTTATAGTAACAAATGGTAAAGTAGTTTATAGTAACAATTGGAAAAAAATCCAACAAAATTTTTGTTGGTATATATTTTTGTTCTTGTCTTACAAATGAAAATCATAATGTACTAATATCTTCATTTTTTGTTGGGAAAACAATGTTGGTACGTCTAAATCGGACATTACTTTGGCAATTTTACAACAACAATGCCGATGCCGCGTATTTTCATTCCGGAATGAAGAGTTTCATTCCACTGAGAAGTAGGTATAGAAAAATTCTCTTCTTCATGTAGTTTTAGTGTTTACCACTAGAGTAAATATATTAAATATATTTAGTTTTATGAGTTGGTATTAAATAACAATTTACAATTTTTGGATAAATCAGAATTTTAAATTTTGTTAATTATCATTTGGAATTATTATACTTTATTCAATAATTTGTCATCTATATTTTATAATTGTTAAAATTCTAAATAATAAATTATATTTTAGAGCTTGGTACCAACTGTTGAAATTAAAAAAAAAAAGTTATTCTGAAGAAGAATTGCTCTTTTTTTTTTTCGCTGGCGCTACATCCTATAGAGGGATTTGGCCGCTTCATTTGAATTGCTCTTACTTTGGGCAAAATTTCATTCCTATCCGGATAGGAATAACTTTTACCAAAGTAAGACGGCATAGATTATTTAAAAAAATTTACTTATCGACAACAACCGATTCAAACCGAAAGCAAAACGCAACGTAAATCATTAACGATTATTTCGGCTGTCAAAAAAAATATAAATGTGTTGATTACAGATTTACATAGTTTATTAATGAAAGCTTATTAAAGACAATCATTTTCAACAATGTTATCTATTAGATATTAATAAAATTAGATTTTTAGTAAAATGGAAATTGGATTGGCACGTACAATTAAATTCCGTTTAAATGGTTATTAATCAATCGCTAAGCTATTCCCAAATACGGTTCATTTATGTGCTTTGAAGCAAGAAGTCGGTATAAATTAATACTGATATGTTTAATTAATTCGTACCGTAGGCAGTTTAAGGTCCGGTAAAATTACCTTCATTTTACGGTAAAATGGGCTGTAAAATATCCCGACAAACAAAGAGATTTTCCTCGATTTTTTTATTTAAGCGAAAATAATAATTCGCTAAATCAGTACGGTCTTATATATAACGTATAAAGTTCGATTTGTAGTAGATATGTTATGAGTAGATGGCTCCTTTATTTCACTGGCTCACCAAGTCGTAAATATTGGAATGCTATTAAAAATAATATATTTGTGTATAAACAAAGCCGACAAAATCATATTGAGATATTTTACTTGCAAATGTTTGTCAATTGGGCGATGTTTTATGCGACTATTTCATTAGCATATTAACGACAAAGGGACTGTAGAATGTTACTTGATACACACAAACGGATGGCTAATTTACGGCAAATTTCGCATGTAAATGTTCGACTATTGCACGGTTTTAAATCCAACAATTTTGCTTAAGGGAGAAAGGACTGTTTAACGGTATCTGCGATATCCACAAAATAACAGTTTATTTACGGAGAATGTCACTTACAAATTGTTTGCAATGAATGAATCCTCAATTGGAGTTGTCACCTCTGTGTTTGACTTATTGGCGGCTTGTGGTGCGTCAGTTGGGTTATCTTCGATGAAGGACGGTTTTAGCCTACATCGATTGAAATGTTGCTCATTTTGTCTTTGACTTTAAAGATAAATGATTTCTCGTTTCGTTTGATGACCTTAAATATACCCTCGTATGGCGGCTGTAATGATCTTTTGCACAAATCCGTTCTGACAAAAATCTTTGTACAAGTCTTAAGCTCTTGTGACACGAGTACTGCTCTATTGCAGCATTTGGTAAAATACTCCCGTAGTTTTCTCGCGAACTCTGATTGGTTCAAAGTTTCTTTCTTTTCGACAATAAATTGACTTGGTATGCGAATTTCTTCACAATACACTAATTCGGCGGAAGTAATCTTGAGACCTTCTCTGTACGCAGTGCGTAATCCTAATCCATTACATTTGGAGTTAAACGTTGTGGTTCTTTTGTGCTCGAAGCCCAACAGCTTTGAAAACTCCGCAAATAATTCGGACTAAAACTGGGGTCCCTGATCCGTCACTATTGATGACGGAACTGCGAAGCGGGTGATTCAACTGTTTAACATGGCTACTGCGACAGTTTCGGCCCGGATTTCAGCAACTGAAACTGCTTCGGTCCATCTAGTGAAACGGTCAATCATTGTAATGCAATACCTTTGGCCCTCGAAAATCGGCAGTGGTCCAACTATATCCAAATGTACTTCTGCGAATCGCCTGGTCACCGGCGGTTAGTTTCCAAGCAGACTTTTGTTGTGTTTGGTCACTTTCGATCGTTGGCAAACTAGGCAGCGTTGCACCATTATTTAACATGTTTCCTGATTCCTACCCAAACGAACTGATCTGACATAGTCTTTATGGGCCAAATTGTGCGTGGCTTCAAAAACTATCCTGCGGAAGCGATAACCAAATATAGAAATGGCGCAATGTGAAGGTTTCTCTGCAAATGGACAACAATAATCATAGAATGTTGCGCCTATGTACCACCTATGTCCAAAAAAGTTATTTATGCCAGAATCAACGATGACCTTGGGGGTGCAAGCTAGGAATTGTGGATCAAACTAAAGTAGGAGTTCAACTTCATTACAAATTGCGTACCGGAAGAACAACGTAACAAGGCAATTCAACCAGCAGGGAAGCAGGTCATTCGTTCTCGCAGATGCAGAGGTAAAAGCGGCAATAAAAGTGTTGGAAGGATTGGTCGAATTCTTCGCCATGAACTATGATGATAAACTAATAATTTAATATAGTGCGCACCATCGGATCGACACCGGAAATGCAACTCCAATTCGACAAGCCCCAAGAAAGTTACCAATAGGTAAGCAAGAGGAGGCCAAAATACTGGCAAGGAAGTGGAGCTCGACGGAATAATCGAGGGTCTTACGCCAGACAGGAGCTGTACAGATCATATCAACACAATCCGTATCATCATAGAGCAATCAATTGAATGAAACTCACCACTATATCTACTCTTAGTGGACTTTGAACGGGTATTTGATTCCATCAAGAGAGGCGCATTATGTTAAGCACTTTGCGAAATAGGCATACCGAAAAAGATAATTGAACTAATCCAAGAAATGTTGCATCGGGATGCTGGAAACCAGGTTCAATACAGAGGAAAGCAAAGTGATAAATACTTCAATTCACGAGGAGTAAGACAAGGATGCATCCTATCTCCACTTCTGTTCCTGATAGTACTGGACGACATAATGTGCAACCTTGACAAAGCAAACACCAAATGGTATCCAATTGGGACCACTAAGGCAGCTCAATGATCTAGATTACGCAGATGACATTTGCGTGCTAACACACAAGTATGCCGACATACAGTAGAAAATACAGAAGCTGTCAGACCTAGCACATGAAGTTGGTCTCAGTATCAACATCAGCAAAACAAAAGCTATGAGACTGAACACGAACAATTAGTAAACCAATCACCATCAACAATACGCCAATCGCAGTGATTGAAAATTCGTGTACCTTGGTTGTACTGTGGCAAAAACAGGCGGCACTGAAGAAGATATAAAGAAATACTTTCAACATGCTCCACAAGGTTGTTCAACGCATATGTAAAATCAGTACTGTTGTATGGGTGTGAATCATGGAAATACACACAGAAGATCGCAACAAGACTCCAGATGTTTATGAATAAATGCCTTAGAAGGCTGATAAAATGCTTCTGGCCAAACACCATCAACAACAAAGAGCTTCTACGACAAACAAATCAAACAGACATTGAGACCGAAATAAGAAAGAGAGAAAAAAAAATTGACGCCTGAATGTTTCATGAATCAATCTACGGAGCAAGTTTGTAACGTGAAATCATTACGAAATTACGATACATCTGATGAAGTGCTAAGGGCAATTGGAGGAATAAATGGGAATCCAAGGATTGTTAAATAAATTAGACTTGGAGACACAACAGGCTCGAGGGTGTTTGTTCCAGTCCTGTATAGTTGCCTATATACAACCAGCATTCCTCGAAGTACATGTCCAGTGTACGCTAAAGATAATTTTATTCCGATTCCGGTATAAACGTTTTCGGTATCAAGAAAAACCTTATTACGAAGAGATGTTGTGCAAAAACATTATTTGTGTTTTAATTGCTTACGGCCGAACTATACGAAAGCACGATATTATATTTGTTGACAAATGCACCATACTTTATTTCATGTGCGAGATGAGAGGTCACTTCAACATACAATGAATTCAGTTGACAAAGATGATTTTCAAAACATGTAAAAGTAAGATTAGCATATTGCTCTAAACTATCAGTGAGTGCTATAATCAACTATCAAAAAAAGAAGCTTCCAGTAACAGGCAATCAACTGTGAATCAATAAGCAATCTTATCTTATTGTGAAATTAAAGTAATTAAGTAAATAGTGAGTTTAAAGTCTAGAAAATCTACAGCTGATCCTCCAAATACATTATTTTAGTAGTTCATTACCAATAAATCTTTATTATCAACAATCACCGACCAAATGCATAGAGTCAGATCTCTTTTAGACAGTGGCTTATAGCCTACGGTTATATCCGAAAATATCGTCTGACCATTGTTTCCCTAGAATAGCTGCTACGTATATTATTAATACTCTTGGGTCATCAAAAGCAAAGAAGCATTAATTCTACCAAGGCTCACATGGAAGTTACCGCTAGCTTCGATTGATTTAACCTAGTGGCCATAGTTAAACGTCTTTAAATTGGTCTTCAGTTAGGTAACTAAATGATGACTTATTGCTAAGGGTACTTCTTCCAGAAAAAACGTAAACTTAATGCTGAAACTATTCAAAGTTTTCATACAACGATTGAGTCACTAGATCCGGAAAACCAATTGCTCGAACAATTTTGGAAGGTTGACGATCGTGATCCAGGATATTCCTGTTCAAAGGTTAGATGAAAGTCAAGAATATCAAATGGTCGCTACATAGTACGGTTATACCATATATAAAAGCACCGGAGTCGCTTTTTTATTCGTTGCATAACGCTACCAAACAAATTGCAATTGTATGGCCGATTTAGAGAAGTTTTGGCAGATTCTTATTCAACCTGATGATGCTGATTATCAAATAGTGGTCTGGATGTATAGCAATAATCAAGACATCGAAATTAGCGGCTGCTCACTGAAAATTATGGGACATCTTGTGCGATTTTTTAGCGGTTGGTACGTTACATCAGCTCGCTGATGGTTACAAATATGAGTTTCCCGAAGCATCAAACATTTTACAACGCGACTTTTATATGGATGATTTGATTACTGGCAGTAATAATCTTGAAATAGAAGTTTATTGTGGGAGTCCTAAATAATTGTCGGTCTAGATTTTTCAGCGTTTATGAATGAATAAAATTCAGTGGAACGACGTATTACCTACTGATATAAATTCTGATTGGACTAACTTGAGATCACATTTAATTAAGTTGGCAGAAATTGAAATTCCTGGATAAACTACGGTTTTTGGGTACCCAATACTGATAAAAACAACTTCATGTATTGAATGTTTCGTAGCTAACCGACTAATAAGGATATTACAGCTAGATGGTCGCACGTTCCTTTAAATCAGAATCCAGCCGATGTCATATCAAGAGGACTAAGTCAGGCAGTATTATGGCAGATTGTAGTGGCAAGGACAAGAGTGGCTTGCAAACCCGAAGGAACACAGACCTCTTCAAAATCACGGGGAATTGAAATTATCGATACTGGAACTACAGGGGTCGGTATAAGTAAAAGGTCTTTAAAATTGAGCAGTTTTTTAAAATCTTTAATAAAACACAGATGGCGTTATATATTTTCCTAGATCTTGACAGATTTATGAAGTGTCCTTTATGCCGTTGTTATACGAGAAACAATATCTGCCAAATGACCACTCATCACATGTCCACTCTTTTGTTCAAATTTGCAATGGCATGTTGGTATAATTGTGGTTCTATCTCGCCTTCAGGAATCGATTGTGGATTGTTTTTAAAGATTTGACTTTTCACGCAACCTCAAAGAAAATAGTCCAACGGTGTTAAATCAAATGATTTTGGTGGCCAATTTACATCATCATTTCTTGGAATAACTCAACCATTTAATTGTTTCATTTGCAAAATGAGGTGTAGCATCATCTTGTTGAAACCACATGTTTTCAATATTATTCAATTCAGGTCAAAAAATCATATTAGTACGGTGTGAGAAGAACAATTAGTTCATTTAATTTAAACAACAAAACTCTATTTAAAAATTTAGTTCCCAGGTAATTAAAGTGTGTGAACGTTAAAATATTCATTTTATTGAAAAACAAACAGAAAATAAACTGTTTCCCCCTAATATCCACAATACCGGTGTGGGTGGTAATTCAATAACAGACCATTATTTTATATTTCCACAACTTCGTTTGTTTATTTATGAGTGAATTTCCATAATATTTAGAAACATGTTCCTCAAATTTCAATAATTTGTACTACTTTTATACGCAGAATCTATACCGAACGATTTTCCGTCAGATAAATTAAAACGGTTGTTTTTATTTTACAGTGTTTCTACATATAGATTTAGTTAAGATAAATCTCGTTATTTGTATTGAATTTGAATTACATTTCCAATTTTCCATATACATACATGGGTTTACACAAACACAGACTAATTTTCCAAACAAATCAATCAAACATGTATAAACACAGTAAAGTTTTACTAACTCAGGTATACAATCTCCTAGTACATATTTGGCGTGCTCTACAAATATAGAACCCAACCAGCTTGGGAAAAATATATCAACCAATATTTATTTGGTATAATATTTTGTCTCTATGTTGAATGGACATATACTCAATACAGAAAAACAAGAAAGTTTCCCATTCTAAATTTCACATTCCATTGTTAAATTTAATTTTCCAAAAATTTGAGAGGAAAACAAAACCAAATAGAAATACATTTTCCTTGTCCATGTCCATCACAATTGATTGGGAATTTTCAATTTTTTCCCATTTTTTTTTTGTGTTTGTGTGTGTGTGTATTCTTTTGGGCCAACCAATTTTGAATGTAATGAATGGGAACAATTTTAGAATTTTTAGTTTTGTGTTGTTGGTATAAATAAGCCACAATTTTTTTTTTTTATATGATTTAGGAGTTTTCCGGCATTTTTGATTGATTTTTGTTTTGTTTTGTAGTACGTCTGTTATCTGTACATATTTAGTTTATCGGAAGTGTTTCGAAAATGTTTTTGGCAATGACAGGATGTGGTTGGCTAGATGTATATAATGTACCCATGTAATATCCTTAAAAAAATAAATTCTCTCATTTCCATTAAGATTATATCTGTTCCATTAGCAGCCACGATGACAAAACCCCTAAAATATCGTAAAATAAAACCAAAATTATATTAAATAGCAGCACCGTAATTATAATCTTAATTTTTACTTTATAAGCATTAACAAAGACATTATATAAGACAACCAAGCAAATAACTTTCAGGTTATGTAGCACAAAATAAAGAAAAAAAAGAAAAGGAAAACTAATCCAAGAGTAAAAAGCATCCAATTGAAAAATTCATTAAAATTAATTAATCAAAAATAACCTTAACCCAAACCGTTCAATTTGAGCACTTTTTTGCTTCACCCTCGGCACCTCGCTCTCTCAAATGTGCGTACCTATTATGTAAATAAATGTACTGGACCAATAAAAAATGTTTCCGTGTTTTCTTTTGTTTTGTGGCTTTCCCTTGTACCTCGTCTAAGATCGAACGTAATATGTATAGATACAAACATTTCATGTATTTCCTTTTTTTTTCGTTGGAAAATTAGAATTTTTCATAATTTTTTGTTTTAGGTGAAGGCCGCTTGTCTATATACTTATTATATATGAGTTGTATAATATATGTGGGAGTAAATATTCGCGCAGGTAGGTTATTTGGAATTTTTGGAGTTTTTTCTCGTTTTTTCATTTTAAATGAGAGCACACCAAAAAATTATTAATTAGATTTTTTTTGTTGTTTCTTTTAAATTTGCGAAAAAAACGAATCATAAATTATGATGGATTTGTAATTAGATTTTAAGAGCTTTTGTTGTCTTGTGCGCGGGATATCTTTTTAGATTCCTGTTAATTGGGGTATGCAAGAAGAGATGATAAACGAATTTTTAATTTTTTTTGTTTGGTAATAATTGAAAAATTAATTTTGTTAAAGATTCTTAAAGGTTTCCGAAATAATACATCAATACAAATTTAAATTTGGTCTGCCAAATTGTTGACTTGGAGACTATACAGATTGAGGAATTGTTTATAGCCCAGAAGTAAATAAAATTCATTGGCCATTGCCCGAAACTATCTAATATAAGACAAAGACATAATCCCTGGTGAAATAATACCTCCTGACAAAGGAACACTTCATATTGTAAAATGATAATTTATAACTTACTTGAACGAAACGGTAGTTGATCTGGTTGTAGTTCTCTCGATGATCATTTGTCTGAAAATGATAAACATTTTACTCCACAACGCGTTAGGTATTTTTAAAAATTCAAGTAACTTTCAATCCTCGTCAACCTTTTTAATATTCTGAAATTTGTTCGTTATTTGTAACTTTCACAAAATTTTCTAATGTGAACTTTTTATTAGATATCCCTCCCAAACAAATAAGCAAATTGTGATATAGCCATTTAGAGGACCAAATTATATTTTATAGTTTTAACCTGGAAAGCTTGGGTTACTTATTAAACAAAGTTATTTTTCATGGATTTGGTTTTATGTGACTAAAAATCATCTTCATTATTTCGAAATTTAACCGGTTTTCGATAAGGTAGAGCTTTTGCGGGAGCTTTAGAAAGGTGTATTTCATATTTTATAATACAAGAAGATTGCTGAGTTTATGACTGTGGCGATAAATTCAATACTACATAGTCTCGAGAATTAAACAAAGAAAAGTTAAATTGACAACAACAACATTTCAAAAATTTTGACAACAAAAATGCAATATTCATCTAGGTATATGTATAAAAATGAAACGTTGTTTGTTTGTCCTTTGACGACGAATTAAAACTTCCCAAGCACAAAATCCCCAAGTTCAAAATCCCCAAGCAAAAAATTTTTTGCCCATATGGTCATTAATATAAATTTTATTTTGTTTTTGGGGGATTTTAAGCTCAACCCGTTAATAATAATAGTATGTTAAATTGTTTTATCTTGTACAGTATTCCTATTTCCTAAAATAAATAAATAAATAATTAGTATGAAATTTGTGCTTCAAAAATCAAATAAAGGCAACGAAAAATTATTCGTGGATGGATATGCTTATCATTTGCATTCTAAAAATAAAAAAATGATTATCGTTCGTCTTGTGCACAAAGGAAACAACTGTTGTGCAAGAGTGTTGTGACTACAAAAATAAATGATGACCGACATCACATTAAAAAGTGCCATATCAACAATAAATAACAGTCTCAAGGAAATGGGAAACACATCTGTGCTTAAACCATCACAAATCATCCTCAAATCCACTGTTGACTACCAACCAGATTGCCACGCGTATATTCCTTCATAAGGAGCCCAAAAGCCGACAATTTCACGAAAAAGGAAATCGAACGAGGCCATAAATGAGCCGTAAAGTTTATCAGATATAATTATCCCGGATATTTTAAAATATTTAGAAGGCAACGTTTTTGTCTTAAAAGAGACTACTTTCAACGACAATAAAAATATTATATTGTGGACTTCGGCCTCATTAGAAACATTGGGTAGTTGCAAGTGTTGGTTAATGGATGGAACATTTTATGTTGTTCCAACCATTTTCCCGACAACTATTTACTATTCAAGGCCTTATTGCTGGGCAATTTGTGCCATTAACTTTTTGCCTGATGAGCAAAAAAACAATGGAGGCGTACAATGATTTTTTTTATCAACTCTTCCAATTGGCGCTCGAAAGCAATATAAATCTTAATCCCAGTAGGATTATCAATGATTTTGAGAAAACCATTTCGACTGCCGCCAAACAATATTTTCCGGATGCAAATTACAAAGGTTGCTTGTTCCATTTCGGACAGATTATTTGGAGGCGTGTGCAGAAGGAAGGTCTTTAACAAAAATATGGCAATTGTGAACAGTTTAACATTCATGTCCGAATGCTTAAAAGCTTGGCTTTCGTTCTTACTGAACATATTTTAATTTATTATAATGAGTTAATCACAAAAATTACGTATGGTGTAAACAAAACTATATTTTTGGGAGAAGTCCAAAAAATGGTCCTAAATATAAGCCGGAATTTTGGCGCGTCGTAGATTCTATTGAAGGAAATTTTTCTCGCACACAAAATTCTATAGAAGCTTGGCATCGTAGACTTGAAGTTGTAGTTGGAAAAAAAAAATTGTGGCTTATTTGAAATCATTAAAGAACTTTCACATGAAATGATTGTTGTCCAGACTAATTTGCAAAAAATCCATAATCTGGTGAAATTTTCTTTTACGAATACCAGTCTGGGCCAGTATAAAAAGATAAGAAAAGTGATCAACAACTGCGAAAATATGAGCAAAGTGGATTGTTTGAAATCTATTGCATATAACATTACACTGTGTAATAAATGATACAATGTTTGTTTTAATTTTTTTTTTAAATGTTGATTAACTCTAGCTTATTTTATTTTGAATAATAAACGTTTGTCTATATTAATTCTACCTGTTTCTTTAAAATTTTTAATAAATATAAATCAGTGCTAAAATTATTTTGCTAATACATAGGTTCTTAAAAATTTTCAAAATTTCCCGAAATTTTGTTAAATAAGCTTGGGTTAGATTTAAAATCGCGGCGACTTTTAATCTAACCCAAGCTTATTTAACAAAATTTGGGGACATTTTGGGGATTTTGTGCTTAGGGATTTTGAATTTGTGAGTTTTAAATTTGGGGCTTATAATTTGGGGATTATGTGCTTGGGGATTTCGCTTTTGGAGATATCAAGTTCAACCCATTTATTTACGGTATGTGATGCTCTTCGAAATTTGTTATGTCGAAATACAGCACTTTGCTTCCACTTTCAAAAAATAATCCATTTTCAATTAAGTAGGCCTTGATTTTTTATTGTTCTTGTTTCTCAAGAATCCGCCCCGTTTCGTTCCGTCGTTCTCCGTCTCGTCTTTTCCGTTTGGTGGTTACATTGCATCCATTCCGTCTGTTAAAACTGACATTTGAAAAACAAATAAAAAAATAAAATGGAAGACTATGAGACTCTAAAATCTTTAGAAATTCTCTTTGATTTACGTTTTGTATAAACAATATTATAGAATTTAAAAGAAAAAAAGAAGCACCATCTTCCATTAAATCTGGATAGGGACCAATCCGGGTGTTTAAGGACTAGCTTTCTCCAAACGAAAGAATTATGTTTTCAAATAATCGAAAATTACTATGTAGTTACAGCCCTCACACTATCACGTTATGTCAAAAAAAAAAAAAAAAAAAAATTAATTTGATTTGTTTGGTTAGGCGTTCCGTCTTTCCGTAAATTCCAAATTTTTTTGAAAAAACGGATGAGCTCGTCCGTTCCTTTCCGTTTTATTATAACTAGTCATCCCGTTTCTTCATACGAAATGTACACAAAATGTATAAAACTATGATAATTTTGAGGAAGAAGCGGAACGGAACGGGACGGATTCATTGTGACTCGACCTTAATGTCGTTTTCGATTCGTCTTCCACCAATCTCTGAAAAAGCACTCTATATTTCTCTACGAATCGAACAATACAATCGAAATGCCCGTTTTTATTTATATGTGCGTGTGTTTGACGTCTTTAAAAATATTGTTGACGTTTTTGAAAAAGAAAATTTCCTTAAAATGACAGTACTGGTTGTTGGTATTAGTAAAAGAGGGGTAAATCTGCCAAAAAATCGAGATTTGTAATCGAGCAAAAATGTTGTTCGATCGATTGCTTTTTGTTGACAAATCGAATGACTTGACAATACAAAATTCACTCTTTAGACAACGGATTGCTTTTTTTGGGTGAATCGAAAACTACATAAGTTTTGGTAAACAACTGGAAATGTCAAAAACAAGTTTGGTAATTTTTTGTACATTTTTAGATTGAAAATGTCTATGCATGTTGACAGTGTGCATTTGTTTACGTACAACAACAAATTGCCGCTATACATTTAGCTTGTGTATACATTTCGAAAACATAATTTTTGGTACGTTTCGTCAGAACCATCTTGATGTGAATAGAGCCGGCATGTGAAAAATGAACTTAAAATAAGGGATATAGAAACACTAAAAATTCATTTATTTTCATAGTGTTTGTATGAAAAAACGAGATTCAGATTGAAGATAAAACATGAATTAAAAGTTAAACCCAGTTAAATATTTTTTTATGAAATCGTTACTAAACAACGAAATGTCTTACTCATTTGAAACACAGATTTTCAAATTTTCCTATTTTCCAGCAATAGGTAATCAAAAGAAAATAAGGGAAATTAAATTAAAAAACATTCTACAACCACAACAATGTGTATTAAAAAGAAACAATTCTGTTTAATAACGTCATCATATGTCCACATCTAAAACCAATGTTAAGAAAAAAGACAACACGTTTCCGCTCAACAATTAAAGTAAAATAAATCAGAAAGAATAAACAGAAAAAGATACATCAATACAATAAGTACGAAGAAAACAAAAAATCAAAACAGTCTAGCATGCTTTGCAAATTCAAAATAACTATAGAAACATATTCGAATTCAAATTTGAATGGAGGCAATGAAAGATTGTACTGTTTATAAATTTCGAGTTATGTTGATGACGTATATTACAAAAACAACAATATTTAAAATTTCAAAAGTTCCTTATTTTTCATGGCGATTTTCACTAAGAAATAAACATTTTCAAGACTTGATTTTTCAATCAAATAATATTACATGTTTCATGAACATTTTCATATAAAAACAAAATAAAAGCTGACATTTATAATAAACTAAAACTGTAAATGAAAATAACCGTTTCCCCTTATAGTTTCATAGTAAATGAAAAATTGTTTGTACTTTGTTTATTTATACAGTAGGCTCTGGTTTCGTTCATTTCAAAGTATTTTATTTCACAAGAAACAATGCCTTAAAAATAAAGTAATCTTAAAGGCATTGCCACAGCTATTTTTCGTGCGATGCGATTTTTTTTCTATTTTCAAATTTTACTGTAATTAAAACAAATTTGATTATAAATGTTCGAAGACACTATTAAATTCAATTTCAATCTATAACATCTTTTAATAATTTTTTTGAAAATAATTATTTTTATTGAAAAGTAATAATTATTCAAAATTCGCGTGTGAAATTTTAATATTCGCGCGATAAAATTTAAAATTTATAATTTATCAATAAAAATTATTAAGTTCCTAAAAAATTAATAAGACGTTTTATAGAATGCAATTTAATTTGATTGTTTCTTCAAACATTTAGAATCAAATTTGGTTTAATTCCGATAAAATTTGAAAATAGAAAAAAAATCGCATCGCACGAAAAATAGCTGTGGCAATGCCTTAATGGAGACACGCGTGTAATCAAACGCAAAGCGACTGAGAGAAAAGCTGAAATCGATAAGCTTTATGCAAACTTTTAAGGTAATTTTTCGTATGGAGTAAAGAATATTAATTTCGACACCAGTGCAGTTTGTTACATTTGTACAAATTTTGACCCCACATCTAATTATTTTACATCTACCATACAACTTCAAGGTCAGATTTATCATAAAGCACGCTAACTGTTGCCATTTCAGCATGCAAACTATCGGTTTTTACAAATATACTTCATTGGCAACTCAAATGATGAAGTGCAATTGGTTCCAACACACGACGGAAGTTGAGCAACTCTAAAACCTATTACATCAGCAAAACGAATTGGGTCGATTATTTCAAATAGCACTTGATTGAATGCCATCAGACAAATTGTGATTCGAGCTGACAAAACACCTGCCGGAGAATAGACAAGAATTTTCAATACACCGACAATTGACGTTGTAGCAATAGTCATTGTTGGAGAAGAATTTCAATCTCTCGATATTGTACTTCGTCTCGAAAATTCCAGATCAAACAAATTGGTTCAAAATTGTTTCAAGTTGTTGTTTGAATGTGATGCACTTAACATCAATTCACCATACATGCTTGATGGAAAACATTCAAAACGTTACGTTAAACTTTTTTAGCAAAATTTCATGAATTTTGGTTAATTTTTGCGTAGAAGTTATGCAAAAAAAAAGATCGCTTAAGACAGCTTTAAATGTAAACATTTTGGAATAACCGCTTAAGTTTTAAAATTCTACCGTAGGAGTCTTAAAACGGGACAAACCAGTTTTGGTCGTATTAACTTTAAATTCCGAGTTGTGAATCTTTTAGAAAAGGAAAAGTATAGCTAAAGTAGACATACACATGTATTCTTTATTTTAAATATCATAGTTGTATGCGTTTCCTAATAGTGAGTTAAGCGTTTATATCAAATTCGAAATACAATTTTAAACATCCTATGCCACTTAGGTTGCTTTGCTTTTTGTTATTTTGCGAAAATAAGTTATTGCTCTCTAGACAATTACTATTTTAATAGACAAAATCAGTTATTAAGTATAGTTTAGTTTTTGATGTGAAAACATCTTTAGCGGCAGGAGTAAGTAAAAAATTGTATAGAACTCGGGTTACGGAAATAAAAGTGCCGAACAAAAAATATTGCAGGTATGTGTGAATATCGACAAGAACAAAAAATAAATAAAACGTAAAATCAATGCAAAATCTACGCATACACATGCAATATACAACATCATCCGGCATTCAAAAACATCGTGAGCCGAACCAAAACCAACACAAATGTCTTATACAAGCCATATTATTTCCGTGACGCACGCATATTATTAAATCCAAAACCTACTATTTTCTGTAAGTGTTAGTGATATTTTATACTGTTTTTGATACAAACTACAATTTAAAATCAAAGTATGTAAAGAATTTACTGTAATATGACGCTAATACTTACAGAAATAGTAGGTTTTATTTTGTGTTTGTATGGCAATAATATGGCTTGTATAAGACATTTGTGTTGGTTTTGGCCGAACACAAAAAAAATCGCCTACTTTAATTAATTTTGTTGAGAAAATATCTGCTATATGCCCGCAGTAGCAAGTGTTTTTGAAAATGAAAATTACATACGAGCAAAAGGGCCACAAATTATGCTTGTGTAGTGTAAAAAAATTAAATGGAAATAGCTAGCTGTGAAAATTGTACATATACATTGATACACAATAAAATAATAATTTTAAAATTGTTTAATCGCTTCGGTATGCTTTCTTATTAGTATTGCTCATGCTGTTCGTGAGTTTGGTTATGGAGGGTATCGCACTACTGTCTTTCCAATTGCAATGATTTTACGACCAATAGTGCGCCCAAATAGAACCGCTTTATTTAATTTATTTTAAACTGATCAGTGATAAAGCGATGCGATTTTTCGTTGATCAGCGAGTTTGTCGTGACTATTTATTACTATGGAATCTTGAAAAAGATTGCTGTGTAGGAGAAGTGGTATATTTTAAAGCGTACATGGCAGGTTTAGATGATTAATTTAACAGAACTGTACTTTGCTCAAGCTCAATTAATGCAATTAATGTTAGTTAGGTTCGTCCTCCAAATTCAAAATAGTAGAATAACTTGACTTTTTCAACCAAAAATTTCTTTGTGAAGAGGTTTCTGAGCCTTATCGAAATGGCTTGAAATGATTTAATAGATATTTATACGAAAAAGTTTTCACATAAATATTTTGTGAGTTGAGGGTGAACTCGCTCGTTTTTGAACATAATACTTGTACAAATGTTTTAGAGTGAACTGATAGTGTAAGATGTTTTTGATGTTTTTTCAATAAAGATAATTAAAAGAATGTCGGCCCGTTCTAAAAAATTATGAAAATCGCATTTGCAATATCCAAATCAATTGGACATAATTTTCAAAATCTATTCATGTTTAAAAACAATAATTATGTGAGATTATGTGTAAGTATAAGATTCAATAATAAATACTTTGCTTTTTAGGCCCCAGTGGTATATAATCAAATCATTACTCAAGAATAATGAAATCCAAACTTCATTCTATATTCAAGGAAATACGTCGTTAATGCCGATTGATTTTTGAAACACGTCAACTTAAGCATTTGAGGGAAATGAAACTGATGCTACTAATATTGACGATAATGAAATTGATAACGCATAATGAGACGCTTATGAAATTGGTAATTGTGATTTGTGATGTGAGCACTTCAGATATAGAATTGATATTTTTTTATTAAATAAAAATCAACCGCCACCTACAAAGCGTAATGTAAGAATTTCACAAAATCAGCATAATCGAGGGAAATCGTACGAAACAAAACTCAAAAACAGATTCTGGAGAGAACATGTAAACCTCTTCAAAAATGCCGATAGCTCTGTCAAACCAAAATTTCGTTCGAAAAACAAAGATTAATTTTTGACCAATATTGTTCTTTAGGCTTACATAACCAGCGAATTCTTTTTATCTCTATAGCCTTCTAAAAGTGGAAGACAAAAAGTCTCAAAGAGTAATGAAAAATACGACTGCTCCAAGAAACCGTACTCACTCGATCTATTTCATCTCGAATTAGACAACAAACTGGTTGTAGCTTTCATTTTGGACAAATAATTTGGAGATAGAATTCAATTTAAAGGATTCGCATCAAAGTATGAGCAAAATGAACACTTTGCTTTAAAAGTACGTTACATTAAAGCACTGTTTTTGCGTCCACCAGAAGGTATTCCATTATATTTCGAAACCTTAAAATATGAAGCAGAAAATTTCGTCGATTTATAGGAAATCTGTAAATACAATATAAATTACATAAATGGAAAAAGTCATGTGGCTTTTTATGAACTAATATTTTGGTCAGTGTGGCCGCTTATAGATTGACTATCACCACAAACTATTTATGACCAAGTGAGCTGGCGTAGGAGAATACAAATTTTGGCTGGAAGATCCCGTATTGGAACGTATCAATTAATTAAATTATTAGGTGATGAGACTATAATTGTAGAACATAAAATTGTAAAGGCATCTGTGGGAAACATTGATGTTGTGAAAGCCAAACTAATAAGCCAATCCTTATCGTCACCCAACCGGAATGCGATTCGTGGAAAGAAAAAAAGCAAGGTTAGTAAAAATTTAGCTAAAGAGAAATTACCTGCTGTCACAAATGAAACTGGACCGTCTGCAAATACAAGGTCAAAAGACATGGTTACAAATTCCACCATTACCGATGATGCAAATGCCGTTGAGGATGAGACGTCGAGTGTTCCGGTTTCGGATTGTCCAGGCATGGAGTTGCGTGCAGTACCGGTGGTCCGTAGGAAGTATTTGTATATTTCCCGGCTTCATCCATCTACTACCTCCCATCAAACGTGGCCTGCTTCTCACTTTTCCCTAGAGACCGGGATCCAGCAGAACTAACGTTTGTATCTTTCAAGGTTGGAGTCGTCGATAACTTGCATGGTACCCTGAAAAATCCTGATTTTTGGCCACCCGGGGTTCTAGTTCGCGATTTTCAAGAAAGACGCCAATCAAAAAACGAGGAAGGAGCTCGCAGCAAAGTATCAATTTAATTTCATTCAATACTTTAAATTGCAATATTTTAAATACTAATTTGCCGAATGCTCACAATAATCATATCACAGTTCATCCTAATATTCTAAATTCATATTTATCTAATTCTAACAATATCATCAATGGATCTAACAATGTCTTCAACAATAGCTTGTCAATTTTTTATTTTAATTGTAGTGGCATGCGTTCAAAATCAAAAAATTTCTATCTTGGAATATTGGAATCTAATTACGACGTAATAATTCTAACCGAAACATGGCTTACAGTGGATTTCAATGATGCGGAGTTTTTCCATACATTAGTACAAAACGGAAAGGTGGTGGTGTGCTTATTGCAGTTCGGAAAATTTATTCTTGTGAATTTTTATTTTCCGATCCAGTCATTGAGTTCATGGCTGTTAAACTCAAACTAGGTATACATTTTACATAATAATTAGCACAGTCTACTTTCCTCTATAGAGCCATCCGCGCCTTTTTGTCATGATTTTATTGACAAGATCTCATGTAATTTATTACCTTTTATTTCGGATAACACTGACTTTGTTATTTTCGGCGATTTCAATTTTCCAGATCTAATTTGGATGATGGTTGACAATATGTTCATTCCTGCTAATACGAATGATTCTTCAGCCTTAATCTGTGATTTTATGGCAAACATGGGTACTTCACAAATAAACAGTGTACCAAACAGCCACGGCACTTATCTGGATTTGGTTTTCTACACTAATAATAGGTCTTTTAAACTAGAATCATGCGACGACTTTGCCGGATCTTCGAGTGTTTATCATACCCCGGTTTCATTTCAGTTGTTCTACAAAACTTCTAATAATTTGAACTTCACTAAAAATTGTACCGTATTTGATTATTCGCATGCCGACCACAGCTCACTAAATAATTTTTTAGCTGAAGTGGATTGGGCTGATACTCTATCTAGCATTGACATCAACAGTTCATTAGATACCTTCAATGAATTATTGAAGGTTGCTTTTGAAAAATTTGTTCCTAAAAAATTAATGAATAAGTCTCATACCCGGAACGTCCCATGGTTTACTAAGGAACTCAAGCAGCTAGAAGTCCTGCGTAATAAAAGTCACAGGAAGTATAGGCGTACAGGGTTGGCCCATGACTATATACCGATCCACAAAAGCGGCCCCCGCAGTGAAGTAACAAATTATCGTGGAATTGCAATACTATCTTGCATTCCTAAAGTATTCGAGTCAATGGTTAATCAAGTGATCTACTTCCACTCCAAGCAACATATTAGCACACGTCAGCATGGGTTTTTTCCTGGCCGCTCAACGGTCACTAATTTAACGGTCTTTCAAAATAATTTAATTAATTCTGTTGCCTCGAAAGTTCAAGTCGATGTAGTTTATACCGACTTCGCTAAAGCTTTCGATAAACTTAATCACAGGATATTAGTGAATAAGCTCAGTGAACTTAATTGCGACATTATTCCCATAAATTGGATTATGTCTTATTTATCAGATCGCAAAATGTTTGTCAAGATTAACGATACGTTCTCAGAATGTTTTATTGCGACATCTGGGGTGCCTCAGGGTAGTCACCTGGGTCCACTATTATTCTTATTGTTCGTTAACAATGTTGTGGATTGCTTCAAATTCGCAGAATGTATTCTATTTGCTGACGACATGAAAATATATGCAAACATATCATGTGAATTAGATCGCGATCAATTTTGCGGTTGGTGTGTTACTAACCTTATGTTTCTGAATGTAGATAAGTGTCACGTGATCACCTATTCCAGGTCCAAGTCTCCAGTAGTTTTTGACTACTTTCTAAATGACATTAGTTTGACGAGAGTTAATATGATAACTGATTTGGGCGTTATCTTTAGCTCGGATTTAACGTTTAACTCACACATCGATGCGGTTGTTAACAAAGCCTTTTCGATGTTGGGGTTTATTAAAAGATATTCGAAGGAGTTTCACGACACATTAACTTTCAAGTCACTGTACACTTCTTTTGTTCGTTCACAGATTGAGTACGCGACTGTCATATGGTCCCCGTTCTACCAGTCTCAGTCAAACAGAATTGAAAGTGTACAGAAACAGTTTTTGTTATTTGTTCTCAGAAAATTACCGTCTCTCGAACGGGAGAATAATTTCAGACTATCACCATATGTAGACCGATGCCGTTTTTTGGATCTCCAATCTTTAAGTGCTAGACGTACATGCGCAAGTGCCACATTTGCACGGGACATCATTTGTGGTAAAATAGACTGCTCCGATATTCTTTCATGCTTTAATATTTATGCTCTTCAGCGCAGCTTACGCCCCCGGGAACTTCTTCATATTCCGACTGCAAGTAGCAACTACAGTTTCCATGGCCCTATAGCGCGTATTCAACGAGACCTCAACGCTGTAGCGGATTGTTTCGATTTCAATATTTCCAGAGATGAGTTTAAAAAACGAATCGCTATACTTTTGTTTTAAATGTTAGATCTATTGATGTCGTTATAACCTTATCTTGTATTGTATAAATTTGTTTAACTTTTTATAGTATTTTTAATAATGTAAGCCATTTTTGCATGTACATGCTGTTGGTTAATAAATAAATAAATAATAAAAAAAACGGAACGTTTAAGAAATATTATTGCAACCAAGAATAGTTATGATTTTAAATTTGTATGAACTTAAACTAAAAACCATGTTTTGGTAAATTTATTTATCTTGTTGTTTCACATTATTATTGTATTTAGTTTTTTGCGAATGGATATTTACTGTTTCTAGAAGAAAATATAATGTTATAATTTTGTTAAATTTAAAATTCGCGTTGACATTTTTTTCTTAAAATTTTATTGTTAATATTTTCAATTGTTGGTAAATTATCAGTCAATTTCTTAAATTGTCGGTAAATTATCAATCGACATTTTCTCAGTCGGTATTTTTTTATAGTCGATTTGTTCACTCATTCTCCTTCTTCTAAATCGATATGTACAACTTTATCGAATTATGCTGATCAAAAACAATTAAAGTTAAATACCAAATTCATATTGTGCGGCTTCGAAAATGCCAGTGTCAAAGCAGCAAAGAAATTATTTCCAAAAGTTATTTGCTCTGGCTGTAACTTTCGGTTTGTCTGAGAAAATGTTGTCTGAGCCAATTTTCACTGAAAAAATTATGCCTGAGAAAAGCTGGGCAGTTTTTTCTCAATCAACCTTTTCTCAGATACTTTTTTCAGTGAAAATTTTCTCAGACAACATTTTCTTAGACAACATTTCCTCAGTCGACATTTTCTCAGACGACATTTTCTCAGTCGACATTTTCTCAGTTGACATTACGACCCGGACCCCTATGTTAATGATTTTTTTAGAGAGCAGTAAATACAATTCTAATATTAAGCCCAAGTTCCTAACAACAGGCCATACTCATGGAATGCGATACGGTTCATTCTGTTATACTAGAATGTGAAACAAAGAAAAGTAACGTCAATATCCATCATCCGCGAGACTGGTTTCATTTCGTCAGGACTTGTTGTACCCTCGAATGCTTTTAATATAATTGAAATAGACCAAGAATACTTTTATGACTTTTCTACTGCAATTAAAAGCAGGGTTTGTAGATAAACATAACCCAGGATCGTGAAAAGTTCGTTTGGCATATCGTCAAATGGCTAAATAATACTCAAAATAAAATTTTAGAGTCTTTGAGTATAAATCCACATTGAATGATGATCAGCCATTCAAAAAGTTTAATTTACGCCGCGGAAGAGTAAATACTGTAAAATAACAGATTTAAAATCCGCTTACACTACACCTAATCCGACCACCAAAGAAAATAAGAAGAACCTTTTAAATTTGCTACTATTTAGAGACTCCAATTTTCACGAGTCTTATAAAACTTGTAAACATTGGATATGCCCAATATATATCTTGATTTGGTTGAGGAGGTAGAAGACATCATACCATAATAATGTATAAATATAATGCTATAATGCAAAATTTGAGAACGATTGATAGCCGATTGTGTGCAACATTTCGTGAAGCATGCTAACGATTGAATTAACTTGAGGATGACACGCATTGGGATGTCACACTTGTTGACGCATCAATTTCAGCTCATCCGCATTAAATACGGACATTATTTGCAATAATTATTAGATAAGATATTATACATCGAATGCGTCGCACCCCTTCAAATCCAGAATTGCTCAGCACACTGGAAATTAATAATGGATCAATTTTTATGATCGCAAATAAAGCATTTGCACAATTAGGTATCGCCGAATCATCCAATAAATGACAAATTTAATCGAGATTTGCGATGCGAACAACAATTTTATTCGAATGAATTGAGCATATTTATACAAACAAATACTGTAAAAATAGAATGATCCACAAAAACATGCCTACGATTCAACCATGCAAGCTGTTAACGACGAAAGTGGTGGAATGCGTTTTTTGGATGCGCCTGGATTCCCGGAGGCACGGGAAAACATTTTTTGTTTCACTGTTTTTGGCAGCTACACGATCGCAAAATAAAATAGCATTGGCGCTCAATTCTTTTGAAATTGCTGCCACTTTATAGGATGGCTGTCAAATAGCACACTCTGCACTAAATTTGCCATTGAGCATACAGTTGACCGAAAAACACAAATGCAACACATCCCTGACACATCTGGGAAGGCAACAGTTTATCATATGGGATGGCTCACACGAAATCATTAGATGCATTAGATAGAACATTGCAGGATCCACGAGAAAATCATAAACTGATATTGTTAGCAACTGATTTTTGAACAACATTACCTGTTATTCGTCGATCTACTGCCAGAAATAACTGCGTAATAGTAGAGTAACTATGAGAGTTCTAGCCCACAAGCCCTCATTTAGGGGAACATATCAACATTTAGGGGAATTGAACGTCAGTGTATATGGTTAATTCATTCAATATGTTCAATGAGGCACAATTATCTCTTAATATAGTAAAATATTTGTTTATAATTTTTTTTTTACTTGTTTAGAAAATTTTAGATTGTATAGGTCAGAAATATTCGAAAAATTAAATGTTCATACAAAAAATATATTCAAGTAATAAATTAAATCCAGTGTTTTATGTCCTGCTAATAAATATAACATGGGATGCCAGCTCCAGTGTTGTATACCCTGTTAATAGAACATGGAATGATAGCAATCGTCGTCGACATCATACAAATGTTCATGCAAAAATATTTGACATTACATAAGTTGTTGTTGGTGTAGTAGTAATCACAAATTTAGTTGAAATGCCACATATGAAATTTATAATAAAATACATAAAAGATGAACCAGTTTTAGTACTTAGCATGGACTCATTTTGGTACTTAGCATGGACACACGTCATTTTAGTTACTTGAAATCTACTGGTGAATAGTAAATCTCACTCAGCTGTTGAAATATACTATGCTACCATCTACCGGCGATTAGTCAATCAATTTCGCCTGAATGTTGATATTTCCACCAAATGATGACTGTACATCCAAGATGGCGGTCAATTTCCCCTAAATTACCGGTGGGTAGACCAACAACGTTCCCCTAAATGCTGATATTTTGCCCTAAATGAGAGTTTGTGGGCTAGAACTCTCATATTTACTCTACTCGTAATAAATGAGTATTTAAAATCATGAAATTTGTGGAGACATGTAAAAACACTTACACTCACTACAAACATGCGAGTTCAATTGTAAAATGATCCATTAGCAGATGAGTTTTAAAAATAATTGTTATATATCGGAAATGGGAAATACCAATCGATAATTTAACAGGCTTCATAATATTACCGACCGCTTTTTATTGTATTGCACAATCCAAAAAGAACTGAATCAACATGTGTTCCGAAACATAACACAGTAATACAAAAATCAGGATTGGTTGAGCGAACGAGCGACATTGGCAGTTAAAAACAAAATGATATATAGAAGGGCAATAAGTGACATACAAGTCGTCAGTGAACATTGTCATGCATCAATATGAGGTATGAATGCCACCTCACCGATGCAGTACCGATTATTAAGCATCGCAATATAAATCAACCACGAGTTTGTAATGGTACCAGACAACAACGTCATCGAACCAATAACTTTGAAAAGAAAATATAAAGGTGCAGTCGTTTTAATTCCCCGAATTCTAATAAATCGAGTTTGATTTTAAATGAAA
The DNA here is from genome assembly GCA_963556165.1 of Tipula helvola. Classification (NCBI taxonomy): domain Eukaryota; kingdom Metazoa; phylum Arthropoda; class Insecta; order Diptera; family Tipulidae; genus Tipula; species Tipula helvola. The sequence goes on along the minus strand of OY744483.1, from coordinate 34,221,615 downwards.
TCAAATTTCCTGTTCGTCTTCAACAAGGTACAATGTACAAGGTACCTGTTCAACAAGGTCAGTTTTTGAAAGTCTGCGGTATAAATTTGGAGTATCCATGCTTTTTACATAGACAGCTTATGTTGCATGCTCACGATAGGCCAACCATCGGCATTATTTTTTTACACATGGAGAAACAAAAAAATTTGTCTAACAAAAAGCATTAGAATTTCAAAAAACAATTATTAAAATCGAAAAGTCTGAAAATATTATTTTCCCTCGCGTAGCGAATCATGTCGGGCTTATAAATAAAAATAAAATTTTGTAATTTAGATTTTAAGATTTAATATTTAACTGAATAATCTAAATAATTAAAAAAATTTAATTTATTTACGAATGTAGGCTAGAGCGAAGCAACGTTCGCCGGGTCCCACTAGTTTTATGTAAAAAAAATTAGTTTCTTCATAATTTATTGGATATATTTGGTAGCAAGATGTAAAAATAATTCAAATTATTTTTATATTGGTAGAATTTAAGCTTTAAAGCTCAATTAAAAGCTCTTATTTAACTAACTTATTTTTAATGCAGTTGGTTTTGTTTGACTCAAACTCATCAACAACAACGAAATTTGAATATTATTAAAAAATTGTCAGTTTTTCTATAATTTATTTTATGTATCTGGCAGCAACAAATAAAAGTATTTTTAATTACATATTTGCATGCAATTGGCTTCGTGTCACTTAAAATCATCTTCGTTATTTTTAACAACCAGTGAAAACCGTAGTTTTCAATAAAATAAAGCTTTTGAGAGTGTTTTCGAAATATTTATTGCTAGTTTTACAACACAAAAAAGGTTTCTGAGTGGATGACACTAGGTAAATTCAATACTAAATATAAATCGTAAATTACGTAAAGAAAAATTAAATTGACAACAACAACATTTCAAAAATATTGACAACAACAATGAAATTTTGAATTTATATCAAAAAAATAGTTTTTACATATTCATTTGACAAATAAAAATAATACAAATCATTTGTATGTTGGTATAGAATTTAGGTAATCTTTAAAGCTCAATTGACTGCACTTATTTAATAAAGTTATTTTTCGTGCCACTGGTTTTGTGTGCTTTAAAGTCATTTTGATTATTCTTAAGTACCATTGAAAAACCTTGTTTTCGATAAAATAGAGCTTTTGAGAGAGCTTTCGAAATTTTTATTGCATAGTTTGCAACTCGAAAATGTTGAGTTAATGACCGAGGCGATACATTTAATACTATGTAGTCTCATAAATTAAACAATGAAAAGTTAAATTGACAACAACATCATTTCACAAATATTGGCGATAACAATGGATTTTATGTATATATAAAAACAGTTCAAATAATTTTTAAGTCGATATAAAATTTATGTTTGACTCAAAATCATTTTCATTATTCTTTAGTACCACTGAAAATTCTGATTTTCGATAAAAATTGAGCTTTTGAGGGAGCTTTCAAAAATTTTATTGCATATTTTACAATACACCATTGGTTTCTGGGTTGATGACTGTGGAGATAAATTACGTCTATATAGCCTCTTAAACTAAATAACGAAAAATTAAATTGACAATAACAACATTTCAGAAATTTAGAAAGCATCAGTAATTTATTGGATGTTTTTCGCATCAACAAATAAAAATAAATCAAATAATTTTTATGTTGGTACAATTTACCCTTTAAAGCTCAATTCACAACACTTATTTAATAAAACTATTTTACACGCAATTATTTTTGTGTGACACAAAATCATCTTCATTATTCTTAAATATTACTGGAAAGCCCTGTTTTCGATAAGATAGAGCTTTTGCGAAAACGTTAGAAATTTGAATTGTAAAACTGGACAAGTGAGACAATTTAGATAAGATTAATGGTGACTGTCAAGTTATGAGCAACAGTTAGATGATTCTAGCATTTGGTGGCGTAAAAGATAGGAGACGCAGCTGCCGAATTGAGAAGAAATATTTTGAAAACCTGACAAAATTGAAATTCAAATAAAAGGGGAATAAAAAAGTTGTGTATCATTTTAAAGGGAATGCCTGGGAAATTGCCACCAGAAATCACCGACAAAACTTTGAGTGAAGCAATGCACCGTTTTGGGAATGTATTGTCAACAAGGCGAGAAAAATTTGGAGCAAACTCACTACTACCAGTCTTCTCAGGAGTAAGAGGTATATATATAGAGATCGAAAAAGAAATACCGCAATTTATCTATATATGTACAAAACATAAAAGCAAGAATATTCTACGATGGAATGAGAGAGAGGTGTTACAAATGCGGAGAAGATACGCATAAAAAACAAGAATGTCCACTCTTGTACAATAGTAACAATATAGCAGAACAGCAGCTACAACAACAAACACTACAACCACAAGAAACAGATGGACAACAAGTACACACGCAAACACAATCAGATACCGTACAACAAACAAGCTCGATCGATACAAATACGGTACAATCAACTACCACGCAAGAACAACGAGTTAAATACAGCGATATAGCCAAAATTACTCAAATACAAGCAGAGGCAGAAAGCAAAATTGAGAATATTACAGAAATGATTAATTTAAAAGCGTATAATAACAAAGGGAGAAAAGCAGAAACCGATTCTTCGTGTATGGATACGGAAGGTGAGGATGTGGTTGTAAATGCGGGTTCAAGTCGACGCGGTCGAAAAAAAACTCGGTACACAAGTACGAAAGACCGAAAAGCATTCATCGATCAATATAATAGTACAACGTTGAGCACGGACAATGACAATTTTATTACACCACCACTACCGGTTACACAAAATAAATAAATCATTAATAAGTAATAAAATCGACAACTGGACAATTCAACACATGCAACAACAACACGCAACATCAACATCAGTATGAATGATGCAACATCATCATTATCATTAAACAAAATTTTATTGCTTTTATTATTCAAATTTATTTTTGTTAAATTTTGGAAACGGATATTCCCGGCACATACTAATTGGTATGTACAAATTGTTATTTGTGTGATTGTGAGATATGAGTGAAAGAATTATTGTTGGCCAGATAAACATACAAAGTTTTTACGCAAAAAAGCACATGTTGGAAAATTATCTGGCCAAGAATAATATGAATGTGGTACTTATGAGCGAAACTTGGGAAAGAATGAATAAGACGTTGAATGTGAGAGGGTACAGATTTCTTTCCAAACCAAGAAGCGATGGCTATGGTGGGGTGGCAATAATGCACAAAAGAAACCTTACGCTTCAAGAGGTACAGTTACCCGCATTTGAGGTTATTGAAGCAATAGCCGCCTCAACGATGAATTTGGAAAGAAATCTGTTACTAGTAAGCATGTATGTAACCCAGGTGCATGATGGAGATGAAAGGAAAAAAGCCTTGAGTGACTTTAAAAAATTGTTTGAGTGGGTGAGAGATAAAAGTGACCTGATTATATGTGGAGATTTGAATGCGCATGCGAGAATGTGGGGTTGTATGAACAATTGCGCAAGAGGAAAACAGTTGGCCGACCTGATTCAAAACTCCGATATGGTGCTCTTGAATGATGGAAGGCCAACTAGAATGGCGAATGTGGGTGGCACGGCCAGCGCAATAGGTTTGTCTTTGACAACTATTGAACTGGCCTGCCGGGTCACTTGGAATGTAGAAGAAGAGAATTTGGGTGGGGATCATTTCATGATCAAAATGATCATGAATGATAATAGGGTGTTTAAGAAAAAGCGTGAATTAATGAATAGTAGGAAATGGGTGCAAGAGATGAATGAGATTCTCGGAGAAAATCAAATAAATCAAAGCCAGTTGGATAGTGAAATTGAACGAGTGAATGAACTGTGTACAAAAATTGTGGATATAAAACAGATTAATGTGAATGGTTGGTGGAACAATGAAGTTCAATTCTGGTATGAAAGGAAGCGAATAGCCTTGCGTGAGTTTAATAGGAATAGGAGTAGTGAGAATAAGATTATATATGGTAAAATGAATGGGAAGTTGAAAAAGGCTATTCGCAGAGCGAAAAGGAAAAGTTGGCGGGAATATGTATCACAAATGACACATAGAACCACAACTAAGGATGTATGGAATTTATTTAATAGGATGAATGGGAAACATTTTAATTCGCGTAATGTGGTGTGTGAGAACAAAGAAAAAGCTGAAGAATTTATTAGAATGGTATTGAATGTAAGCAATGATTTGAATGATATAAATGAAGTTGATAGAATGAATGGAAATGAAAGAATGGATTGTAAATATGAATGGGGAGAGTTCCTGAGAGTGCTAGATACATCAAAATCTACCACTCCAGGGACCAACCGCGTAAGTTACAAAATGGTTCGGTTGTTGAGTGACTCAGCAAAACATAACTTGCTTGAGATACTCAACAAAGTGTGGATGGGTTCCAAAATACCGGGCAAATGGAAAGAGAGCAGAGTGGTTCCTATCCCGAAACGGGATAGAGATCCAAATGTGGCAACAAATTATCGAGGCATTTGTATGTTGAATGTTTTTATAAAAATTTTAAATGGAATGATGAAAGAACGAATGGAAGATTTTGTGAATGAAAATAATTTGTTGCCATCGACAACATTTGGATTTCGAAAGAACCACTCTGCAATCGAGTGCGTGGAAAAGTTTGTGTGGGAAGTGAAAAAGGATAAAATGAAAGCTGTTGCGGTATTTTTGGACATTGAAAGAGCTTATGATTACGTGGTTCCGTGGAAATTACAACAAATTCTTTCGAATTTTGGATTTTCACGGAAAGTATGTATGTGGATAAAAGATTTTATGAGTGAAAGAAAAATTGTTTTGAAAGGAAGTGGGTTTAGGTTGGAGGGAGTTGCTAATATTGGACTTCCGCAAGGAAGTAAAATATCACCAGCTCTATTCAACCTATATACCAGCGAGATACACCGCAGCAATACTGACAATCAAATCGTTCTGCAATTTGCAGACGATTTTGTAGTGATTGGAAAAGGAAAAAGTATTGATGCGGCGGCTCAAAAAGCGCAAAAGGGAGTAAATGAGTTACTGCAAAATCTTAAAATGTTGAATTTGAGAGTGAATCCTAATAAGTGTGCTTATATGAGTTTCAGAACGAATGCTGCAAATGTTAACATTAGTGTGGATAATTATAGAATTGAACAAGTAAATGTGTACAGGTATTTGGGTATTTGGATTGATAGACGTTTGAATTTCGCGAATCACATGAAAATTTTGGCAGATAACTGCAAGGAACGTTTGAATGTGGTTAAACGGGTGAGCAAACCTAAGTGGGGCGCTCATCCGAGTGTGACTGACATGTTAAGAAAGGCCCTTATATCCTCCAAAATTGGATATGGTATTAGTGTGTATGGAAATGGTTCAAAAGGGGCTTTTAGCCAATTAATGAAAGTGGAGAATGCATGCGCCAGAGTTGTATTGGGAGCGATTAACTCAACTCCAATACACACTCTGTGGTCTGAAATGGGTGATTCACCTCTCGATTACAAGAGAGAGTGGATCACAGTGAGAGAGTCAGTGAGAATGATAACTAAGAAAAATGAGTTGTGGAATGAAATGATAGTAAGATTACAAAGTAGGGCGGTATTCAAACCAACATATAGAACTAGCATTGCACTTGAAAATATGAACATTTTTCTGAGTATAGGCAATGCTGGTCCGCAACCCGTTCCTAATAATCTTACTGTATGTTTGAAAATGGAGGAATATAATAAGGGAATGAATGAAGTTATCGCTAAAAGTATGTTTGCGAAAATCAGTCAGCAATATGGGCAATACGATATCGTTTATACAGATGCTAGTGTGAATGAGAATGGAGTAGGTGTTGGCGTCTTTATGCCTGGTAAGAATTTTGAGAATTGTTTTAAAGTGGACAAAAACATCTGTATAATGAATGCTGAACTGATTGGAATGTTTGAAGGAATTAAACTGGCTATGAATGAAGGGGAAAGGAAAATAGTAATATTTTCCGATTCTCAGAGTGGTTTATGTTTGCTTAAATGTGGAGGTGGAAGGGAAGGCAATGTGTATGTTGATTTGATTTTTGAATGCGTTCGATGCTGTCAACGTGATGTGATTATACAATGGATTCCAGCACATAGACAGATTGAAGGAAATGAAAGAGCCGATATGTTAGCAAAAAAGGGTACATTGAATGACGTGGTTCAGGAGTACGAAAGAAAGGATGCAAGAGACGTACTTCGAATGCTTCAGATGAATCTGTGGAGAAAATGGGAGAGTGAATTTAATGAGAAAAGTTTGACGAAAGGAATGAAGTACAGAGTGCTCCGTGGTACTCCTTTGAGAACGCCTTTCTATAAGGAGCTCAAAGGAGATACGCGAATGTTGCGAATGGTTGAGAGAATCAGACTGAACCATGGAAATTGGAAGGAATGTTTGTGGAAACGTCATTTGAGTGAGGACAAAGATTGTGAGTTGTGTGGAAGCGTGGAGGATGTTGAACATCTCATATTGGCTTGTCCTATGTACAGCCAATATAGATCGCGGTTCAACATCCTTCGGAGTGCAAGCAATCTAAGTGATTTAATGAATGAGGGCGGATTGGTTTATAAGGAAATGTATGAATTTATTAGAATGAGTGGAATAACAATTTGATATAAAAGAAGTAGTAGCCGACAGAATATGTGTAGGGAATAATCTGGATCCATTTTATAGATTAAAAATTAAATTAGTAAAATTGAAATTATAAATTAGAAACATGTAAAAAGGAATTGTATAAATTTGGGTTTTTTGGCAATATGGCTCTATTTTATATAGGAGCCAAGCCTAATAAAAAAAAAAAAAAAAAAAAAAATAGCTCAATAGCCTCGCTTACTGCATTTGAAGAGAACCGTCTCATCTTCATCATCAAATTTTATTACTAATTTTAATCAACCAACAAAATTTAATTTAATTTGTGTTGTTTGTGAAAAATGTTAAAGAAAGATCTTGTAAACTTTACTAGGATTAAAATAAAAGCATTGATTTGGATTATTCATCGATGCAATTAAACACTACTTAATTCAATGGGAACAGAACAGGAGTATTTTTTCATTGATGATTATTGGACTGTTATTTGAAACCAAAATATTCCTAATTATCATTAAATGCTAAACCAAATACTGTATCTAGGGAGAACGAAGTTATCCAGCATTAACCTACATTTTCGAATATTTTATGCCCAATTTTGAATTCAAACAATTTTTCTACTCGTTTTGTGTATAACCATACTTTTTGGGGTGTACACATTTCGTTTCATTTCTAATTAGAATTTATATGGAAATTCATTGTCTCTTCGCCTATAAAGTTTACGTACTTACATAATGTACAATTAAGCTTCATTTTAAAAGCTTTTTAAAATAATATTACAAACAAGCAAACAAACCAACAAAAAAACCGCACATAAAAAGCTTATCTTACTCTTGGTTTTTCTTTTATGTCTCTCCTATATAGGTATACGTATATATAGTAGATAAATTTATTTTTCAAAGAATATTCATTTTCCAAAAGTATTAACAAAACAAAAAAATAAATCATTTTCATATTAAAACATCTAAATAATTTGAAAATTTTCTTTTTTTCGTAATTTGTTTTTCCTGTTGTTGTTGTTTGTGTTTATGCTGCTGTAGCTTTAATTTATTTCTACATAAAAATAAAAAAATACAAAAGCAACAAAAAAAAAATTGTTTATAACAAACTTAAAAAAAAATATATATTCTTAAACGACGACATATAAGACAAAAGCTCTGTACTCTGTTCACTGCCGATGAGAGGACGACGTACATAAAGAAAAACTTCAGAGGCGTACACACATACACAAAAAAATATTTCTCGAATGACAACATGAAGAAGCAGCAAAAAAAATTTTTTTTTTTCAAACTTTCGGTGTATTTTTAATTAATTTTGCAATTTCAAAAAACCAAAAGTCCTAAATCAGAAAATTAGCAACAACAATACAATGGGAATGATGATAACAACAATATACAAAAGGAAAAACATAGAAATTCAATATTCATGAGCTTTTCGTATCGTATCGCATTATATATTGTCGGTTTTTTATTTTTTATTTTGTCGTATATAGAAAAGCAACAAAAAAAGGATAATACACAATAATTTATTCCATATCATTATCCTTTTACATCAAGACTCCTTTATTTCATTTTTTTTAATAAACTTTAAAGTTTTCTCTCTGAATATATACAAAGTACAAAAAAGTTTCGTTTTATGCAAAAAAAAAATGTTTATACATTTCTGTGAGCTTTTCTTTTACTGTGTTTTATGTAATAATAAAAAAAAATAAATTTCTTTTATTATTATTACTACTACTATTACTCTTATTATTTCAAACTTTTGTCGAAAGTTTATTTATCTGTTTACTCGTATAGTCTTGAATTAGTTTGTTGTCAGATAGGCAAAAAATTATACACAGAAAAGCTTTAAATAAAATAACAACAACTACTAAAAGGGGAAACCAATTTTAGTAAGCTTTTTTGTTGTATATGTTCGTCTAGGCTCCTATAGAATTGGGTGCTATTCTATATTTCCCGGATAGAGTTAAATATATGGGAGGGAAGCATAAATGAAGGAAAATGAATAACATAAAATGAATGAACATAATTTACGATAGATGAAATAGCTATAGGAGAACAAAGACTCTTGGCAATGACTGCCATTTCCTCTTTGGAAATGCCAGTTGTGATGATTAGTAATAAATGGTAATAGTTTATTCCATGCCGCAAAGTGATTTTACGCTCTACTGCTAAAACTGCTACTCAAAAAATTAATTGCTCGATCATTTTATCGTCGCATCGAATCATCAATATTCGTCCTGGGATACTGTTCATGTTAGCCGAAAGTGAAAAATCGATAATGCAGAGTATATTACGCCAATCGGAAGTAAAACACGGCAATGCAGATTGTGTTATCCCAGCCGATAGTAAAAAAAATCGGTTATGCAGATTCTGGTATCCCAGCCAAAAAAAAAAAAAAAAAGAAGTCGATATCAATCGGTAGTGTTTCGCCTAAAAATTACTAAGGATGCATGAATAGCATGAAGACCTTTGTTAATATTCTTATATGGCAAAACTTGGCTCCAGTTCCCCGTGGAAAATTGTGGAAAACTCGCGAAACCCAAAAAAATATTTTAATTGTAATAAAATCAGCCTCTAGAGTGTTATGCCTGGAGATGGATTAAATTGATGTGACTTGTCAATAGCTACTGCTGAAAAAATTCAGTTCAAGTTTCCGATGGGAAATCTAGGAAAATTTGAAAAGGTTCCAGCCGAAAGTAAGATTTGAATGTATAAAATCAGCCTCTAGAGTGTTATACCTGGAAATGGAATACATTAATGTTACTTGTCAATAGCTACCGCAGGAAAAATTCAATTCAAGTTTCTTGTGTGAAATTTCGGATAATTCGATTTTCCAAAAATCATTAGAAAATTTGTATAAAATCGGCCTCTAGAGTGTTATGTCTAGAAATAAATTACATTGATGTGACTTGTCAATGATTTCAATGATGACTTCCCACGTGAAACTTGAACTGAGTTTTTTTTCCTGCGATAGCTATTAACAAATCCAATAAAAATGATTCAATTTCAAATATGCACTCTAGAGGTTGATTTTATTTCAATTTTGTGATTTTTTCTGATTTTATCTGAGGTCGATCGTGAGCTCCAGATAAACAGCCTTCATCGCAAAAAGTTAATAGTGTCACATAAACTTTCTTCTGTATGAGATCCAGTGGAATTAATATCGCTGATTTGAAATGGTCCAGTGGTAATTGGTAATCCAGTCGGGTGTGTGGAACATAACCCATAATATGCAATAATAATTTTGGGCTGTCGCCCCATTGATTGGCTTGTAATAATCCTTTATATTTAATTCCCCCGCCGAGTAGGTCAGTCATAAGATTAGCCGCTAAAATTTCTAGTCGGGTACAACTGACCGTTTTCGTTGGAGCCACTGGTGATTTCGCGCAAGCGAGACGACATCGTAGATATATGCAAGTGTCGTGTGCTGTGTGTAGTGTTTCCAGTAAACGTATAAAATTCGATGAGCTTGGATTCGCCCTTCAGTAGGGCAAGTCGAGGAAAATAAATTTTCTAAAGTGACATCATTTGGCTACGGAAATTAATTCATTTTGTAGCCAGTCTTGTTCAGGTTGCCAAATTAATTCCAAAGTCTTGATGACATCTTGGTCGTCGATATTCAAGTATTCCTCGCGATCGTGGGGCTTAATTTACGATAGTATTGTATCGCTGTTATAGAACATAATTTCACTCAGCTCAGAGACAGAATTCGCCTCTACCATCATGTCGTCCACGTCGAAATCATTTGCAGAGTCGGAAAATCTTGACCCGATCAGTTTTGTTGTCGCGAAACAAAATTATCTGGAAGTTGTTTTGATGGCAACAACTTTCAGATGATTTTATTTCAATGATAAATAAATCGTCTTAAATTTTGGATGCTGAGTGCCAAATATTGTTGAAGGAAAAGCCAATGGAGGTCTCGCACAATCCGTCGAAAGCCACTCGCAACTTTGTACTGGTGCTGGAGGACTTCATCATGCAATGGTGTGGTGGTAACAAATAATGCGGGACCGTCTAATCAAAATCACGAACAGTTTCTAAGTGTTATTTGCTCTTACTCATTGAAGAAAGCATTATACAGCTCTTTAGCCTTAGTTTATTTATGCGGCTTCTTCTTCTGATTTAGAAAACTTTTCATGGCGATTCATATCGATTCTCATAGAACCGATGCGTCCTTCGAAAATAGCAAGCAAACTACGTATTATACGCATTTCGACGAGTGTGGACTGCATAATGGTCTTTACACTCATGATCTCTAGAGCTCAGTTGCTCTTTAGCAACAGGTAGAATATCTCATCAGACTTGTTCAACAATGGCGTTGTAAATGGCGTTCGATCACATAGCAGTGTTATTGAATTGCGGTACATTTTTGTTCTAATGGGGGCCACTAATAATCCAACCAAGGCTTAGCTTAATTTAGCCGGGAAAAATAGGGTGATAAAAGATCCCATCTTATTGATTGCAATTCGACTTTTCGAATTATGAAATAATATGAATCAAGCAGTTGCAAATTAGTTGGAATTACTAAACCAGTTGTTGTGATTGGGGAACATGTTTAGGAGACTTTTGGCAAAACAGTCTCACAAATTTCGAAATATTTTAAATTGTCAAAACCAGACGATCGTACCGAATGTTGTCAACGCAGCATGTTTCTTAGTTGACTTCGGAGAATTCCGATTTGGAGGTGGTTTTGACATACTAACGGACACCAATTTCGACAAAATCGAACAGATCATGGAGTTTTCAGCTATAGCTCCATATAATATCCGAAGGATTCCAAAGCACGGTCGAGGTGGTGACCTGATCCACCATTCCACAAATGCCTTAGGTAGATACTTTGTAAAGGGTTTTTATTTGGATGATGTCCATTATATATGATTGAAAAATAAGTGACATATTCTCGAATCGTGTTGTTAATGCTCTCCAAGATGCTTTAGAATTTGCTAGCGTCGATTCCATTTTCAAAAGGATACACGCTTTGCGCGTCAATATTCATTAGCTTTGTGTCCTCAATTATTATTGGGATTTATTTTGGAAGCCTTACGGCCTTCATGGCAACCGACAGTGATTGATTTTCAAGACCTCTTCGGTTTTTCGAGTCTTCTATCAATTAAACCTATTATCTCGGCCTTAACATCAATGTACATATTTGGTACTCATGCCTCGAACTCGTGTTCCATTAGGTCTTGCTGATTGCTACATCCAACAAATAAAGTGCTCTCTTCATGCACGTCGAATATAAAACACATTTACCTGATCACGATTGAGTTGTTGCAGCCCAACATAAACTTATTCCTTTCAGTTTACGCTGGAATGAAATTATTTCAGGGAAACTTGGAAAAGGTTAAAATGTCATTTATTCTGGCCCAACATACATTGTCACAAGATTGGATTTTGAAATGAAACTCGATTTAGAGGAATTTGATCTGTTCTTGTTTTTACAGTTAATGGTGGGCCGGATAAAAATCGGCATTATCAAAAAGTGATTACAGCGGCGATTCGTTACTTTTTAAAACATAATGAAGATGCGTTTTTTATTTGTCGCGAATGCACCTGGGCACAATGCATTCAACCGTGTTGAAAGAAGGATGGCATCGCGAAGTAATGATCTAAGTGGATGATCACATAAACATTATGATACCCTTCTAAGTGATAAACGCGAAACCTCCGATAAAGAGTTGAAGAAGAAACATCTTTCATTTGCTGGCCAATCTTGAGCTAACATTTGGACTGAAACAGTAGACGAATTTTTAACTGTGGCTGAGGTTGTTTTTCCAGGAAAATTAGAGCTAGGGTTATGAAGATTAACTAGTTTATCTTCAATCAAGTCAATATTTGACACAGGTTGTAAATTTTCGAACCTCGAGCTTCTGAGTTACCATTGAAGGACAATTTACTTTCATCAATTTTATTTTTTTTTTCGTATTATTAAGTTTACCAACGTATAATATTCTTCCGCAGTCCACCTTTAAAATTAATCCTTATGACTTGTATTACTTATATTGTCGATCAAGGCAATCGATTCTGAAAGATAGAATATGCAATACATGTGACATGCACTTCGGAACTTACACAATGTTACGAAAACACGTTTCTCTACTAGCCACAAGAATGCCGGGTCATTAAAGCGTAGTAGACCAGTACGAGTAGCAGCACTGTAGAAAATGTAGAAATTGCTCATTGGTTTGATGAAACGGAATTAGATTTAGTTGGAATAAATATTCCATTCGAGGAAACGCCAACGCTACCTTCCCCAATTGTTTCCATTGAGAAGCATTTTCAAAATACGAGAAAGAGTGCTGCTTAACTTATATAAGTCTTTAGTGCAAATCTCAACATAAGCATGGTTTTTAAATATTTACCACAGCAAGCGAACATAGTATAAAGTCGAAATCATACAATGCGAGACAATTACAGGCACTCAATATACCTATGTGTCATTAACTAAAATATCAAATTCAATAATATCCATTTTCGGCTTGACACATATGGGCCTATTGCGTAATCCTCAACATACAACTTCTTTTTATTTCGAATCATTAATCTACACACATTTATTGGATCAAATCAGTTTTTGCTATAATTAAAAAAAAAAACTGTAATGGGTTGGAAATATTATTGTGTGATGTACATTTTTATTTTTCCTGGGATGGAATCCGGGGATAACTTCACACACTTGTATTAGCTTAACAATTTTCTATATTGCATTATTAATTTCTCAAGGTGACACCTCTGATAGAATTACGATAACCAGCTGAGAAATGACTATACCGAAACGAAGTCTGAAAAGTTTGAATAAACTAGCAAATTTCGTATTTGGTTTAAAGCTGCTTCGGTGGTGGCGATGATCCACTGGTTACAAAACTAATGTGTAGTGAAATCTCTTCTAGCAAAATTTCTTATTCGCTACTTTCATTCATGAGTTTGATGTGCTGCAACTAATACATTGATCATGAAATATGTCGGTTAACAGAGGATGGAGTTTCTGAAATAAAACATGGCCGCAGAATCCAACAAATATCACGCGGCTCTACTAATGATTGTTTGGTCCATAAATGTAAACCATAAATCTAAAAATTAGATTTCCCAAAATGTAATTAATTGTTTACAAGCATAACCAATCCTACAACTTTACTACTTTGGCAGCACCAAATGGAACATATGTGTACAAGTTTGTGAATGAATTTTAGTAAATTATTTCTGGATTATTAAGCCGATTCTAGAATTAGTTCTTAATATAAATCCAAATTTTGCACGCTTTGAGGAATTCTTTGGGTCTTGTCATTTCGGGTCGCATTCCTTAAGTAAAATAAAAGCTAAAATATAAAGCGTTAAAACCTCATTAGGTGATCAGAACTTCTATATTGCCTATTTAACAACCGATTATTATGAAATTTGGCATGTGTGTTGGAAATGGCATTCTAAAATGGTTTTAGGATGAAGTTTTGGAATATGGCCAATTAGGATAGAACTTAGCTATTCTTTAATCGATTATGGTGAAATTCAAGATTTGCGATGGAAAGGTGATTCTAAAAAGAAACTGCTAATTCCGAGACTCTACAGTATCGTTAGTAGTTTTAATTCTTTAATGCCTATCCGCCACACACTTCATTTTTTAAGGGCCAAACTTACATCTCTGACAGTATACTCAGGAAACACACCCAAACGTTTAAAGCGAAGGATTGGCGAGAAAGGCGAACTTCAAAATTATTTCGAAGAAAATCTCGATCGTCAAGCAATTGAAATAGAAGTTTACGTTACATCAAAGAAACTTCAACAGCATATTGACATATTCCTATCAACTCATCCAAAAACAATTTATGTGTCACATTTCCTTCTATTAGTTGGAAACGTTAAAATTCATCATAATTGGTTAAAAATAGCTAAGGTGTTATATCCTAATTGCCCATATTCCAGAATTTAATCTTAAACATTTAAGAATGCAGTTCCCAACCAATTTGCCGAATTTCCACATAATCAGTTAAGAAATAGGGAAGTTTCATCATACTTGGCCATATTCCAGAATTGTCTCTGAAAATCATCTTAAAATCTCATTTCCAAGGCATATATCAAATTTCATAATAGTCGGTTTAGGAATAGCTAAATTCCATCATATTTGGCCTAATTCCAGAACTTTATCCGATAATTATTTTAAAATCCAGTTTTCAACGCGGATGTCATATTTCACTAAAACCGGTTAAGAAGTAGCCAAATTCCACCTCTATTAGCTATATCCTATATTCCAGAATTTCTTCCAAAAATCATGTCGGATTTCGCCATAATCGGTTCAGAAATAGCCAAGTTCCATCATACTTGGCTATATTCCAGAACTCCATACAAAACATATTTTAGAATCCCATTTCCAACATATACAGTGCGGTTCGATAGATTACCGCCACTTAGTTCTGATAAGCAAAACTCAATTTTCAGCCGGTGCGTATGAGATAGAAAAATTGTGAAATTGAGAAAGAAAGACTATTTAGTACTGAATATAATATCAAAAAGAAAAAATCGCAGACTTCAAGATAACTGTGTTTTTGGTTTTGTTTTGAAAAATGAGTCAAAAATTCATGACTTTGTTTCGGTTCATTTGATTACCGCCACTTGAAAAATTACTTTATGAAATAATATCATTATGTGTGATTTCTTACCAAAATTTTATTTTTTTTAAATACAAAATATAATTTGTAATATTTAGTGAAACTTCCATTATTCTGAATAACTTCTAAAATACGATCCAAAAGTGACTCGTACAATGACTTCGAATAATTGAGTGAAATTTCTGCCCAGGCCGCTTTAATCCCTAGAATCAGCTATTCCTTAGTATCATACTGTTTCTCTATTTCGTATACGTTATGTATGAGCCAGCCCCAAACATTTCCTATTATGTTAAGTCCGGCGAATATGGTGGCCGCTTCAATAGCTGGACATTTTGGCTTGTGATTTACGACTTTACAGCGCGAGTTGTGTGTATTGGTGCGTTATCTTGAAGAAAAATCCATGAGAATGGTGTAAAAAGTTCATGGATTTTAGGGAAAACAGATTCTAGTAACGTCTTGTAACTGTTTCCGGTCATTTTTGTCCTTTGAAACACCAAATCGATTGTGCCATAATAAGAGATTGAACCCCAGACCCTTACGTCCCCTTCGCTACTATGATGGCAATTCAAAAACGCTTCTAATTTCCTAAGGTCATGAAAATAATAATTATCCCATCTGGTCCAACCAAGTTCATTTTTTTTTAAAATCATGAATTTTTGACTCATTTTTCAAAACAAAACCAAGAACACAATTATCTTGAACTCTGAAATTTTTTTATTTTGCTATTGTATTCAGTACTAAATACTCTTTCTTTCTCTATTCCACAATTTTTTCTATCTCACACGCACCGGCTGGAAATTGAGTTTTGCTTATCAGAATTGAGCGGCGGTAATCTATTGAACCGCACTGTATGTCAAATTAAATAATAATCGGAAAATTAGGCAAGTTCCACCATACTTCGCCATATTCCAGAACTTCATCCAAAAAAACAATTTAGAATCCAATTTCCAACACACATGTCAAATTTCATAATAATCGATTGAGAAATAGACAATTGGCTATATTCCAGAAGTTACATCATACATATTCCTGAACTTCATGTAAAAATAATTTGAGAATCTCGTTTCCATTGGAAATATTTAATTTCATCAAAATCGGATAAGATAGAGAATCCCAATAAATTTTTTCTAAAAACACAAATCCTATATTTAACTGCTCACTAAACCCTAATTCAACTCCAACTCAGCCCTAATTCAACCCGCAGACGGAACATCAACTCAACCGCAAACTCTACGTCAAACTCAATCCTCAAACCAGCATATTATATAAAAAATTGGTTAACTGCTCACTATATCTTAGTTTAGGTTAGATTTGGGTGGCCGTCCACCAGGACGGGGCATAGACACGAAAAGGTCCGTAGCCATACCACAATTTAAAAATTTTCCTCCAACTCATTGAAACCACTTTGAGCATGCTATGAAGCGCTGGATACTCCTGACGTCCCTCCCGCTGAGCTCCGCCAGGTCGTTGAAAAGGGGTACCCCTAGAAAATTCAGTCTGTTTCGTGCCAGACGAGGACAGGTGCAAAGAAGATGAAGTACTGTTTCTTCACTATATCTTAATCCAACCTCAACTCAACTCCAACTCAACTTCAACTCAACCCGCAAATAGGCCCTTAATTTAACCTTCAAATCAATTAGAATATATAAAAAATTCGTTGATATTTATATAACCAGGTGTTTTGAGCCAATTCGTTTGGCACGTACATCATCCTCTTCACATACAGTCTCCAAAATCTTTTCAAATCTCCACCGTGATTATAGAAACAGATTGGGAAAAAAATTTCCAAATCGGACGAGCCGTTCTCCAGTTACGATGGGTACAGATATCCAGACATCCAGACGCCCAGACATCCAGGCATCCAGCCGTCCAGATATCCAGACAGACGAACGGACATTTTGTCTTTCTTTGCTTTTTCAGACTCAGGAACTTTCAAAACGTCGAGAAAAATGATTTTGGACCAACCAAATTTTTGGTCATTTTTGACAGGATTTCAATACTTTGGTAAGAACTAGGACAAGCTAAGTCATTTTCATGAGGGCCAGCAAAAGCTTGAAAGAGGGCATGTCCGAAGGAATCTGGATATCTGATCAGCCCAGTTAGAATAGAACAGATACTAAAATTGGATATAGGTAAATACCAACATGAATAGTGAGTGGTCGATCTACTAAAGAGAATGAAAAACATTTTCATTGACAATAAAGATTCAGATAAACAGTTCGGCGAATTATTGTACTCGGATTGTTGGAGGAATTCTGATTATTCCATAGTTGAACGCGATAGAGTTAAAATTAAATAGTTTGAGCAAAAGTGTGATAATTGTGAAATAAATTTGAGTTTCAGACGAAAAGGAGAGAAGTTTTTTTTTTCGCCATTTCATTACAAATTGTATATATTAAACATACTTATTAACATTAATCACCCACAATCGATTAAGACAAATTTGTGATATCAAAAAACAATTTTCACCATTGTAATAAAATTATAAACATTATTAATCAACCTAAAAAAATTTGTCAATCAAGTCAATTGCTATTGTAAAAATGAATCAAAAACATTTTCATCGATCAAACTTAAGTTTTTCCGGTAATTTTTTTTTTTATTGTTGCTCTATAACAGCACACATAGAGTTGAAAGTGTCTCGGTTGAAAAATGACGATGGAAAACTATTTTAGTTTTATATACAAGTAATACATACATCGAACAACACAAGGCGACACGACATAACATAAAAAACATGAAAATTTACTTTAATGTATTTCCGAAAACGAGGATACCAAAATAAAAAGAAAAAAACTCTGAAAAAAATGAAATGAAAATTGGAAAACTTGATAAATTTTTTGTTTATGTTTTATTTCGTTTGCAATTCAAATATTTATTCGTCGACAACGACGAGAGTATCAAGATCTTAATTTGAACTTTTTTCACCAACCATAGTTTTTGGGTTGATTTTAAAAATAAACTTTTCATGATTTTTCATTCTATATTGTGTTATAAATGTATACATACAGCTAGTTTTACATTTGGTTTTTTCTGTGTAAGGTTTTGTTCGTTCTGTACAAATTTATGATGCATAAATTAAAATACAAGAATTGGGAACAGAACATTTTTAAGTGAAAAACGAAACGACTTGAATTATGATTTTCCATTTAGCTATTCTCGTTGGATGCCCATACCCGGATGTGTATATACATATATTTTGATGAAAGCCAGAGTTGAAAAGTTGGTGTGGATGTTTTCCAAAAATGATAGAAATCGTTCGCGTTTTTGTAGCATATGCTAATTTATTAATGAAATTTGTTGAAAAAGATTTTTCTTTTTTTATATTAGTCGAGTATACTTCCGTTGACGAATTAACTGTAAATTTATCTTGTCGAAATATTGTAAATGGAATATAAAAAAAAATATTTTGTGGTAAAGGAAAACAAATTAGTTTCACCGATGTGGAATGAGAATTTCCCTCCTCCCTCCCCTTTCCCTCCCATATATGTATATATGTATTTGAATAAGGAATTCTTGTTTTTCTTTTTTAAGTTCCGTTTTTTAACGACTATGGGTGTTGTTAGGTAATTGGATAAATATAAAGTTTGTATAATGTAGGTTAATTTGAATAATTTAGTGAGTTGATAGGCTAAAGGTATTTTATATTATTAAATAGAGCAAACGTTTTATCTAATCGTCCATCAATTTTTGTTGTTGTATATTACAATTTAACAGCTTGTCAAACTGTTTCTGATTATACTCATACCATCCGTAATATTATGGAGAGTATATTAAAATTTTAAAAATTATACGTTTAGTACACTGATGAAGTTTATAATGGGTATAATGCAGACAAAAATCAAACAGTCAAAGTCATTTAGATCAACTGATAAACGAACAAATGATTTAAAAACTTAAACAACTAAAACATATCTTAGAAATTAATGTTTTTGACTTAAATTACGATAAAAACATTGTTTGTATAACGAACTTCTAAAATCCATATCTTAAACAAATTTTCTGCAATTTTGAGACTCAACCAGATAAGACTTTCTGTTGTCCTGATTAAATCTTAGTAGTTTTTGACCAAAGCGAACTCCTTCAGCTAACTAATGGAATATGTTACATCCCGGGAAGAAATCTATGAGTTGGGCAGAGTGAACCACTGTATCGATGGCTGAAACAAATTGGAGAGGTGGAGAGGACATTGATGGTTTATTTTCCTTAATGGTAACCCCTCTCATACATGAACAAGACTTTGTGCTATATTTAGTACTATAAATCACAAAATGTCGAAAAGCTTTTTCATTGAATTTAAAAGTTTGGCAAACCGTTGTGAAATCGTTGTGGCCTAGCTTCATTTCCAAATATTTTCCGTTTTAACCTTTTATCCAGAGATAGTGGTAAAGATGAACAAAATATTTTAATTTAGTAAGGCGAGTTATGTTAGCATTTGTCTAGTAGCTGATGAATTATGTTAAGCACTTACCGGTGGCCACCAAGTACATACACACTAATTATGAGTCTGAAACCCAATAAGAAAAATGATTTCTATAACTTCAAAATAAGTTAAGAAAAAAAAAAACATTCACTAAACCATACTTTCAAAAGACAAAGTGATCAAAGTGACAAAGTGATCAAATACGTCAATGAATCAGTGAATAAATCTATGTAAATGACGGAGGCCAATGTGAGTCTCATGCTCCAAAACATGAATACACTCATACAACTCCTAATCAAAACCCCAAAATGAACCAACTTAAAGTAGCTGTTTAGAACGCCAATGCAGATTTCCGAAAGACATTTTACAACTATAAGAGCCATCTCAGAAACCTTTAATGACACTATAAGCATCCTAGTGGAAAACCTTATGGGGAAACTGCTATACGATCTCCAAGAATATAGTGAAGAGCAAATAAAGCAACTAGCATCTGTCTGGAGGGAAGGACAGGGAAATACACCATATCTGCAGTTTATTGTTCACCAAAACATTCAGTTAAAAGACATTAATTTGCAAATTACTTCAAAACTTCTTATAGGAGATGACTACAACACAAAACTTAACCAGTGGGGTTCAAGATTAATACCTTCCCAAGCAAACAACATGTCTGCTGGCCCCCACCTTATTGACCAACTGAGAGACGAAAAATTCCCGATTTACTGCGAAATGTGTTACGATCTATCTTCAAATCAAAATATAGATTCTTGAAGCATCAACATACTAATAGGATTTAATTCAAGTCTACACTTGCAATGGCTACCACATAAATCGGTTAAGCTTAAATCAAATTTAAACAAAGCAATCAAAAATCTGAAAATGACCTTATGAAACAAAGCAACAGGTTTCTTTCTGTGGAAAGCTATGTGTAAGCGAAAACGATCAACACTTTCATGTCCTCCAAGTAATGCAGATAAGGCATACATATTTGCTCAACATCTTAGTAGGGTATTTATACCCAACGAGCAAATTGGAAGCCCTTGAATTGATACCTTATGATGCAGAACCTGTCGAAATAAAGCCAATTAAATACAAGTGGCGCCAAGAAGTAAAAAATAATCAAAGAAAATACTTAAAACTATTCCGGAAAATGTATCAAACCAGTCATATCAGAAATCCGGAAGACCCTAGAACCAAAAACTGCTCTACATCGTTTTTCGACATTACACAATCTTTCGAAATGTGGCGTAAATTACTTATGTAGCAAGTTCGAACACAGTTATCGAAACGTTTAATCCACGTTGAGGTTTATAAGGCAGGATGCTAGTGCCATTATTTATGTATATATACAGCAATCCTGCCGATGCATTAGAATCCCACAATATGATCAAGAAATCTTCAAGAATATTTAAATATAATAGAAAAATGTCTAACCAAATGGAGAATTATGTAACGTTACTTTCACACTCCACTAACTAAACAATAATCATTATACCACAACACAATAAAATGTTAAATATTTCTCCTACACTTATATAGAAGGCTTACATGGAAAAGGCTCAGGGTGTGGTTAAATAAACAGCAATTTCAAAATCGTATAAAATACACCGTGTAAAAAATACTGTGTAAAAACTGGTGAAGCTTGTAAGTAACTATATGCTAGCGGTATATTGTTAAAGTTAGCCAACAATTTCCAGTCGATAGTAAACAAGTCGACAATGCAGATTGTCTTATTCCAGACGAAAATAAAAATTAAAGTCGATATCACCACCATATTACATTCGGCATAGTCGATAACGTAGAGTGCCAATATTATCTGGGGTTGATACAAACAAAATTCGGCTGAGCTGTGAGCAAAATTGTTAAAATAATTTTTTGGTATTTGCCGATGAAAGAAATAGTTACCCAAGAAAAATTTGTAAAAACAATTCAAAAACTTTTCTAGACATTTTTCTCGACGGTCAAGATATACATATAGATAATTCTACATATAGATATATATCTACATAAACATATATAGCTGGAGTGGTTTGGCCAACATTTTTGATTCATATTAATTTGTTTATATTATGATTTGCTAAACGCAAAGTGCGGGTGGCAGTTGTGAGCGCGGCAAAGGTAGAATCGTCCACTATTGTTACCAGCAAGAGCGTTAACCCCCACGACCAACACCATTTCGATGGTAACCTCCCCGAACAGAGCTGCCGGGAATAAAGACTCTAAGTGGTAGATGAGCAGGTAACAATATGGCGCCCAAATTGTTTAGTGATTCTCTTTAAAATTCAAAATATTATAAATTTATCATCTGGTTAAAAGTAAAATTCTGGAAATGAGTAAATGGTTGGATTGGCGAGTGATGCGGGATTCTGGTGTGCTGGTGATTTCATTTCTCCATTGAGGATATGACATTGAAGGGTATCCAGAGGCTAGAAATCAGCATAACTCAGAACAACCCAAGCCATGACAAATAAATTAGTTTTCTTTTCAATTAAGAACATTGTACCACAACTATTCTAAATTACCTGATTTGTTTGATTCGTTTACATTTTTCAATTTGGTTGTTATTCTCTTTCTCCAACATTGGATCGATTAAGAGATATGACATTTATTGTGGATGGTGTAGGTATACGAGTGAAAGATTTCAGGGTTATAGTATAAAGGTTTGAGGCGGGTCAAACTTCTTAGAGACGAACTTGCCTTCGCAGTTGCGAATTGATGTCAAGAGTAGGGGTTTCTGGGAGGGTGACTCGTCCCCGAAGGGTTATATCCTTCACCGAGTTGAATAACTTTAAGGACTTTTATGCACATTTCTGGTTTTGATTTCGCTACGACTATTTAATTTCATGTTTAGGTTTCAATTATAAATTTTATTGACGATTCTTCCTTTGCCAGTGTCTCACAACAGACCACGCTCAGTATAAAAATATATATATATATATATATATATATATATATATATATATATATATATATATATATATATATATATATATATATATATATAAGTTTGAAGGGAATTTTGAAATCTAATATTTCAAGAGCAATTTGTGTTATTTATTATCGTTAACACTCGAAATTTTTCGAAAGTTCGTTTCATACCAATATTCATATTGTAACATTTCATAAGGGGTAGGACAAGTATACGTATCAGCATTATCGTTGGTACATTTAGACAGATCATCAAGTGGCTACTAAGCAAACAATATTTTTTTTGTGTCATCTTAATCCGATTGGATCAACAAATTCAGTGGGCGGAAGCTCAATCAATTAAATAATCAATATTTTTAATAATCGTTATTTTGTTTGTAACTGTTTTAGTAATACATTTTTACGTTCGTGTACATATTAAGTGAAGGTGGTAAGATGGAATTATTAGATTGTGAAATATTAAAAGCAGACGAATTCCTAGTAGAGTGTGAAGTTCGAAATTTATCAGGTAGCTCGTTAGCGAAATTAGAGTTATTGAAAGCAGCTGTACAAATCGAGAGTAACAATCCAGTTCTCAATCCGCATAAGCCACACAAACAAGCGTCGAAAAACCCTGATCGTGAAATCAGGAAATGTGAGGAGAAATTAAATGAATTAATGTGACGCAAAAATCAAAAGGAGTGGGGTCAGAGCATCTAATTTCACGTTTTCAAAATTTAAATATTTGCGCGGACAATTCACAAACTCTAAATGAACCTCATCCACATTTTACAGCGAACTGTGTAGCATACCCTGGAATTCCCAGGCATCCAAATTTTAATGCCCCTCAATTTAGCAACCAATCTATCATAGATCAAACCGAGCAATACCAACAACTAAGTGCACAACAGGAGAGTAGAGGGCAAGCATATCAACAAAATAATGAACGACCAGGTAAACAAATACCATTACCAATTTTCAAATCACTACCAAGTTCACAGGCCTAATTTAATAATAATCAACAGCAACTGTCGAAGTGGAAAGTTGTATTTGATGGTTCTACAGGTGGAATATCAGTTGAGCGTTTTATTTTCAGAGTCGAACATCTAGCTAGAACCTATAACATCAGAGAAGAAAACCTATGTAATGTGTTTAGTGTACTTCTAAAGGGAGCGGCATCTAACTGGTACTGGTGTTTCGTAGAACGAAACCCATCGTCTAACTGGAACCAGTTAAAATTGGCGTTAATTGAAAGATTCCAAGATCGTCGAACGGATGATGACATCCGCAGGTTGGTTGATAGTCGTAAACAAAGAGTAAATGAATCATTTATAGAATTTTATAACGACATACTAGTACTAACTCTGCAATTTCGGTCTCCTAATTCGGACCTCGAGGTACTACGAGTGCTTCGCTATAATATGCGCCCAGAGTTACAAAACCATTTAGCAGATCAAGAGATCGAGACAATTAGTGTTCTAGTAAGACGATGTGTGGTATTAGAAGACACCTGGAAACGTACTAATAAGATATCTACATATAATCCCAGAAATATCAATAGCGCGAAACCAATCAGCGAAATTTCAAATGCTGTTGGAAGTCAGGTGGCAGTAGGTGCTACATTTTATGATTCCATCCAAAATTGTCCGAATTCAGAGGAAATTCGCAATAACGAGCATCGCTCCCAGGTTAATGCGTCTAACACGAATTCCGATAATAATATATATTGGAACTGCTACGACATCGGACATACATTTTACCAGTGTCAGAAACAGCTACACGTTTTTTGTTTTGGGTGTGGTACAGAAGGGGTGTCAAAAACGAGATGTTCCAAATGCATGTCGGGAAACTGGCGAATAGGGAATCAACCAGCTGCCTTGACCACTCCTCAAACTCCTCGGCACTTTCCGCATCAACTGGCAAACCCTGTGAACCTATCAAGGAACACCAACTACCCAAACCAAATTCCAAAGTAAATCTCAAGTACGATGAAAGTAGTTCCCCAATAAGACTACTTTGACGAATGCTTTCCCATCTGGTTTATCGGAAACAATCAAAATTAAATTTAAAAGGTATAGGTCTCGAACAAAAATGTATTGGGAGAAGCGAAAAAATTTAAAATTTGAAATACTTGCTACAGTTTTGTCCGATGGAATAGATGAGAGACCATTCGCGAAGGTGAAGATCAATGGCATCGCGTATACCGGATTATTGAATAGTGGGGCATCCATAAAGGCTTTAGGGTATGGGTGTGAGACAATACTAGATAACTCAAAATTTAAAGTTTACAATGTATCATCGGACGTTAAAACGGCCAGTGGTCAGTCGGAGCGTATTTTTGGATACATATGGGCCAAAGTTTTATTTAATGGGGTGGAAAATGCCATGAGAATATACCTGGTTCCCGGATTGAAACAAGCGTTATATTTAGGAATTGATTTTTGGAAATTGTTCAAAATATTCCCTAAAACGATATCAGAAATAAGCACGGACGAACAGGAGTCCCCCAACTATCATCAACTGCTACCGGAACAACAACAGCGTCTGAATTTGGTTAAAGAAAAATTTCCGTCATTTAATAACCATCAGGGCCTAGGTAAAACATCATTAATGTCACACACCATTGATGTCCAAGGAGCCGCACCGATTAAACAGCGCTACTACCCAGTATCTCCAGTGAAATAACTAGCCATGGACACAGAGTTAAATCGGATGTTATCGTTAGGAGTTATCGAAGTATCGAAGAGCTCATGGAGTTCCCCTGTAACATTGGTCCAGAAACCGAACGGAAAGGTGCGACTTTGCTTAGACGCCAGACGGGTGAACGAGGTAACAAAGAAGGACGCTTATCCGCTGCCTATCATCGAGGGACTTTTAAGTCGATTGGAAGAAACTAAATACATTTCAAGTCTTGACCTGAAAGATGCCTTCTGGCAAATACCATTGGAAAAGGGATCGCGGGATAAGACAGCGTTTACAGTGCCTGGTCGTCCTCTGTACCAATTCACCGTAATGCCGTTCGGTCTCTGTAACGCGCCACAATCTATGTGCCGGTTAATGGATCAGGTGGTGCCTCATGAGTTCCACGATCATGTTTTTGTATATTTAGATGACCTCCTAATAGCGACCCGCACATTTGACGAGCATCTAGAACTTTTATCTATGTTGGCGAATAAATTAAAAGAGGCTGGGATAACCATAAATATCGAGAAAAGTCATTTTCTACTCAAAAAAATTAATTATTTGGGATATGTAGTAGGCGAGGGTACACTCTCAACGAATCCAGAGAAAGTAAGGGCTATCAGTGAATACCCTGCTCCTACCAACCTAAAGGAACTGCGCCGCTTTTTGGGGATGGCCGGATGGTACCGGAGGTTCATACCGTCGTTCGCATCGTTAGTGGCACCGCTGACCGATTTAACGAAGAAACAAACCAAATACGCTTGGACAACGAGAGCACAAGCCGCGTTTGAAAAGGTCAAAATGGCGTTAACAGATGCGCCTGTACTAGTGCATCCAAATTTCGCTAGAACTTTTGTTATCCATTGTGATGCCAGTACTACGGGAGTGGGAGGAGTGCTGATTCAGACAGGAGATGATGGGGAGGAGCATCCTATCGCAAATATGTCGCCGAAACTGAACGCAGCACAGCGCAATTATTCAATTACCGAATTGGAATGTTTTGCAGCTGTGCTTAGCGTAAAGAGGTTCAGGGCATATATCGAAGGATCTCCGTTCACAGTCATCACCGACCACGCCAGCCTGAAATGGCTTATGAGCCAAAAGGAGCTCACAGGCAGGTTAGCGCGCTGGAGCTTGAAGCTACAGGCTTTTGATTTCACCATAAAACACCGCAGTGGATCACAAATGACAGTACCCGATGCACTATCACGAGTATTCATGGAAAAAATTTTAATTAATAACAGTGGGTTTGACGTTAATCTGGACTCTATTGCATTTAAATCAAACGAGTATCTAGATTTGGTTACGAAAATTCGCAATACCACAGATGGATTTGCTAACATGTGTGTATCGGATGGAAAAATTTTGGTTAATACGTCCAATCAAAAACTTTCGGTGACAGTAACAGACTTGCCCAGATGGAAATTATACCTACCTCAAACGTTAGTGAACCACATACTAAATCAAGCTCACAACCCTCCAACCTCTCCACATTTTAGGATTAATAAAATGTTGGAACGAATTCAACGGTACTTTTACTGGCCAAAAATGGCAGCAGAAGTTAAAGAGTTCGTAAATAACTGCAAAACGTGTAAAGAAGTGAAACCGGTGAATTACGTTACTCGAACTGAAATGGGCGAACAGAGGATGGTTGTGAGGCCCATACAACGGTTATTTATAGACTTCCTCGGCCCATATCCTAGATCCAAGAAAGGGAATGCATTTCTATTTATTGTTCTGGACCATTATTCCAAATTTGTCTTTCTCAAACCATTTCGGAAAGCTCTAGCCATAGATACGGTCAAGTTTTTGGAGAACGAAGTTTTCATACCTTTTTCCGTCCCAGAGTATATTGTATCAGATAATGGAGTCCAATTTACATCTAAAATATTTCAAAATCTATTGTCCAAATATAATGTTAAACATTCGCAAATACCACGTTACTGTACGCAGGCCAATGCCTCGGAGAGGGTCAATCGATCAATTCTCTCCGCCATAAGGGCCTATATCACCGAGTCGCAATTAACTTGGGATCAACATATTACAGATATAATCGCCGCATTAAGGAATGCCGTGCACGACTCGACTAAATACTCTCCCCACTTTCTAATGTTCGGACAACACCTAATAAATGGTAGAGAGTACGACCTATTGAAAATGTTGAATTTAGAGGGAGAAGCAACTATTTTTGCGGAATTCAAAACCAATAAATTAAGTATTTGTCAACAGACGGTTATGAAACACCTTAACTTAACTCAAGCACATAAGCTTTCTGCCCATAATTATAACCTCCGAAGCAAGGTACGAACTTTAGCACTCGGACAGAGTTGTTTTGTACGAAATTTTGTATAAAGTAATGCTGCTAAGGGGTTTTCGGCAAAACTAGCACGTAAATTTATTGAGTGCACGGTAGTACATAAAGTAGGAAACGTAGCGTACGAGGTGGTGCGAAAGGATTGAAAAATCTTAGGAATTTACCATATCAAAGACATCCGCACCTAAGGGGTAGCTTAAAGGCTATTAAGTAGGGTAGTATCAGGACTTTCCGGCTATATAAGTAATAAATTAGGGTGGCCTGTTACAAACATGAACCTGTTACACTGT
Source organism: Tipula helvola (assembly GCA_963556165.1). Classification (NCBI taxonomy): domain Eukaryota; kingdom Metazoa; phylum Arthropoda; class Insecta; order Diptera; family Tipulidae; genus Tipula; species Tipula helvola. Next base: position 34,193,799 of record OY744483.1, on the reverse strand, counting down.
TACAATATGAATATTGCTACGGTGTTGGGTCAACGAAAATTAAGTTGAGTACGGGTGATTTTGAGGGTATCGGATTGCCTTGAAAAATAAAATTTCGAAAAAAAAGGAAAAAAAGGAGGGTCAGAAAAAATTACGCGGAACGTAAACTCGGAAAACCTAAAAATAAAAATATAAAAAGAAAAGAAAAAAAATTTAGATCGAACCCCCAGATAAACGACGACGATTCATATTCGGTAGTCGGTTACCTGGAAAGCTTTTGAGTTGTTTATTGTTATAAAAAAAAAAATATATATATTGTGTGAAAAGTGGTACTGGTGGGTAACCTATAGAAAAAAGAACCCAAATAAAATTTACACCATACAGAAAAAAAATTAAACCCTAAAACGAGGAGCGTTTTTCTTGTTATTTTTTTTGTGAATCGAAATTGCACGCGTTGAGTTTTTTGTGGGCGTGGTCCTATCCTGGAAAGATAGTCCTAAACCTTTCAGTAATTGGGACGTAATAAAGAAAAGAGAAAAAAGAGGACTGAATTGATGTCGCCTTCCAAGTGCTAAACCTCCAAAGGAAAAAAAGAAAAAAGAACGTGGTTGGAAAAAAACATTTAAGCAACCAACTTAATCAACGGAGCGATCCGCTAAATTTATTTGAATAGGGGACTGAAGCGGTGTCACCCACCTCTCATCCTGAAGGCAGACAACGGTAAATAATTCCCGGACTGAAGTGGTGTCCGGTCATCAATAACAAATGAGTACCCGCAACTTTTAAAACAAACAAAAAAATATATATACAAATTAGGAAACCCCAGCACCATAAGTGTATAAAGTTCCTCAAGAACATTAGTGGAGGGGTCCAAAAAGTAGTAGAATTAATTAACTAAGAAAAATTTGTAAAAACAATTCAAAAACTTTTCTAGACATTTTTCTCGACGGTCAAGATATACATATAGATAATTCTACATATATATATCTACATAAACATATATAGCTGGAGTGGTTTGGCCAACATTTTTATGTGTGATCTTGAAAAATTCTACGGGTGGTGAATTTGGATTATTCTTGTAGCTGTTGGGCAGCAGGGTTTCAGTGTAACAAATGTAGGTTGTTCTGCTTTAATTCCGCTTAAGTCATGAAAATAGTGTTGTGCAAGGGAAAGAGTACGAAAAAAAAATTATTTGGTAACCTCGAAAAAAATCAAACCCTTGGCGAGATTACTTGTTCGAACATATAGTCTTTATAAACACAAACCAAATGTTTATTGATCTCAAACCGACTATTTTATTAATCATGAAAATTTTTGACCTTGACATTTTTGGAAATTTATCCATTCTGTGGTTCCTTGTCTGTCTGTGTCCTATCTACAGTCCAGATGGCTTAAGTATTCGAACTGAAACTTCCTATAACCGCTTTTTGAATAAATTGGGAGGTGCCAGGGAATCTCAAAGAAAATCGGTCAACCTTCCGCGAACAAAAAAAAATGTATTTTGCAAATATTTCAAAAAATTTACTATTTATTTATTTATTTATTTATTTTGACAAATTGGACAGCAAACAGGATAAACCCAATTATATGCTGCCTCACAATATACAATATAAATACAAAATTCATTCGAATACTAGAAAAATAATGATAATAATAATACATAAATCAGCAAAACAATTAAATTATAAATTAAATTGACAAGCGAAATGAAATACATATTAGCAAAATGGCATACCACAATACCATGGGACTGAAAAACGGAGCTCGAAAAAACGAAAAAAGAAAAAAAAAAAAAAAAAAAATTAAAAACAACTAGTTGTCAAAGTAACCGCATAGGGCAATATTACAATTTAATTTAAACTGTGACAAGGACGTGCCAAAAAGATCCAAATCTCTGAAGTACAGTAAGTGGTTAGCTTCCAACCGATTTATTGGCGCTGACAGACCAAGATTTGTTCTAACTGGCGATGGTTGAAACAATTGTTGATGTCGTGTCATATAAGCCGGTACATAAAAATTAATTTTAGATAATAATGTGGTATCAAGAAGGTTGTTGAGTATTTTAAATAATAGGTATTCATCAAGTAGAACCCGCCTGTTGTGAAGTGATAAAAGGTTAAACTTTCCGCAGCGTATCTCATAAAACATATGATGCGTTGAAGGCACGTACCTACGACATAGAAATTTCGTAAATCTTCTTTGAACACTCTCAATTCGGTTACTATAATCGCTGTAGTAAGGATTCCAAACCTGTGATAGGTATTCAAGGTTTGTTCTAATAATGTAAGTGAATAGTAGCACTAGGCTTGATGGATCCTTGTAGTCTCTGCCACGCCTGAAAATAAAGCCTAAAAGCTTGCAAGATTTACGGCACATTAAATCTATGTGCATATCAAACCGCAATTTGGAGTCAAAAACGACACCTAAATCCTTTACCGTATCGACTCTAGACAACGTCGTACCACCAATGTTAAATGGATAGGTGATTATATTAATTTTCCTGGAGTAAGACATACAGACACATTTGCTTAAGTTAAGCGGTAGTCGGTTGGCGATGCACCAGTTATAAACAGAGTTTAAATCAGCTTGCAAAACGTCAAAGTCACAGGCTGTTTTGATAATTTTGAAAATCTTTAAATCATCGGCGTACAGTAAAAAACTGGATTTGATTACCTCTGAGACATCATTTATAAATATAATGAAGAGCAAGGGACCTAGGATTGACCCCTGCGGTACTCCAGACGGAGCTACGAAAGAATCCGAAAGTATACTATCCATAGGAAAGAGTAGCTTTTATATACAACAATTTTCTTATGAAATATTAATTTCGGTTCTTTCAATCTAACGAGAAATAGAAATCAAAGAAATTGATCTTATCCCAGTCAGTCATTCAGAAAATTTTTCAATATTCAAAATCCAGTATTTTTAAAGGGTTTTGATTAAACACAAAACAACTTTTCATCAATTGAACCAGTCAACCATTATCATGTTTGTTTTTTAATACCGCATTCGATTTTCCATGGAAACTTCAAAATCATCTCTACATTACCATTCAATAGTTGTACAAATATTTTTTTTCTTGTAATCAAACTTGATGTGCTTTTTATGCTTATTGTCATCTTAATGTTATATCTATATCATTGTACATCACGCATATACAACATTATCGAATATATACATATGTACATGGAAGATGGAAAATAGCAATTTTCAATTCGTCCATGTACACATATATGGATACACATTATGATACAAAATATATTTTTTTTTATCGCTTTGAAATGTGATATGAATATTTTCTATTTTTCAATTTTCATTGGAAAATCATTTTCAGATAGTATTGTTATGTTCTTCTTGTGTAGTATTGTTGGTGTTTTGGCGCGCAAAGAATACAACATTGATAGTTATTGTTATTTTGATTAAGCGAAAGAACCATTTTCCAGAGATACGAATGTACATAAAAGAAAATCTTCATATTTATTATTTATTATGTAGAGCTGGGTTTTCCATCTATATCATCCATCCTCCGTCGCAGAAATATAAATAAATTTTCTGTAATTTTCACATGATTTCGTGAAAAAAAGAATAACAATTTTCTTTGTACTGGGTATCTTTATGTATACGAGACTTCAAATCTCGAGTGGAGTTCTTATTTTCATTTATTTGGTTCGGTATTAGATCATATTTGTCATCCTTGTTTTTGGCTATCAGTTTTAGGTATTCGAGCGAATGATGCAAAAAAATTTGTTCGTGATCTGAATGCAGGAAATTTAGTTTTCTGCTCCTCTGTGATGGGTATTTATAAATACCTATAAAGAGTTTCTTAATAAGGATATAACGTAAACGCTATTAATTTCAATTTGGTATAGATTTGAGCAGTTTGAAATAATTTTTTTGGTTTAGTGAAAATTTTAGAGAAAATTAATGCAGATCGAATATTTAAAGCCTGGAATTCACGGTTTAATCCAAAATTAAAGAAAAACATTTAATCTAAATATTTTATAGATAAATCGTCCAAAATTAAAAGCTTTCGATGTCAACTGTGGTATGTCTCTGTCAACTCGTGTTTTCCATATCCAAATTGTTTATGATTGCAAAACAACTCATAATAAAAAATAAAAAAAACTATTCATAAATTCAAGTATCAGTGTTTTATTTAGTAAGCAATCGGCGAATTTTTACCATGCAATAAATCACCATTTAGCCTTAGTACTTGGACCAAATGTAGTAACGACTAAGTTCGTTACTACATTTGGTCCAAGTACTAAGGCTAAGCCACTATAGCTACTGTTAGGTCTAACCTAACAGTAGCTATAGTGGCTGCTACCCGTGCTCTATTGCATTAAATAGGTTTTTTGAAGCAATTTTACATTTTTTGCAAATTGATCTGGGTACTCCGAAATGCTCTCACACAAAACTATTTTAAAGTCCCAAACAACAATTTCGAAAAAAAATCCCGAAACCCGTATACATAATAGATCCTAAGGCGTCTTGATTTATGTTATTGGGATTTATGAACCATTCAAGATGTTATATGATTATTCAAAATAAGTTTGATTGAAAAATATAAGCGTTGACGTTATACATTGATTTAAGTGAAATTCTCAAAATTCGAGTTTTTGAGGTTTTTGGAATGATCTAGATAGATATCCTGGGTTGAATTATGTTAAGTTACTAAGCATTTAATTTAGACTTATAAGTATCAACATTATTCACTATTTTCGAGGTTATTACAAATTTTCTAAATATTTTTGTTCCTAGAAAGAGATTTTTTTCATTTGAATTACAGCATCGGAATCTATAAGTAATTCGGATTCAAGGTTTTCGGTAATGTTACAATTTTTTTTAGGATTTTAAAATTATTCGAGATTCTTTCTTATACTCGAAATCCAAAAGACTTATTGGAGTGGCATGGTATTACAAAATTTATGATATATCGAGATTTTACATATTTTCTTTGATTTTGGAGGTTCTTATGTATGTTATTCGAAATCGTTTATTCGTTAAGTTTGGAGTTATATTACAAGTAAGAACCAACCAAACGGCACAATCGAGAGGTTCCAGGTTCGAATCCTGATAAGGTCAGGATGCAAAAGGGATTTTTCATCATCTGATTACGATCAGTGATGACGATGAACACAATTATGGCCGCTTGTTGGGAGTGAGAATTTATGGACCTGCCCATTTTTCATTTCAGTACTTTAGGTTTGACATGAAGCAATGCAACAATGTGCGTGGCAAAACAGACCTTTAGCCATAAGTTCTCGATTCGGCTACTAACTGTGTAAGATATGAGGTTAAAACGGACTGCGAGAGAGTTAGGAATGCCTGAGCTCCAGAAAAGATTACAAAGATAGATACAAACAAACAAATTACAAGTAGTCATAGCTCTCTCAGTCTGCACATCGAAGACCCGGCTGCCTGCATTCGATATCAGGCGGAACTAGACAAATATTTTCGTGGAAATGTTTGGCGGATCTTTATAAATTTAAACCTATGTTGAATAGCCCGCGCAGACGGTAAACATCGAAGTGCATATAAAACAAACTGCTTCTGAATACTTTACAGTTCCGTTTAAGGAAGCCTAACATAATATATGACTTATAGGTATGATGGTGCTAATAGGTCTAGTAAAGCTGGCACGATGAAAAAAGTTTACCCAGATCGATATTGACACGGTATAATGAAAGAGCCTTGCAATTGTTCACGTTGAGGCGCAGTCCATTACTACTTGACCAACTACTAAATCTGTTCAAATCTGTTGATCTGGGCGAAAATCTTCATATTATCGACGAACTAAAGGCAGTTGGCTAAGTCAAGGCAGTCAACAACAGCGTTGATAAACAACGAAAATTACAACGGAACAATATGACTATCTTGAGGTATGCCAGATGTCGCGTGAAATAGTTGGGAAGAAAATTCAAAAATCCTAACGGATTGCCAGCGGTCGAAAAGAAAACAACACAACCATTCAATTGGGATAAACTGACAATTCAATTTATTCAACTTGGAGATTAGGAGTGAGTGGTTAATCCTATCAAAAGCATCGCAAAATCAATATAAATAACGTCCAGTTGCTGTCTTGACTTTAAACTATTAAACAATTTGCCTCATAAGTAAACCAGATCTTGCAGTATAAAACCCGCGCTGAGCAGGAAAAATAAATGATTTAGTATGAAAAATTAAAATCCTGTGAACGATTGATTCAAATTGCTTGGGTGTAACGGAACGTATGGCAATCGCTCGGGCTCGATAATTACTCAATTCGTTTTTTTTTACCCGGCAAGAAGATGGGCTATATGCATGAAATTTTCCAAGGGTCGGGAAAAAACCACTACGTAGACTTTCATTAGACATGAAAGTAATTGGACGAGGCAAATTCTCATCACAATACTTAATAAGGATCGGCGGAATACCACCGTGATCAGCACCCTTATTAAAATCAAGATTAAGCAAGCAACCACGATCTCCTTGTTCGGTAAATTTAAAATAATGGGGATAATATCAAACTAATATGGTGGACTTTATCCACAGGACTTATTTAAAGACATGGTAGGGGACAATGTAACTGGTTCGTATACTAAAAGCTAGCAAATAAATCGCAAATTTTCGAGGGCTGAAAATAAGAATGATTAGAAGAATAGTCTGTTATACAATTTACATAAAAAATATTTATCGTAATCGGTATGTGATAGTTGCTCTGACAGCCGATGAAATTTAAACATGATGAAACCTTAGAATGCATGATGTCATTAGCAAATAACAGGCCCAGTTATATTCCCTGACTGTTGCTATTAGAGTTTAGTTACTTGGCTGAGACGCTAGCGAAGTAGTCAACAATGGATAATGCCCTTTCGCCAGCGGCGCCATAAAATTAAGTCAAACTATATCGGGCAGATTAAAGCCACCCACAATGATAATTTGATCGTTAGGATGCATCACAGCTGATTCGATCAAATTAATTATCATTTCAAAATAATCTAAGCCCGATCCGTAGAGAACATACACTCCATAATGATGACGATATAGTTATTGGCCATCTTGACACGAATTGAAATAACATCGAGACTAAGATGACAGGCTACCAACTCCAATACTCCGTCCTCTGTAAGCCCGGTGTCAAAATTGTATATATCCTTTCTGTGAACGATATAGTCAGGTGGGAAGTATTCTATTAAAATCAGGTCTCGCAGATCATTATGATATCATGGTCATTGTCAAAAACGCATAGGCGAAAAGAATTGTCTTTACCTCACATGCTAGAGGCATTGTAGAGGCATAGTACGATCAGAGCTTATACTTGCCGGATTCCGGCATTATTTTTCGACACTAATAAGCTAAATTAACAAAGAATCAGGAGAAAGCTGGGGGCTATTTGTAAACCAAATACGAATCTTATGCTTCGTAGAGTCGAATCAAATTCACAAATAGCCCCCAATGACATTTGATCGGATTCGAAACATATCATGTTTGATGAAATGTCATTTAGAAATGGAAACCACTATTCAAAAACAAAACCTACTTCAGATTTTTAATCTTGACTTAAAAATGTTATTCTATCTTATGCATTTGTCTCTTTTTAGTCTTTGTACAATGTTTGTATACTTTGACGACTTGCTAGTGCTGGGGCATTATCGAATAGACGGGATCCGTTCAACATGGTATATTTCAAAATGATATAATGGTATACTACGGCATAAGGCACACTATGGCATGTGGTATGTTACGAAATTTTCAGTATGACATACGGTACACTATGGCATATGGTAGGTACAATACGGCATATTCTAAAACTTATAGCTAGTTTTTAGACGATTTTGATGAAATTTGACAAGTGCAATGAAAATGGAATACGAAAATTGGTTTTGGACGAAATTCTGAAATATGGCCAATTAGTGTAGAACTTGGCTATTTATTAACAGAATATGGTGAAATTTACCATATTCGGTGGAACTGGGATTATTAAACTGATTTTGATTTAGTTTTGGAATATGGCGAATTTGGTGAAACTTGGCTGTTTCTTAGCCGATTATGATGAAATTCGACCTGGAATAAGGCCAGTTATTGATGGGACTTGACAATTTATTAACCGATTAAGGTGGCCAATTTTGATAGAATTTGGCTATTTGTTAGCCGATAATGATTAATTTCGGCAAGATTCATAAAAATGAGAGGCTAAAGTTTACTTTACGTATACATCCCGAAAATCAGGTAAGGAGTATATATTATGAAAATTTTTGAATGTAGGATTGTGTATCTATATAGTTTTTAAGAGGTGGAAGCCAAATTTCCGGGAAAAAATATTGTGTTATTATTTTATTCAAAATACGTAAACATGTGCAATTTTTATAAAAATTTTGATATTAGGATTGATCTCAACAGTTTTTCGACAGTGCAAGTAATTTTTTCGGGGGAAATTTTTCAATTTTTCTAATTTTTTTGTTTACTAAGTTTAAAACTGTAAATATAATTTGAAACAGGAAGAATTATATAAATTGTGGAAAACCGGGCGTTTGGGGGCGGCAGCCGCCATCTTCTAAGGTGTATAACAAATTAAAAGTACATTCAAAAATTATTATATTTATCAAAGTTGCTTTTTTTAACATTTGTGGTACTATTAGAAGAAGCGATTAGGGCAAAAAAAAAAAACTCTTTGATCTGTGTATGCGCACTACAAAGTTGACGAAGCAATTATTATTAATTAATACACAATCCTAACGTCAAAAATTATCAAAAAATTTACATCTTACCTTATTTTGAAAAAAAAAAAATTTAAAAATATGAAATGTTACCCTGAAAATGAGGTAAGTTTCCGAAATTTGGAGCCGGAATAATTTAGTAAACGTAAAAACAACAATTGAATTTCGCCTTAATCTGTTCAGAAATGGCCAATTTTAAAATATTCCTTTTAGATACATACTGTAGTGTACCTTATGCCGTAATGTACCATATGCCGTTTTGAAATACGTCATAGTGTACCATATGTCGTTTTGAAATATGCAGTTTTGTCATATTCCTTAATGAAATATGCCATAAAAACCGAGATTACGAATAGACATGTCACTTAATAACAATTTGCAAGCACTAAAATTCAGAATTCTATTGATTTAAACTTGTTATTTTTAAACCATCTTAAAATTTTTAAATTTTTGAAGCATCTTTGATTATATTGGAATTTTCAAATTTTACATTATGTTTAATATTCTAAAATTGTCAAACTAAGTAATTTTAAATTTCTCAGAAGCTGCGAGCGTTTTATCTATAAATTGTTAAACTGAATTATTAAAATTTTAAAAATTTTGAAAAATTTGTAAATTTTTTTGTTATAAATTTTTAAAATTATTTCAACATTCGTTAAAAAAATACTTTATACTTCGAAATTTCTTTAAATTTTTAAACTTCTGGAATTTCTAAAATTTAAAAAGTTCTTAAATATTTTGGACCACTTGAAATTCTTGAATTTTTTGAAATTCATTAGGACCGCAACAAATTTTAAAAATGTTTCTTAAATTTCAAGAAATTTTTAACAGTACCTGATTAAAATTTGGATGTTCTTTAATTTAAAAATTTTAAACAGTAATAAATGTTAAAAATATTCCTAATCTTTTATAGTATACAGTTGACTAGAAGCCCACTACCTGTGCTCTCCGGATCTTATCCCATGGATGGAAACTGTGCAGAATAGCAGCTTCTTTTTTTATCAACTAATATTAATCTGGCTTAAGATTATCTATAGGCATTGTTTATCCTCAGGTTTTATGAGGTTTCATTTTATGCGATTATTCAGAGATGATCAAATCTCAAACCCTACAGAACATTTATTTCTGTGAATAAATTTTTCGTACTTGGAAATCCCAAATCTATAATTTTAAATTTTATTTTTTAATATCGAATATTTTACGCTTTAAGTAGAACATCCTAGCTGAGCGGACAGCTGGTTCGTGTGATGGATCACTATCCTAGCATAAAATGGCAATCAGCTCAGTTATTAATTATATTATAGAACCATTGTATGGCTACTTATATAAAATTTGTACCATCAATCACTCTCTCATCCTTTTTGCGATTACTCTCCCATTGTGAGGAACTTGTGACAAATATGCAGGAACTACATTCATTCCTGTTTCTTCCTATTGGTAAATTTAAATTAGATTTTAAGGCAACGGATCGGCCTAATTCAATTGCAGTAATATGTATATGGCCAGTACTACAGTCTTCCTCCGAAAACAGCGCCCAGGCGTTATAAACAAATAGACTGCCTGCTCTGCATTTTATTCAAATACAATACCTACGCGTTAATTGTCGATGCTCATTTCAGGAACGGCTCTAAGGATTTTGATAAAAATTGGTGAGGCCGGCCAGGAAGCAATTGCGATAAGTCCTGAAAATTAGTTCCGGTTGTGGCTGGGGGGGGGGGGGCTGAAATTGATTAAAGCTAAGCCATTTCTCAACCGATTTGAATCAAACTAGGTTCTTACGATCAAAATAGGATTACAAAATGAGTTCTAAATGTGTTTCTGCAAAACGTCGAATTTAAATAGAACTAATCTTGTGTTCTGGGACATGACTAATTTGAATGGAATTATGCTATTCCTTAACCGATTGAGATGAAACACAGTTTGTACGATGAAAATATGATTCCAATACGAGTTCCGGATGTGGTTCTCCAAAATGGCTAATTTAAATGGAACTAATCCAGTTTCTCAGTCGATTGGAATGAAACTATCAATGAAACTTAAATTTGAACGGATTATATCACAGGTTTTGGAAAATTGGTAATTTGAATGGAACTAGGCAATTTCTTAGCCAATTGGGATGAAATTCGCCATTTATGATGAGATTGGAATTTCAGTATGTGTTCCGGTTCTGGTTCTGGAAAATGGGTATGGCACAGTTAGCCGAAAGTCATTTCGCAAATAGTCATTTATCCTAATGCCATTTAACAAAAAAATCATTTAACAAAAACTCTCTTTAACAAAAGATTTATTTAATCAAATTACAGTTCATAAATAGATTCTTGGCAAATGAAGCTTTAACAAAAAAATATTTGGTAAATATTTTTGCGCAAAAATTAATCTAAGCGTATCAATTCATATTTACCAAATATTTTTTTGTTACAGCTTCATTTACCAAGAATCTATTTGTGAATTGTAATTTGATTAAATAACTTTTAACTAATAATAATAACTAAAGCTCCGTCTCCTTTCACAATACATTAAATTATTTTAAATTTAAATTTTCTGCAACGATTGGATTTTCCGCATATATAAACTTCTTTAAACCAAGTACCAACTTTCTTCAAACTCAGAAACAAAACTGCTTGCATTTGCAAAGAAAACTCTTCATTTCGGCCGAATTTCGATTGTAGTCCAAATTTTTGTAGTTTTGTATAAATGATTTGTCCTAAATGAAAGTGACAACTTGTAAAGTGTCCAGTTAGTATAAATGGATTTTTGTGACATGTACTTTTGATAATAGAATGTTTGCAAAGTGTCCAGTTAGTACAAATGGAGTTTTATGAAACAAACTTTTTGATAAAAGATTGTTTGCAAAATATGATATTTTGATAAGTAGCATTAGGCGAAATGGATATTTGTGAAATTGATTTTACCAACAGGCATATTCCCCTGGAAAATGGCTAATTTGAATGGAATTAAGCCACTTCAACCGGATGTTGTTCTGGAAAATTAGCAATTTGAATGGAATGAAGCCATTTATCAACGTATTCGGATAAAACGCGGTTTGTACGATGAAAATGGATATTTTCAATGGAAAAAGTCATGGGTTCTAGTAATTACCAATTTCAACACTAAGCCATTTCCCAACCAATTGGGATGGAACTCGATTTTTATGATGAAAACACGATTCAAACAGGAGTTTCATATGTGATTCTGGAAAAAGGGCAATTTGAATAGAACTAAACCATTGATACGAATGGAACTAAGCAATTCTCATATGATTAGGATGATACTCAGTTTAAATGATGAAAATGGGAATGCAATAGGAGTTTCGGACTTGGTTCTGGAATGATTAATTTGAATGGTACTAAGCCATTTTGCAACTGATTACGATGGAACTCGGTTTGCACGATGAAAATGAGATTCCAATTTGAGTTCCGGATGTGGTTCTGGAAAATGGCCAAATTGAATGGAACTGAGCAATTTCTTAACAATTGGGATGAAATTTGGCTTTTACGATGAGATTTGAATTCCAATATGTGTTCCGGTTGAATGGGATGAAACTCGGCTTGAATAATGAATGAAAATGGGATTCCAATATGAGTACCTGATATTGTTTCGGAAAATGGCCAATTTGAATGTAACTGAACTTTGAACGTTTAAAATATGGGGAAAGAGTTAAGCAATGAAGATGAAAAATGAGGTCAAGAAGGAGTCCTGCCAAACTACACACAAATTTGAAAAATTCCATGCCCAGATACTTAAGAGATATTGCAAAATTTAAAGATCTAGGTAATTTCTTAAAAAACGTGTGCGCATTTCCTTCCAGAATTTGGATATCATTTTGTTTCCATGCTTTATAAATGAGAAAGTTGTTGATGTTATTTTTAATTAATTCTGATTTAGGTTCCTGCCTAACTGTGAAAAAATACTCATTAATAAAATATTTTTAAAGCATTAATCGGAGTGTAGTCTATGCCAAAATAACAAAGTATAAACAGTGCCCTAAAAGTATTTCTCATTCAACAAATTTTTACTGGTCGAGTGAAAAATCAAAAGCAAATTTCAACTCAAAGAAAATGCTAAAAAAAAAGAAACTAGCAAATTATATGAAAAAAATTTGAGTGGAATTTAACATTAAATGTTGTGGCTTAGTTCGTTGGGGTCGCACTGATACTTTTGAACTGGTTTTTAATACTTACTCAAAATAGGAAAACTTACTTCATCAGAAATCTCGGAGATTTCTACAATTTCGGAAAATTTATTGAGTGAAAGTAAAAATGCTCTAAGTTTTGAAATTTCCTTGTTTGGCGCATACGAGTCGCATCAATATCTCAGAATCTCTCTTGTAGAGATTTGAGAGATTTCCGATCGTATATGCATGAGTTGGGTGGTTTTTCTTTTCTATGTAAGTTTTCAAACCCATAATTTGACCAATTTTTTCAAATAATTGTTTATTTCCTCTTTGTTTTAATTTTTTTTAACACTTTCATGAGTAGACATTTTCTATACTCCACCAGTAACAATTGGTTGAGTGAAAACTGGAAAACTTTTAGGTCCCTGTTTATATTTTGTTATTTTGGCATACACTTCACTCTAAACTTGTCTTATTGTTACTCTATTTTGAGACTGACAGTATTACACCGACTATATGGTTGGTAAAACAACAAATTTTGTAGCTACGTCTAATCCCTCTAAGGGAACTCGATTTACAGCTTTTATGGTAAAAATATATCCTTTTTCATGAAGTTTTTGCAATGAATTTTTCAGCCAACAATTTATTTATTTATAAGCCCAAATTTGTGGTTGCACTACTTACTCTAGTAAATTGTCTTTTTGGGCTCGTTTCTTTCCAGTTTTTGTGCTCGAGGCGATCAAACATATCGATTTGAAAAAGTTTTCACACATCCTTTAAATATTTTGACCACCGAAGTAACAAAACTTATTTTGATTATTATCCAAATCGAACACGTGCCACGTTATTAATTCGTTATAATATTTTCCTAATTTCTAAGACATTTCCTCTTTATGATTTCCACGAATTCAAAAATATTAATACTTCGATAATAATACAACAAAAGGAATTAAAAAAAGCTTTTTAAATTAATCCCGTAAACTTTATGCTCCTCGCATACGTGTTGTGCTTTTAATTTTGTTTTGCTGTAAACAAAAATTCACAATTTTCTTTCCATGTTTATATGTGTGTGTGTATTCTTATGTATGTTACGTTGATCTTGTTTTGTTGGAATAAATTTGTCTTTCCAATTTCGTCACAGTTAATTGAGTTTTATTTAATTTACTTTGAGATTTAAGTAATAAGCACAACACAACAACAACAACACGATAAAGATGAAGAAGAAGACGAAAATTATATTATGCGAAACGTAAGTATATAAGTAAGACATTTTCGTATTGTTGTCGTATTACTGTTTGTAGCGTTGATGATTATGATGATGATGATGCGATGATGTTTCGTAATGGCGGTAATGAAGGGAATGTAAATTTTAGAGCGACACCGCGTAAAATTTTACTGTCAAAATAAATTTGGTTGTGTGCCCTTGTATGACTGTGTGTGTGTGTGTGCGTAAAGATTTATTTATGTGATGCCTTTCTAACGAAGTACATTTTAAAATCTTTATGAGATTGTTGACGGGTAAATACGAAATTCAATTAGAGGAAATGTAGAGATTTTAAAAACCTAAAAATACCTTGATTTCATTGTATCGTCTTGGTATGTATCCCCTGAGGTTCAATTCTTGGTATCCCTATTCGATTCACTACAACAAAGTCTATTCACATAACCAACCATTACAAAATTCAATCAGAATTCATGTCGCCAAATCAACAATTCAATTAAATTCTTTATTTTCATTTTAAAAGTTTTGCTAAACAAACGCGGGAACCATTCCATTGGCTTATACCCCAATACAATAAAATTGTTCAGCTGACACCGAATTGTCTTGTTAACATTGTGGAAAGGTCAAGAAAATGTCACAACAAAACAAATTATTATTTTATTCATTACATGGTTTGTGTACTTCTGAATATTTATTTTCGAGTTTTTCGAACAACGTAATTTGGAAAATTGTTCACAAATGTATTTCCTTGAGCATATATTTCTCGTAATTTTTTTTAACCATTTTCTGGTTGATTATATATCGCCAACAATAATATACATTTTGGTTCACCACCGCCTTCATCAATATTTGATTACAATGGATTTTCATTGTAGAAAAGTTTTCGCCACCCATTGTCCCCATTTTTCACGATTTATACATACAGGAGAAATCTAAAATTGTTTTTTTTAACTCAAATAGCAACGACATGGCAAAAAATATACACAACAACTGCGATATTGGTTTGGTTGATTATATAACAAACAGAAACCGCCGCAGATGGTGTAAACGAAAAAAAAGTTGATTTCTTCATTACTTGAGAATTTTCTTGATTTTCATATAAAGTGGATGGCTTTTTGCCTCTTTTATGGAGCACCGAAGAAGATCATAATTGTGTATTTTCTCTATGTATATACACAGCCATATGTTTATAATACATATAATCATTATCGAATGACATTTTCTTATCAACCAAATAAATTTTCCATAAGCCCAAAAAAAAAAAAAAATAAAAAACGACGGGAAAGCAAAATTAATTCAAACTTTTCATCTTATACAGAATAGAGCTCACAAAACGAGAAATTTTATTAAAATGAAAATGGGAAAAAACATAAAAATGAAAAATCTTAATCAAATTTTCTGATTTTCCATTTATATTTTACATTATTTATATTTCTACTTAAGAAACATTTTTTTTTTTTTTTTTTTTAAATAACAGATTTATTATTATATTCGTTCTGTTTGTAGCCGATTTTTCCATTTTCCATTTTTTTGTGTGTGCGCTGCTTTTTTACTGCCAACTTTATTTTCTCGGGCGATAAGATTGTTGTGTAAAACAATAGGAAAATTATTAAAGAGAAAATCAATTTGGAATATTAATCAACTCGGGCTTTAATATTTTTGATCGATAAGTAGCGAAGCGATTCCGACAGTATTTTGGATTATTATCTGAGGCATGTTTTTAAAACTTAATTTAGACAACTTAATTTAAAACTCATTTGTCCAGGTATAGTGCATTTTTATCTAATAAAATTTCCATTTTAGTGAATGAAAATTTTGTGAAACCTCGTTATACCACAAATTAAATATTTCTATCGCATGGGAAAACCAAAGTAATTTTTTGTTTAGCCAAGATTCACGATTACGTTACAAAGAGAAAAATTTTCACCTAAAGTAAATATGAAATGTTACATGAGTTTTTGAAACCCGGATTTGATGCTTTGGCTAATGGTGACACAAAAAATCGTTAAATGCGGAATATGAAACATCTTAGAGCTGCCATATCACGGGGATAAAGTAGTTTTATTTAGTTTCGCAATGTCTGGTTTGGTATAATGGTAAAACATCAAAGGTCAAACAGCAATTACAAGTAGCATATACTCCGCTACATCGATTCAGCTCTTGTAACAGATATTTAACTTTTTTTTTTTATTTCATAGGAAGTCCAATACTGGTTTTACCATTACGCAAAAACCGGTATTACCGAACAATTATCGTTACAGAAATTACCGAATTATCATTTGTAATTTCGTTTATCAAATTTTTTAAAAATGAAATAATTTCGCCACGATTTAATTCAGTTTTTAAACTGATTTTCGTCACGGATTTAATTCATATTGAAAAAAATTTAAATTGACGCGGAATAAATTTAAATTCATCATCGAAAATAATTTATTTCCAAATGAATTTAACTCCGCCGATAAATTTGAATTTATTCCATCAAAAAAAAATTAGAAGGTTCTAATTCAGATGTTGTCATCGAAACAAAAAGGAATGCAACGTTTTGAAATAAACTTGAACTAAGAAAACGCTTATTTAAGGTAAGCGTAATTAATTCGAACGAAACATCGCAAAAACTAAGAAAAGTAATTAAATTTCAATAACGTTTCTTACTGAGGGTATTGTTTTAGACTTTTAGCTTTTTAGGAAATATTTTTAACATCTAATTTTTAACTTACGTGAAGGATTGTCAAATGGTTTTAAAGTATCCAAAATGGATATTATTTGATTCACGATATCTCGGTGATAGTTAAAAATATTTAGATGTTTAAAATTGGAAATGAGAATGGATGAATGGTAGTTTACAATGGAACCGTTGGTTTTTTACTGATAAAATTCCCTAACAATACAGTAAAATAAGGAAAACCCATAAAAACAGCCACATAAAAACAAAAAACTCAAACCAAATTTAAAAGTTTTTAAAACAGAAACAAAAACCGAAACCATTTCTATTTCTATTTCTTTCATTTTTAGAATTTTATTTTTTGTAATTTTTTTTTTTAAATTTGAACTAGAACGTAAATTCACTTTTGTTTTTCTTAATACAAAGGTTTTTAAAATTTTTGTTTTTCAAAATAAAATATTTCTTCAATTATTAAAAACCAAAACCATAAATCTGACAATTTTAAAAAAACCGAAACCAGAACCAAAACCAAAATCTAGCAGTCACAAAAAACAAACGAACCTAAAACACAAATTGGTTTCCAGCACTGAGATATATATGTACATGGATACGACATAGGCAAAATTTGATGGTACAAGAAAAAAAAAACGAAGAAGAAAAAAGATTGCGTCTGTGTGACAGAGAAAGTATTTATTTTCCTTGTCTTGAATTAGTTTCGAATTTTCGGAATCGAAATCATATAAACCTAACCTTCGTATCGTTACAGTTACGTAGTAGGCTATGACCTTCGAGTCATTAAAGACGTTGTTTTTTTTGGAAAATTTTTGGAAAAAATGATGCGAATACCATTCAATTAACTTAAAAATTGTTCTTACCAAAAACAGAAATTTTATTTATTTAATATGTACACTAAATTGTCCTTTCACATTTTTATTTTTACAAATGATTAGTAAACAAGTTTGTTTATGTTCGAAACTTTGACGTTTCACAAATTTTATTTTTGTTTTTATTTTTTTTTCCAGATGTGTATTGAAAATTTCAAGATAGAATAGTAAGAAATAATTTAAATATTTTCCGAAGATAAGTAGTGCAATGTGTGAATAGTTCAAATAATACTACAATTAGGTAATCAGCCTCAAAATCTTTGTATCTATGTTTAATGAGTTTAGCACAAGTTTAATATTCACAAAATTATTTTCGAATCCAGTACGGCCCTTTTTCGGAATTAGCTTTTTAGAGTGTGATGCATATATAAAATGAGCCGTAAAACTTAGAAAAAAACATGGACCATTCGTTTTTGCTGTTTACTCTGATAAATATTTTACATGTCGCCTCCATGTATTTATCTCAGTGGTTTCCAGCCCTGATGTAAAATGCTTATAGGACAAGACAAAATCAAATAAAATAAAAAATAATTATAGATTAGTGCATTAGTGTCGGGATCTGTAATTATTGTGCCAACCCGCATTAAGATTGCTTAAGTTTCCATATAATTCATTGAAAATTATTTTTTTAAATACATATTATCAGCAAATTCTGAGCTACAAAACTCTAAAATTTCAAATTGTGCTTCGATGCGGTTCTTGATACCTCTAAAGATAGGTCGGGAGTTTTATTGTTAAAATTTCGAGTGAAAGAGTTGGTGCGTTGTTGCGTTAAAAATCTGTATGGCTTTAATTATTATCGAACTGTATAGCTTCAACTAGGGGCTCAAGCTGCTCTTCACTTATGACAAATAATGTCGGTTTGTTACGAGAGATGAAAGTGGAGGAGGAGAATATCGCATTTGTCAGGGTGATGAGAAGACGCATGAGAAGTGAATCATTGGAGTCATTAGGAATGGGGACCGTTGAAAATGGAAATTTAGTGTTAAACGATGTTTTGTAAGCTCCTAATTTAACCAAAAATTTACTTTCTGTCATCGCTGTATCGGAGAACGCAAGAGAAGTGCGATTCTTGAAAAATGTTGTTCTAATTACGAAAGACGACGATCTTGTTCTTGAGGGGATAAAACAAAACAACGGTTATGTGGTGGAATGGCATCGTAAACTATGCCATCTTACCACCAAAAATATGAAACATCTCTCAAAGCTAACTGAAGCATTCCACATCGAGAGCAAGGATTTAGATGCCTTTGATTCAATCTGTGAAACGTGTATGGAAGCAAAGCTAATGAGACATCCGTTTAAAATAGTAAGATTAAGAGCGGAAAAAAACTGCAAATAATTCATACCTGCTCTTATAGTCCCTGGTATACTACTTGATTATACAATTAGTAATTCATTCGTCAATTAAACGCGAAAGCGGAACGTTTTATCATTATTTCGAGGGACAAAGCAAGATCACTAATTTTTGATTCAAAATAAAATAAAAATTTACGAGGAGAAGCACTTCGTAATTCAAAGTATCTGTTAAATCGAAGTCCGACTGAATTAATGGACATATCCCTGTAGAAAAGTGAACTAAGAAAATCCAATATGTCGAATTTTTGCAAAATACGCATTGAAAGAAACTGGACAGCCGGAGTACTAAATTCATATTTGTAGGATATGGATTGAACGGGTACCAATTTTGTAAACAAAATAAATTTTAGCAGAAATACGATCAGTACCATATCAGTTTCCGGTTTAACCGACACTAAGACAAATGTAAACGCATCTATAACGATCATAACTAAATCTTGAATTTCCGATTTTTAACAAATTTTTAGTTTTTTCCTTGTGCCGAGCATTTCGACAGCATTACCTAAAGAAAGATGATATTAACATTTCACGTTGAAGTAACAACTAATGTTTTTCTATAGCTGATCCATAAAAACATCAAGACCAGTTTATGTACTTATAGGTACAGAATTATTTAAAAAATTTTTTAAAAACAATCGAATTCGAATCCAATTAAATGTCAATCTTCCGGTTTTCCAGAAAATTATTTTTTTGTTAATATTTAACGGAATTTATATGGAACCAAATGTGTTCAGCTTTCTTACATGAAGTCAACAAATACGTGAGTTAAATAGTTTAAATCAGGTTATAAAATGTTTTGGGAGCTAGAATCCATGTCGGTTAAGAAAATGTTGTCAACAGACGAATCATATTGTGAATCACATTTCACAGAAATTCATTCCAAAGATGAAACAGTAGAAACAATATTTTAAGTTTATAAATGAATAACACGAATTGGTGCACATGAAGCTTATAGACGAAGCTCTTCTGTCAGATAATCTAAAGCTATATTACATGCCTCATCATCCGATTTAAAATCAAACAGCTCAACTACGAAGTTGCGAGCCATTTCTGATGCCTCGGCCAAATTAATGTATGTTGGTCCGAACCGACGCATCACAAAGTAAACTGCAAAGAATATTATGGCGTGCAAATTTGTCAGAACCAGTTCAATCTTTCGAATTGACCACTGTAACTTATGGCACGGTATCTCCATCGTATTTGGCAATACGCGTTTTAAATCAATTGGCAACTGATGAAAAACCAAAATTTTCCGTTAGCATTCGAGTCTATTCATAATTTCTCAGGAAATTACACTGGAAAAAACTTAGGAAAATTAAACAGATTGAAATATTATTGGTAGGTAGGTAAGAGAAACTGAAATAAACCTGAAATTTGAAAATTTGTCACATATCTCTGTCATAATCTCATCAAGATGTTTAAAATCTATTGCAAAATTTCACACACACACACAAGACTAAAAAGTATAAAATAATTTCTCCTAGCCACAGGTTGTCCTGAAAATTTGTGATTGTGAATTTTTTTAGCTATAAAAATCCTTGTAAGATTTAAAACGAAAAATGAGGGGCGCATGCAAATGCAATAGATAATATTAAGGAGTTTAGAGAGTAGCTGTCGAGAAACTCACACAACAGTTCATATCATTTCCAATACAATAAAATTGTTAGTGACCTAGATGAACTATTATTTATTTATTTATTTATTTATTGTACTTTAACAATAATTTAGTATTAAAAGGAAAAGCACAGATGGAAACAGAGTAAACAGAACAAAATAACAAAAAAATGAAGCTGCTTCCATTAGGCAGAAAAACCTTTTAAATTTTTTCAAACAATTTCCACCTCATGCATACACATTCTATTTTGAGCAATAGCTCATTTACAATAAAATGTACAGCAAGAGGCGAAATAATATTAAAAATTAACAATAATATTAAAAATAAATTTAAAAAAGCCTACGTATTGCCCATCAATCACGCCACTCCAAAAATTTTGACTTAAATAATTTGGCCGATCCTAAACTCTTAATTTCCAATGGAATTGAATTCCAAAGAGAAACTCCCCTAACGTAAAAGGATTTGTTTAGCAACCTATAACAATTTTTGGCCGGAATCAGGTGGAAGTTTGAGGAATGAGACCTGCTAAACAGTAACTTCCTATAAAGATAACAAGGCTTCTTAGCTTTGAGAAATTTAAAAATAAAAAGACAAACGTAAAATTCGTAAAAGGTATATAAACTACGTCCTAAAACAAGGCTAGAGTAGGCAGAAATATGATCGAATTTCCTAATACCAAAAGTAAACCTAGTACAAGCATTGAAACATCTTTGGAGAACGTTCATATTTTCCTGAAGCATACCGAATAAAACTATGTCACTGTAAATAAAATGAGGAAGAAGATAAGACAAAAACATTTTTTTCCTAAACTGATTATCAGAAAATCCTACTACTTTATACAAACAACTAAGCATACCAAAGACAAATACCCTCTTACTAATACTAACTAAATGGTCACCTCAAGAAAGAGTTTTATTAATAACTAAACCTAAATCTCTAACAGTATTTGAATATCTAATTAGCGAACCCTGCAGAAAAATACCAGGAAAGGACGAGGTGTCTAACGATTTTTTATAAATTATAATCGACTGAGATTTATTCGCATTTAAAACGAGCCTATTAGAGACCGACCAACTAGCGATATTACTTAAGTCTTCATTTATCAGAGAAATATTCCTATCAATAGAACCCTGATCTAAACGACTATTTTTATAAATTTGGCGTCATCAGCGAAAATGTGAAATGAACAATGGTGAATAGAGGATTCTATGTCATTAATGTACATAGAAAACAATAGAGGACCCAGCACTGAACCCTGAGGAACGCCGGAAATTACAGGAAGGAAATCAGACAAAGAATTGTCGAAAAAAACTGCCTGAGAACGATTAGAAAGATAGTTAAAAATTAGTCTGGCAGCGGAAACCGAAAATTTAAACTGAGATAAGAGTTTGTTAAAAAAAATTCTGTGATTAATAGAATCAAAGACCTTAGAAAAATCTAACAAAGTTAAAGAAGTCAATTCCCTATTATTCATATTACGCCTAATATCATCACATACATTTAATAACGCAGTAGAAGTGCTATGAAATTTTCTAAACCCAGATTGGAAGAAACTAATTAAACTATTGCTATTTAGATGCGATTGAATTTGAATTTTAACAACTATCTCGAAAGCTTTAGAGAGAGAACTTAAAATGCTAATTGGCCTCAAATGGGATAGCTCTGAAGGATTACTAATCTTTGGGATGGGTATGATTTTACTTAGCTTCCACTGAGCTGGATAGGAAGAGGATGTGAGAATTATATTAAAAATATGTAACAAATATTTTGAGACGAAAGGGAAAACTCGTTTAACGAATTTTAAATTGACGTTATCCAGCCAGAAGATTCCGATTTAACATTCCAAATGGCAGACTGTAAATCCTCGAGAGAAATATTTGAAAACGAAAACGAATTAGAGGACGCATTAGAGAACAAATCGACGGTACTACTGCCCGAGTTCAAACTACTCTTGCATCTGCCTAGGCCTAAATTACGAACATTACGCCAAAAAACCTTGGGAGGAAGGGGGGGGGGGGTCTAACTTGTCCTTAAAATAATTACGTTTAGCAATCCGAATTAACCCTACAACTCTATTACGAGCCTGCTTATAATCTAAATGAGACTGACTATTAGGATACCTTTTTCATAAACGATATTTACTAACTCTAATACTTATGGCATTCGAAACTTCCTGAGACAACCAAGGCGGAGATTTCGCTTTGAAAGTAACCTTTTTAAGCGGAACGCAACTATCAAAGACCAAACTAATATACGAGTTGAAAAATTCTACTTGGGTAGTTGCCGAACTAAGGCAAAAAATATCCTCCCAAGGAACCGAGTTACAAACTAAGTAAAGGCGGGAACTATCTATACTAGCAAAATCTCTAAAGCTAAAACTGTTAGGCTTAGGTGGAGAGTAACAATTCACAGAAAAAACTAAAAGATCATGATGGGATCCCATACCGAGAGACAACTGATTGAAAAAACAAATAGAGTTATCAGTAAAAGAGATGATATGGTCAATAAGGGAATAAGAGGCACCGCTAGCGGTTGGACAACAAAACGTCGGCGCCACAGTGTTGTGGATGGATAAATTAAGACTATTTAAAAGATTCAAATAATCACGAGCGAAGCCGGAATTTTGGAGTATATCGAAATTGAAGTCACCTGATATATATATTTCATCAATTCTACAAGAGAAATAACTAAACAAACTTTCTAAGTCTACAAGGGATTTTTTAAATTGGGCATACGACCTCTTACTATGATAGTTTTTGGAGGGTTATAAACGGTACCGAATAAGATTTTACGACCATTAATGAAAACGTTGACAAATAAAAACTCTAAATCCGATACTAACAATTCCGAAATAGAAGAAGGTATGGTAACTAATCTAGCCTTAATATGATCACCTACAAACATACATAAACCACCATAATTAAGGGGAGGTACCGTCCTATCTTTCCTAAATATATTAAAACCTTTTATGGCAAAAGCCGAATTAGGGATATTTGGATTTAGAAAGGTCTCAGAGAAACAAAGTATGTCCACTGGAGCGCCATTAAAAATGTGACGAATCTCGTCAATATTTGGGACTAGACTTTGGACATTCAAACTGACTACATTCAATAACGACCTATCAACTAACATGGATTTTAGAACTATATTGGGATAACTAAGCGACATAACCAAACTCAAAATCAAAATTTAGCGTACATGTGTAATTCATGCATCAATTATCTATATCATGCCATGCGCCCCACGTTTTTCGTTTTAAATCTTACAAGTATTTTCGGAATGATATCAAAGGGCCGAATGTCGAAGAGCCGAATGGGTCGAATGGCCGAATGTCGAAGGGCCGAATGTCGAAGGGCCGAATAGGTCGAAGGGCCGAATGGGTTGAAGGGCCGAATTTTTTTGTTTAATTTTTTTTTGTTTTTAGAAATATAATTTTTTAAATTTCTTGTTTTAAGGAATATTTTGTAAATTTTTTTATCAAATATAAATTAATTTCTTATGAATTTATATTTTATTATACTTTCTTTGGATATAAGGAATGTAAGGAATACTAAGATTAAGATATCTAAGAAAAACAAAATGAATGTACCATGAACCTGTCTATATTCATACGACTATTATCAGAAGGCTGCCATAGGGCCGAATGTCCCAAGGTGGCGTATGACAAAATTTTCCTTCACCAAAATGTACCGCTGCTGGATATGTGGAACACAAATTATAAACAACCAAAATGAATGCAATATTTTTGTCGATAGAATATCCAAAGATTAAATATAATAAAATACATAAATTCATACGAAATTTATTTATATTTGATAAAAAAATTTACAAAATATTCCTTAAAACAAGAAATTTAAAAAATTATATTTCTAAAAACAAAAAAACAATTAACAAAAAAATTCGGCCCTTCGACCCATTCGGCCCTTCGACCCATTCGGCCCTTCAACCCATTCGGCCCTTCGGCATTCAGCCATTCGACCCATTTAGCCCTTCGACCCATTCGGCCCTTCGACATTCGGCCCTTCGACATTCGGCCCTTCGACATTCGGCCCTTTGAAATTCGGCCCTTCGTCCTCATTCCGTATTTTCATAGCTACTAAAAATTCACAATCACAAATTTTTAGGACAATCTATCTGTATGGGGTTAGGAATCTGTATATGGGTGTATAAATCTGTATGTGGCTAGGAGAAATTATTTTATACTTTTTAGTCCGTTTTAAAAACGTGGTATGTAAAAAAAAAATTTTATTTACACAGAGTATTTATTTAACATATATTTATAAACACAATAAAGATAAAAAAATTTAATTTTTAAAAATAATTTAATTTGATTCGACTTGTTTCTTTTGCAAAATCATCGATA
This sequence comes from Tipula helvola, assembly GCA_963556165.1. NCBI lineage: Eukaryota > Metazoa > Arthropoda > Insecta > Diptera > Tipulidae > Tipula > Tipula helvola. The sequence goes on along the minus strand of OY744483.1, from coordinate 34,168,902 downwards.
ACATTATCATAAAACTTTGTGGAACTTTTTAATTTGCGTAACAATTGCTTTTCGATGTTCATTAGGGCCAGATTAGAAAATCGATCTTGGCCTATTTTATTTCTAATAAAACTTTTCAAAAGTTTTAATTCTGAAAAATCAGAACTTAATCCTCAGAGATATTCAGACAATTAAAAGCAGCGTGCGGGAAATCAATTTCAAAAGATGGAAATTTACTAATGTCTAGCAATTTTATGAACTTTATACTCTTATGTTGCAAATCGTGAAACCAAAATTCAATTTCGTTCTGAATTTTCACCGTAATTTCAGATATAAGGTTTCGTACGTATATTTTTTTGCTTCACTTGTAATTCGGGATCTACACCGTCTTAGATCCATTTTCTCTCCGACCTTTTCTTTTAGGTTGGCTTTGTTTCAAAATGCATCAAAATTATTTGAATTTTGAAAGAATCTGCGATATCGTTTGATTTTTTCTGTAGCACGCTAAATAATAAGTCAACTTCTGGAAATATTTCTGAAAAAAATATAAGTGCTAAAAACACCCCATCTACCATCAATAAAAGACGATATTCACGAGAGATATTTATTGTCTCATAGTCACATTTCTCAACATCTTCGTCTACTATTTTATTAGATAGCACACGTAAATCGTCTAAGTGTTTTTTCAAAATTAGTTTATTTGAAATTAGTTTTTCCGAAAAATTCTAAGCGAACCTGCTTAATCCAGTTTCGAACTAATGAGCTTATTATTATGAAAAAATTCAATCCTTCTCATCAGGCCAAGTTTTTCAACATTAGAAGTATCCTCCCATTAAACTCCCACCTTGTTGGTGAAGTGAAGATAGTTTTCGTTTAACAATTTTATCAAAAGCAAAACTCAGTTTCGAAAATGATTTACACTCAACAATTTTACTTTCAACACGACTGAGAGAGAATAAAATTTAATTTGTGTGCAAAACAATGAATATAAATCCTAGACATTACGGCAGCACCATCATAATTTTGTCAAATTAGCTTTTCCTCGATTTTATGTTTTTTTTTTAAAACTCGATTACAAATTTTGAGAGACCATCTGTACTTTGATTGGAAAAAATGTCTATTGCATCTACAAAACGTAGAACTACCGCGAGCTGAGATTATCTGGTAACGGGTAAGGTCTCATCTAAAATAATTCCGAATCGGTTTCCTTTTTGTATTTGCTTTTTAATTAGCGATGTGATAGATCAAATCGTTTTGAATATCGCTCGATATTTCCGAAAAATCCTTTGATGTTTATAAATGATTCGATAATAAAGAATTGTGCCGCGATAATAATTGTAAAAGTTCGATATATGAATTTACCGCGATCAGTTCCTCTGAACGCGAGCCCTTGCATTCCCAAGAACAAACGGAGTAGTTATACACAAATTCAAAATAAAACTTCTACCGGGTTATGAGAATGCAACATGAATAATTTCGTTACTAACAAAAACAAAAACAAAAACAAAAACAAAAAAAAAACTTCAAATCAACAGTGTGTTTAAAAACGAAAAAAAAACAAAACATGAGAGTATTTTGTTTAAAAGTTTTCGAATGTTGTTTTGTTACTAACTAATACCCTGTTAAGTCACACTAATCAATCTGTTTCATTTTTATTAAAACTACTTTCATCCCTTTTTTCCCGATAGTTTGGTCTTTCTCATTAGGTTTGTTTTGTTTTTTTTCAATTTGGTTTTATTGTGCAATAATATACCCCACCAAAAGAATCATTTTTAAGGGGAAATTGTGTGAAATAAAATGCAAGCGATGAAAAATTTGGAGCAAAAATCCAACTAAAGTTTCAAAAACCTTTGCAGCAAATAAACAGATTAGACTTCTAATTATTTCTAATTGGAATGATGAAGATACTGATATCATTTTTTGTTTCAAGATGGATTAATTTCAGTACATATATAATTATATTTCTAAAGATTGAATGCAACTGTTCGCAACTGATCGAACATAATGATAGTAATAAAGAAATGATGTCCAATAATACACTTTAATTAAATTTTTATACTGAACACAATTTTTATTTCACAACAATTTATTTAATATTATTTAAAATACATCAATTAGTTTTGATTAATTTTTTATTACAAGACAGATTTTTATATGTAATGGCAGGTACGTCACATCGCTTGAACCTTTTACCCAGCCTCTCCACCTGCAATCTACCATCGACTTATACCATTCATCACCCCTATTATGATTGTCGAGTCGACCAACAATCGACACGACTCTGTGTTGCCTTTTCCTTTTTCGTATTGTTTCTATCAAAAGAAAACGCAATGCGATTGACGTGTCGATTGTTGATCGACTCGACAATCTTAATAGGGGTGAATATTTACTTTTTTACTAGTGGAGACACCAAATGTTATAAAATACCAATAAATTATACCAGCAAGTTGTAATAATTTGGCAAAATTCGATGTTATAACAATTTCATATACAACATATGCACAATTCAAAGTAACGTCAAGTGTAATCCCCCGTGTGTTGAATCTTAATGCTAATATAATAAGTTTTAATAATAAATATTTTTAAAATTAGCGAAAAGGAGGAAATTATGAAATTAAATCAATTGTATAGAGACAATTAATGCTTATGGAATATAAATTCCAGTTTATTCGCACCGAATAACATATCGCACGTTTACCTCACCTGAAGCCATTTTTAATATTTTTGTTTATAGAAATGCTAATGGTAGTGGTCATGATTCTATAAATCCCAGGTTAGCTCGATTTTTCAAAACACGTGTTCGTGACGTCATGCAATTCCTTTTTACTTTTCGTTTTTTTATTTGTTGTTGTAATTTATATACGTATTGAGAATTGAGTGACGTCAAAAAAAAAGATGGCCATTTGTTTACATATTTCGAGCTAACCTTGGTTTTATTGAATCATGGGTAGTGGTATAGTATATTTCAGGTGGAGAGGTAGAGTAACGAAACAATAGATTGAATGCTAGACAACTTCATTGTGATTTTTTGTGTTAAGGAAAACAAATAAACGTCAAAATATTGTTCATATATTTTTGTATGAAGTGGCACAGATGCAATTTTATTTCTATAATTACAGACATATTAAATATTTTTTAATAAAAATTTAATTGAAATGTATTCATTTTATGTCATTTTAAGATAAGCAAGTAAATTTTTTTGTGAAAAGCGTGTGAAAAATTAAAACATAAAAAGAAGGCAAATTCGTATTCTTTAGGTTTAATCTTGTGCCGTTTGAGTTTTTTGTGTGGTTATTTTTATTAAAATTAAGTTATTTTCAAACATTTTAAGTTAGCTTCATATAAACTGCTGTTTGTTTTCCTTAACACTCAAAAAAACTTGACATATTTTGGCTGTCAAATAATCGATCTATAATAAAAATCCATAAATTTTCCATCTAAATATAGAAAAACGAACGTACAATTTCGAAAGTTATGCTCGAATTTTTAGTACATTCAACTCGACGCAGATGGCGTGTCGATCATAAGTTTCGAAATTGTATCACAAATTAAATACAAGAATTCAACTACATCTGACGTTTGGAATGTCAAGATAAACATTTGTGTACACATTAAACTAGGAAATTTTTCGGATAAGTAATTCCAAATTTACAACACAGATTTCCTTAAGATATTAATTAATTTTCATCTTGATTACAGATCAATTAAATATACCAAATTTACAGCAGTTTCCTAGATACAAATCAAATAGGAATTTTACTAGATTTTATAAATTTGGAGTTCCTTTAAAAGTTAAGTTTTAAAAAAATTGTTCTACTATGAAATGACAATTATATAATGCAAATTAATTTATTTCAGCGTTGTTTTAAGAATGCACAGGAGATGGCCAATCCATAGCGGATGATGTATGCCAGCTGATTTTTATTTTAGGTTTATGTTTATGAAACGATTCTTTTTTTCAGTTTTAATGCACAATATGTCTTTGAAACAAGACACGAAATTTTGCTTCCAACAGCAACTGAATTGTTATTTTATAAAAAAGAAAAATTTTCTCTTGGAAAATATAAAATTTTAAGGGAAGCAGTGCTTCCCTTGCTTCTATGGATACCTCGTCCCTAGTATCTTCCATTAACAAACAAACAAAAGATACTTACGAAATACACTGTGCCTATTTCTTATCGCTTGTATCTTTTTGAAATGGTGTATTCAATTTTGTTTTACATTTTAATTGAAAGAAATTGTTTCTCTTTCTGACGATGGGGTTTGTTTTTTATATTTCTTTTTGGTTTTTATACCTTATTTTAAGTTGTTCTAAGTGCAAAAAGTTGTTACTTTTAAGACTGTCAACAGACCTTCCTTGTAGAGAATTTAAAAGCCTTGAATATGAGACTGTTCAAACTCCTGGAATACAAATCTTTGTCGATTATTGCGGGTTTATTTAAGGTTTTCCGGTGTAAACACCTATTTTCTCCTCATGCGACTAAAATTACAACCGATATGTGTAATGATTTTCCGAGCTCTATATTTCCGAATTATACAGTACTAATTTGAATTTTTTTTTAAACATACATTATTGGAGATATTGCAGCACAACGAAGTAAAAGTCATCATTTTCAATAAAAACTTTTCAAATACCCAAATGCTTATATAAAACCCAAAATGACATAAAAAGCATCATCTTTAAATAAACAAATGAAGGCTGTATTCGTTTGATACCTCGCATCTCTAATTTATGCAATCTCAATGTGAATTTTTTTAAAGTACGTCTTTTGAGTTATTGAGCCCTAGAATCTCCTCTATTTCAATGAAAACTTTATTTAACACTAATCATCAGCATGGACCATTTTAATGAAAGAAAGAAAACTGAAAACGTTTGGTACATTTAAAAAAAATTTAAAACAAAACTAAAATTCAATTAGACATTCATTTAGCTAACGAACCTAGCCAACTACTGAAGGAAAAATGCACCACTTAAGTTTTTTATTTATTGAAGATCAAATAATCATTGCATCATAAAATCCCATAAAAAATTCTACAAAATTTAGTACCAGGATAGGTTGGCGAAAATATCCCACAGACCCAGTAGGCGTCTTCTGTAAGTTATTGCATTAATTCCTCTATAATATTAGTAGTGAAGACATGTAGCACTTACCTATAAGTTTATATTTCTATTTGGCACACCATTTCCCGTTCTAAAGGAACACATTTCGCAGGTTTGCCATACATTCAAAAATAGTTGTTTTATTTAATATGTTCTGAAAAATTTAGAAAAAACTTGGGTAATGGCCAAAATTGGAATAAACAATTTATTTATAATAAATTCTGGAAAATGGAGAATTCAATCAAACATGTGAAATATTGTATCAGCACATTCTTTACCAACTCGATATTACTAAAACTATACTCGAGTGTGACTTTGCAATGATTATTGTAGTAAGGGTTACACTGTTCAACTGTTCTTCCACGTTTCTTTGAGAACGTTTATTTCTAAAATGAGGGATTTCTCAGCAATTCAATAAATTGGATGTTGGTTGCCCTGTCGTAAAATTGCTAAATAATATTCCATATTTGTCAAGTTCAGATGGATGTAGTGTTGGACAGTAATCTTTCGGGAAATTGATCATCAATAGTAAGCAAATTTCTTGATTACTGCTTTTATGTTTGTTTTTTTTAAAATGGCCCATCTGGACCTATATTCGGTAAAAGTAAAACATTATTAGTACCTACCTGATTATAGATTTTGAATAATAAATATTGGACTACATATAGCTCTATTGTGATATAATTTTATTTGTATCAATTTTCTTTTTGAGTCTGCGAGACTCAACCCATGCTGAATATTGTGAAGAACATGTAACCCATAAAATGGTTGCTGCACGCAGATGGTAAATAATTTAATGATAAGCGCAAATGTTTTCTTTGTGAGAAGTGAGGGATTTTCAAATGCGGAATTTCCTGTATTTAAGATTATTTGAAAGTTTCCAGAGGTGTAATAGTATAAATTAGAAACAAAGACCGATATCAGGATAAAGATTAGTTTGTTCTAGATCATCTAGACGTAAACAAACGAAGTTATTAATATAACTAAGATAAGAACTTTTTTGCAAAACATGAAATTTTGGGACGGTAGTGTGGGCCGGAGGGGGGACGAAAAAATATGAGAATCTGTGTTTTGAACCCAGCATTTCAAGCAAGATAAGATGCGCTATCTGAAATTCTAAACAATAGTTTTGATTTTATCAGTTCAAATGCTCAAAACAATAGAGCACGTATTTTCCATATGAAATATTATTTTAGAAATTTCTCAATCAAAGTTGTGTAATTTTTCGAAATGCTTTAAAATATGTTTCGTAGAAAGTATAATCAGGGAAAGAGCTACATAGAATATGGATTACTGAAAATTTTCAAAACCGCAAAATATTTTTCTCTAACTAAACTTATTCTAAATAAGCACGACAGGAAGCAACAACATTGTAACTCACCACAGTTGGAACATGGTGCGATTATAATATGTAAACGAGGCAAATTAGCCTAGAGTATTGAAGTAAGACGGGAAAATTTTGTTGAATGAGTTTGGCTAATAAATTTTTTCAACTACGCTTCTAAGCAAATTAAATTATAATTTTTATAAAATTATTTCGATTTTAATTCACTAATGGCGTAGAAATTATTCATAATCTTATATTACCTGTAGTCAGGTAATTTGGTTTAGTTATGTGTGTTAATACAATTATGGAAATCGATATTAACGAACTAATTGTTGTACATTTTTAACTGAGTTAGCAATTTTAGTAACAGTTGGGTTTGATTTAGGTACAGGTGGTTGTATTTTTTGTTTTAAATGAAATTACAAAATAATAAAAAACCCACAGCAACAGACCTTCTCATATTTTGCTATCGAAAAATCAACTTGAAATCATATAATTCAAAATGACCAGGTAAATAAAATTCATGATGATTATCAATAACAAGAATAAATAACTCATCCATGATATTTTTTTAAAATACATATAATATCCTCATGTTGTATAGTATTCAATTCTCTGGGAAAAACATGAGTAAAAACGCACTCGGAATAATAAAACAAAATATGGAAATACGAGAAGAAAATTATTATTTATGGATTTGTTTTTCCTATCATGTGTTATACATCTCCATTGAATATACACATATGCAAACACGGCAACAAAAAAAGAAAACCCAAGCTGGAAAATGATAATGCGAAAATGGTTATTGTATTTGGAGCAATGGAAAATACATGAAAATGTTGATAAATTATTGGTTTATTTTTCATGCTTTGTGCGAAGAAGATACATACATACACCTACTGTAATATACCTCACTAAAACAGAAGAAAATGATTATTGTCATTGGATTTTACACATCGCCGAACGATTACGATTGAGTCAAGATGTTAAATTGTGAAAAAATCGAAAGAAAATCTAACAATTGTGGTACGTTGTATACCAAAACGACCTTGTCACTTATTATCTCCTTCTCACGTCTTTATTAATGCCTATCATTTTGTGCGTACATAGTATACAGTATAAATTAAATTATCCCAAACTTGATTAGAAACGATCCATATCAAATTGCGTAACATTAAACAAAAGAAAAGTGAAGTGGAAAAACCTTTTCCTATATTACACAAAACAAAGGAAAGTCATAACAAGACTCGTTCGTTTTATATACACACATTTTCATTTTCATTTGACACATCAAAGCAATTAATTTTTCCTACTTTTATCTGTCTGATTAAAACACGAAGCAAAATTAGATCACATTGTGAGAAGGCATAATGTACTTCATCTAATATTGGGAAAAATTTTCCATGTTGTCTTTTTGCTGCAAATTTAATTATTTTTTGTAATTTTTTTTTGTTTTTTATGGAGGAACATAGCACGGAACATCAAAAGGACTCTAAATAAAAAATAATTGTCTTTTGTTTTACTCAGTTTTTTTTTGTAATTTTTCTAAAAATATAAATTACAGTAAAAAAAAAATGAAGGAAATTCTATTATTTATTACAGTATTTTAGTGTCGCTGTTTTCTCCAGCAAACTTGGGTACATGGGGAGATACTGTATTTTGATGTTTGCACAGTGTGCAAATATGCTCTGTCGAAATGAGGTAAAATTTTCTGGTTCAATTATTTTCACTTGAAATATGTCATATTGTGTAATCTTTATAAAGAGTTGGTTGTTTACGTATTGGAGTCAATTGTCTTTGTTACTTGACCCAAATAAATATATAGCAAAAATTACTCCTTGCAGAATAAAATATTTTGAGCGTTTAACTAATTTCAGTTTCTGAATACGTATCTATGTTTTTTAACGATACTTTATTTTATGCAAGAAACCACAAGTTTTATCCACACATTTTTTCGAAATTTATCTTTATTATTCTTGAGCTTTCGTAAAAGCTTTAGTATTATCTATTTTACAACACCAAAAAGTTCATTTAAAATCGTGAAATTAATACAACCATTCCTCGTAGATTAAATAAAGGAAAATTAAATTGACAACAACAACAAAATTTTGATTTTATTGATCTTACAGAATTTATTGGACAAATATATAATAATTGATGTATTTTCAAGCCAACAACAAATAAAATTAATTCAAATTATTTTTGTATTTGTAGAATTAAAGCTTTAAAGCTCAATACATAGGATTTGTTTAGCAAAGTTATTTTTCATACAATTGCTTCCGTGTGGCTCTAAATAACCTTAATTGTTCTTAAATGACACTGAAAAGCCTGGTTTTCAAAAAGGTGGAGCTTTTGCAAGAGCTTTAGAAATTGCCGGTTTAACAACAACAAAAAAGTGCAGAATACATGACTGTGAAGTCAAATTCAATTCTACCTATTCTTGAAGATTCCATTAAAAATTTTTTTTGACAACAACAACATTTCAAAAATATTGACAACAACAACGAAATTTTGATTTTATTGATCTTACAGAATTTATTGGACAAATATATAATAATTGATGTATTTTCAAGCTGACAACAAATAAAATTAAATCAAATTATTTTTGTATTGGAAGAATTAAAGCTTTAAAGCTCAATACATAGAATTTGTTTAGCAAAGTTATTTTTCGTACAATTGCTTCAGCATGGCTCTAAATAACCTTAATTGTTCTTGAATGACACTTAAAAGCCTGGTTTTCAGAAAGGTAGAGCTTCTGCAAGAGCTTTAGAAATTACCGGTTTAACAACACCAAAAAAGTGCTGAGTAGATGACTGTGAAGTTAAATTCAATTCTACCTATTCTTGAAGATTAGATTAAAAAGAAATTTTGACAACAACAACATTTCAAAAATATTGACAACAACAACGAAATTTTAATTTTATTGATCTTACAGAATTTATGGACAAATATATAATTATTGATGTATTATTTTCGAGCCAACAACAAATAAAATTAATTGAAATTATTTTTGAGTTGGAAGAATTAAAGCTTTAAAGCTCAATACATAGAATTTGTTTAGCAAAGTTATTTTTCATATACAATTGCTTCCGTGAGGCTCTACATAACCTTAATTGTTCTTAAATGACACTGAAAGCCTGGTTTTCTTAAAGGTAGAGCTTTTGCAAGAGCTTTAGAAATTGCCGGTTTAACAACACCAAAAAAGTGCTGAGTAGATGACTGTGAAGTTAAATTCAATTCTACCTATTCTTGAAGATTCCATTAAAAAAGAAATTTTGACAACAACAACATTTCAAAAATATTGACAACAACAACGAAATTTTGATTTTATTGATCTTACAGAATTTATTGGACAAATATATAATAATTGATGTATTTTCAAGCTGACAACAAATAAAATTAATTCAAATTATTTTTGTATTGGAAGAATTAAAGCTTTAAAGCTCAATACATAGAATTTGTTTAGCAAAGTTATTTTTCGTACAATTGCTTCCGCATGGCTCTAAATAACCTTAATTGTTCTTGAATGACACTGAAAAGCCTGGTTTTCAAAAAGGTAGAGCTTCTGCAAGAGCTTTAGAAATTACCGGTTTAACAACAACAAAAAAGTGCTGAGTAGATGACTGTGAAGTTAAATTCAATTCTACCTATTCTTGAAGATTAGATTAAAAAAGAATTTGATTCGATTGTCAACCTTTGTGGTGTACAGAGCGAATTGCAAAAATAAAAATTAGTTGTGTTAAATAATAAAAGATATAAAGAGATTGTGATATTAGTGCTTTCCAAATTATATAGCGCATTTCTGCGCATCGAAAATATTTATTATACCTGTTTATAACAAGGTTGTGGAATAAAATGGAAAGTTTACGGCAAAACACTGTAAAAATACAGTTCCAGAAGACAGATGCTAAGCCGTCTGACCAGGAGATGATGAGATTTGTCCTGAACAATGGGTTAACGGCGAAAGACGTACATACATTGTACCAAGACCTTTATGAGCGGTGCATTTACATCAAGTTCAACACAGAACAAAGATACGTAGATTTCTTACGAGAGACAAATGTTTTAACGTTCACCTACACCAATGGAACAACAACGGTGGTAACAGTCAAAGGAGCAAGCGGGATAATGCGGTACGTAAGGGTGTTTAATTTGCCACCAGAAATCACCGACAAAACTTTGAGTGAAGCAATGCACCGTTTTGGGAATGTATTGTCAACAAGGCGAGACAAATTTGGAGCAAACTCACTACTACCAGTCTTCTCAGGAGTAAGAGGTATATATATAGAGATCGAGAAAGAAATACCGCAATTTATATATGTACAAAACATAAAAGCAAGAATATTCTACGATGGAATGAGAGAGAGGTGTTACAAATGCGGAGAAGATACGCATAAAAAACAAGAATGTCCACTCTTGTACAATAGTAACAATATAGCAGAACAGCAGCTACAACAACAAACACTACAACCAAAAGAAACAGATGGACAACAAGTACACACGCAAACACAATCAGATACCGTAAAACAAACAAGCTCGATCGATACAAATACGGTACAATCAACTACCACGCAAGAACAACGAGTTAAATACAGCGATATAGCCAAAATTACTCAAATACAAGCAGAGGCAGAAAGCAAAATTGAGAATATTAAAGAAATGATTAATTTAAAAGCGTATAATAACAAAGGGAGAAAAGCAGAAACCGATTCTTCTTGTATGGATACGGAAGGTGAGGATGTGGCTGTAAATGCGGGTTAAAGTCGACGCGGTCGAAAAAAAACTCGGTACACAAGTACGAAAAACAGAAAAGCATTCATCGATCAATATAATAGTACAACGTTGAGCACGGACAATGCCAATTTTATTACACCACCACTACCGGTTACACAAAATAAATAAATCATTAATAAGTAATAAAATCGACAACTGGACAATTCAACACATGCAACAACAACACGCAACATCAACATCAGTATGAATGATGCAACATCATCATTATCATTAAACAGAATTTTATTGTTTTATTATTCAAATTTATTTTTGTTAAATTTTGGAAACGGATATTCCCGGCACATACTAATTGGTATGTACAAATTGTTATTTGTGTGATTGTGAGATATGAGTGAAAGAATTATTGTTGGCCAGATAAATATACAAAGTTTTTACGCAAAAAAGCATATGTTGGAAAATTATCTGGCCAAGAATAATATGAATGTGGTACTTATGAGCGAAACTTGGGAAAGAATGAATAAGATGTTGAATGTGAGAGGGTACAGATTTCTTTCCAAACCAAGAAGCGATGGTTATGGTGGGGTGGCAATAATGCACAAAAGAAACCTTACGCTTCAAGAGGTACAGTTACCCGCATTTGAGGTTATTGAAGCAATAGCCGCCTCAACGATGAATTTGGAAAGAAATCTGTTACTAGTAAGTATGTATGTAACCCAGGTGCATGATGGAGATGAAAGGAAAAAAGCCTTGAGTGACTTTAAAAAATTGTTTGAGTGGGTGAGAGATAAAAGTGACCTGATTATATGTGGAGATATGAATGCGCATGCGAGAATGTGGGGTTGTATGAACAATTGCGCAAGAGGAAAACAGTTGGCCGACCTGATTCAAAACTCCGATATGGTGCTCTTGAATGATGGAAGGCCAACTAGAATGGCGAATGTGGGTGGCACGGCCAGCGCAATAGATTTGTCTTTGACAACTATTGAACTGGCCTGCCGGGTCACTTGGAATGTAGAAGAAGATAATTTGGGTGGGGATCATTTCATGATCAAAATGATCATGAATGATAATAGAATGTTTAAGAAAAAGCGTGAATTAATGAATAGTAGGAAATGGGTGCAAGAGATGAATGAGATTCTCGGAGAAAATGAAATAAATCAAAGCCAGTTGGATAGTGAAATTGAACGAGTGAATGAACTGTGTACAAAAATTGTGGATATGAGAGAGATTAATGTGAATGGTTGGTGGAACAATGAAGTTCAATTCTGGTATGAAAGGAAGCGAATAGCCTTGCGTGAGTTTAATAGGAATAGGAGTAGTAAGAACAAGATTATATATGGTAAAATGAATGGGAAGTTGAAAAAGGCTATTCGCAGAGCGAAAAGGAAAAGTTGGAGGGAATATGTGTCCCAAATGACACATAGAACAACAACTAAGGATGTATGGAATTTATTTAATAGGGTGAATGGGAAACATTTTAATGGGCGTAATGTGGTGTGTGAGAACAGAGAAAAAGCTGAAGAATTTATTAGAATGGTATTGAATGTAAGCAATGATTTGAATGTAATAAATGAAGTTGATAGAATGAATGGAAATGAAAGAATGGATTGTAAGTATGAATGGGGAGAGTTCCTGAGAGTGTTAGAAACATCAAAATCTACCACTCCAGGGACCAACCGCGTAAGTTATAAAATGGTTCGGTTGTTGAGTGACTCAGCTAAATATAACTTGCTTGAGATACTCAACAAAGTGTGGATGGGTTCCAAAATACCGGGCAAATGGAAAGAGAGCAGAGTGGTCCCCATCCCTAAACGGGATAGAGATCCAAATGTGGCAACAAATTATCGAGGCATATGTATGTTGAATGTTTTTATAAAAATTTTAAATGGAATGATGAAAGAACGAATGGAAGATTTTGTGAATGAAAATAATTTGTTGCCATCGACAACATTTGGATTTCGAAAGAACCACTCTGCAATCGAGTGCGTGGAAAAGTTTGTGTGGGAAGTGAAAAAGGATAAAATGAAAGCTGTTGCGGTATTTTTGGACATTGAAAGAGCTTATGATTACGTGGTTCCGTGGAAATTACAACAAATTCTTTCGAATTTTGGATTTTCACGGAAAGTATGTATGTGGATAAAAGATTTTATGAGTGAAAGAAAAATTGTTTTGAAAGGAAGTGGGTTTAAGTTGGAGGGAGTTGCTAATATTGGACTTCCGCAAGGAAGTAAAATATCACCAGCTCTATTCAACCTATATACCAGCGAGATACACCGCATCAATACTGACAATCAAATCGTTCTGCAATTTGCAGACGATTTTGCAGTGATTGGAAAAGGAAAAAGTATTGATGCGGCGGCTCAAAAAGCGCAAAAGGGAGTAGATGAGTTACTGCAAAAACTTAAAATGTTGAATTTGAGAGTGAATCCTAATAAGTGTGCTTATATGAGTTTTAGAACGAATGCTGCAAATGTTAACATTAGTGTGGATAATTATAGAATTGAGCAAGTAAATGTGTACAGGTATTTGGGTATTTGGATTGATAGACGTTTGAATTTCGGGAATCACATGAAAATTTTGGCAGATAACTGCAAGGAACGTTTGAATGTGGTTAAACGGGTGAGCAAACCTAAGTGGGGCGCTCATCCGAGTGTGACTGACATGTTAAGAAAGGCCCTTATATCCTCCAAAATTGGATATGGTATTAGTGTGTATGGAAATGGTTCAAAAGGGGCTTTTAGCCAATTAATGAAAGTGGAGAATGCATGCGCCAGAGTTGTATTGGGAGCGATTAACTCAACCCCAATACACACTCTGTGGTCTGAAATGGGTGATTCAGCTCTCGATTACAAGAGAGAGTGGATCACAGTGAGAGAGTCAGTGAGAATGATAACTAAGAAAAATGAGTTTTGGAATGAAATGATAGTAAGATTACAAAGTAGGGCGGTATTCAAACCAACATATAGAACTAGCATTGCACTTGAAAATATGAACATTTTTCTGAGTATATGCAATGCTGGTCCGCAACCCGTTCCTAATAATCTTACTGTATGTTTGAAAATGGAGGAATATAATAAGGGAATGAATGAAGTTATCGCTAAAAGTATGTTTGGGAAAATCAGTCAGCAATATGGGCAATACGATGTCGTTTATACAGATGCTAGTGTGAATGAGAATGGAGTAGGTGTTGGTATGTTTATGCCTAGTAAGAATGTAGAAAAGTATTTTAAAGTGGACAAAAGCATCTGTATAATGAACGCTGAACTGATTGGAATGTTTGAAGGAATCAAACTGGCTGTGAATGAAGGGGAAAGGAAAATAGTAATATTTTCCGATTCTCAGAGTGGTTTATGTTTGCTTAAATGTGGAGGTGGAAGGGAAGGCAATGTGTATGTTGATTTGATTTTTGAATGCGTTCGATGCTGTCAACGTGATGTGACCATACAATGGATTCCAGCACATAGACAGATCGAAGGAAATGAAAGAGCCGATATGTTAGCAAAAAAGGGTACATTGAATGACGTGGTTCAGGAGTACGAAAGAAAGGATGCAAGAGACGTACTTCGAATGCTTCAGATGAATCTGTGGAGAAAATGGGAGAGTGAATTTAATGAGAAAAGTTTGACGAAAGGAATGAAGTACAGAGTGCTCCGTGGTACTCCTTTGAGAACGCCTTTCTATAAGGAGCTCAAAGGAGATACGCGAATGTTACGAACGGTTGAGAGAATCAGACTGAACCATGGAAATTGGAAGGAATGTTTGTGGAAACGTCATTTGAGTGAGGACAAAGATTGTGAGTTGTGTGAAAGTGTGGAGGATGTTGAACACCTCATATTGGCTTGTCCTAGGTACAACCAATATAGATCGCGGTTCAACATCCTTCGGAGTGCAAGCAATCTAAGTGATTCAATGAATGAGGGCGGATTGGTATATAAGGAAATGTATGAATTTATTAGAATGAGTGGAATAACAATTTGATATAAAAGAAGTAGTAGCCGACGGAATATGGATCCATTTTAAAGATTAAAAATTAAATTAGTAAAATTAAAATTGAAATTATGAATTAAAAATATGTAAAAGGAATTGTATAAATTTGATTTTTTGGCAATATGGCTCTATTTGATGTAGGAGCCAAGCCTAATAAAAAAAAAAAAAAAAAAAAAAGATATTTTGACAACAACAACATTTCAAAAATATTGACAACAACAACGAAATTTTGATTTTATTGATCTTACAGAATTTATTGGACAAATATATAATAATTGATGTATTTTCAAGCCGACAACAAACAAAATTAATTGAAATTATTTTTGTGTTGGAAGAATTAAAGCATTAAAGCTCAATACATATGATTTGTTTAGCAAAGTTATTTTTCATACAAGTGCTTCCGTGTGGCTCTAAATAACCTGAATTGTTCTTGAATGACACTTAAAAGCCTGGTTTTCACAAAGGTAGAGCTTTTGAAAGAGCTTTAGAAATTGCCGGTTTAACAACACTAAAAAAGTGCTGAGTAGATGACTGTGAAGTTAAATTCAATTCTACCTATTCTTGAAGATTACATTAAAAAAGAAATTTTGACAACAACAACATTTCAAAAATATTGACAACAACAACGAAATTTTGATTTTATTGATCTTACAGAATTTATTGGACAAATATATAATATTTGGTGTATTTTCAAGCTGACAACAAATAAAACTAATTGAAATTATTTTTGTATTGGAAGAATTAAAGCTTTAAAGCTCAATACATAGGATTTGTTTAGCAAAGTTATTTTTCGTACAATTGCTTCCGTGTGGCTCTAAATAACTTTAATTGGTCTTGAATAACACTGAAAAGCCTGGTTTTCCAAAAGGTAGAGCTTTTGCAAGAGCTTTAGAAATTTCCGGTTTAACGACACCAAAAAATTGCTGAATAGATGACTGTGAAGTTAAATTCAATTCTACCTATTCTTGAAGATTACATTAAAAAAGAAATTTTGACAACAACAACATTTCAAAAATATTGACAACAACAACGAAATTTTGATTTTATTGATCTTACAGAATTTATTGGACAAATATATAATATTTGGTGTATTTTCAAGCCGACAACAAATAAAATTAATTCAAATTATTTTTGTATTGGAAGAATTAAAGCTTTAAAGCTCAATACATAGAATTTGTTTAGCAAAGTTATTTTTCGTACAATTGCTTCCGTGAGGCTCTAAATAACCTTAATTGTTCTTGAATGACACTGAAAAGCTTGGTTTTCAAAAAGGTAGAGCTTTTGCAAGAGCTTTAGAAATTGCCGGTTTAACAACACCAAAAAAGTGCTGAATAGATGACTGTGAAGTTAAATTCAATTCTACCTATTCTTGAAGATTACATTAAAAAATAAATTTTGACAACAACAACATTTCAAAAATATTGACAACAACAACGAAATTTTGATTTTATTGATCTTACAGAATTTATTGGACAAATATATAATAATTGATGTATTTTCAAGCCAACAACAAATAAAATTAATTCAAATTATTTTATATTTGAAGAATTAAAGCTTTAAAGCTCAATACATAGGATTTGTTTAGCAAAGTTATTTTTCATACAATTGCTTCCGTGTGGCTCTAAATAACCTTAATTGTTCTTAAATGACTTAGTTTAATAAATTTTATTTCCGCAACAAACACGTACGTCTACTCTTTCGCCATATTGGATTACACATTGGTTTCGTGTTGCTCAAAATCACCTTCATTATTCTTAAATGCCGCTAAAACGCTTGTTTTCGAAAATATGAAGCTTTTACGAAAGCTTTAAAATTATTATTGCATATTTTTTTTACACCAACAAAAGTTTCTGTTTAAATATTTCCTAATCAATATTTCCTATTCACATCGATTAAATAAAGAAAAATTAAATTGACAACAACAACGTCTCAAAAATACTGAAATACTGACAACAACAATGAGATTTTCATTTGATTGAAAAATGTAGATCCTACATAGTTTTTTGGATGTATTTGGTTAATAATTGACTTACTTGCAGCCAGCAACAAATAAAATCACCAACTGCTTTCTTGTTGCTCAAAATTACTCTGATTATTATTGCAACTGCAACCCCATGTTTTTAATGAGGTAGAGCTTTGCCGAGAGCTTTCGAAATATGTTAAAAATGCTTAGTGTCTTGTTCTATAATATTCTAATAAAACGTTTCGTTTATGCAATATACATTTAATTAACGTAATTTAATTATAACACTCAATTAAATTAAGGAATTTTTTTTATCTCAAATTACATCAACTAATATTCTAAAGCTTTAATTAGTTTAATAACGATATTTCAAAATTTAACTACCCTAAACACTATGTCAACAATCGTATTGAGATTTTCTTCATTAAATTAACAAGCATCAAATTACCCAATTAAAACATTTAGAATAAATTAAAATCCAAATTTTCTCCCATATCCTCTCGTTCCAAAACAGCATAGAAAAATATAATACTCTTGTGTTACATAAGCACGCATTAAATACGGATTCTCTTCCTTAATTCCAGATGGGTGTATACAGGGTGCAAAAACTACTTTTTATATTTTGCGAGTAACTATAAAACAAACCTGCAAGAAATGCTCACCTCATTTCATATTTACAACAATAAACAGAAATTTATTACGATTATCATCGTTATATACACTCTCTCACCGTATACCACAGAAAACTTGAGACGAAAAACAGAGCAACAGAAAAGTAAAACAAAACTTTCGAATGAAAAACTCATTTTCCATCATTACACATTTCATTCACTCAAGTCATTTTCACAGCTAATCAAATTTCATCGTACCAAATGTAAAACGTTGCGCTGAGTAATAGGGATATGGTGCTGGTGTTCTCTCTAGATACTTAAAGTAAAAACTGTCACATTCTGTTTGTTTATTTCCAAAAATATAAAGCGCACAAAAATAAAAAAATTAAAAATTTGATTCATTTTCACAATGACTGTAATCACTTTTCTGTAATGAGTTGAGATTATTAATTTTTTGCTTTCGTTCCATTCTTATGTTGAATAATAATCGCATCGTCATCATTTTGTGTGCTGAGAAAAATGAAATAAATTCATAAAATTACGGAAATGTCTTAAAAAAAAAAACTCAAGTAAAACGAAAAACTAGGCAAAAACCACTGGAAAAGCAAAACCGGTATATAACAATGAAAAATATACTAATAGGTGTAATAATAATTTGACCTTTCATCTCATTCAACATTTTTTTTTTTGCTTATGGGTACAGATACCACGTAAATGTTGTGTCTGTAGGGTGAGGAAATTCCACAAAAACAACGAGAGATAAAATAAACCCAAATTGTTATGTACATTTGTAATCCAAACTGTGCGGATATACAACAAATGAATATAAAAGGAAAATTGTTGGAAAAAGGATAAGATGTCTAAAGTATATAGCCAGAAAAAAACAATTAAGTAAAAAGCGTCCCTTTTGCGCCTAAATGGATGCTGCGAAACTACAACAACAATACACTAACGACCTACTAATATATGTGTTCCAAACCTCTCCACGAGTTTTTCCTTCTGTTAGTTTTTATTCACATATAATTTTCATAATTGTTGTAATTTTCTCATCCATATACTACATACATATATTGTACAATACTATACACAAAAGATTTTTCCGATGAATATTTTTCTCTTGTGTTTGCATTTTCAACTGTGAGTTTTTTTTTTTTTTAGTTTTTCATGTATGGATACCAGAAATGTTGCGGGAGGTTGTGAGAGATACAAAACAAAAGCAAAAAACAATAAATGTAAATGGGAGAACGAAAATCTTTTGGGGATTAAGCAATTTTTGCCGGTTTTTTTTTTGTGTATATTGGCGGGAAAATGGTGAAGTGGAAAAATTAAAACAATTGAAAATGACATCAAAAATCAAATGAAATGATTACGAAAATATGGAAATGGCAGAATTAATATTTGATTTGATTTTTGATGTTGATGGTGTGCTCTTTATTCGTTTTGAATGTGCGCCATGATGTTTCCATTAGGGGTTTTGTCTGTGTGTTTTTAATGGATTGAATGCGTGTTTTCATCAGTTTGGTTATTTAATTGTATATACAAGGGATGAAGCAATTTATTTGGACAAAATTTGAAATTAGTTTTTATTTGTATAAACTTCAGTGAAATCTTAAAATTAGAATCGAATAAGGTGATGATTAGCGATCTAATTACCGCTTTAAAAAATCTGCCATCAATACCTCATAAAACACCTGCTCGAATAATTATTTCTCACCCACCTTAAACATCGATTTATCATAATATTGTCTATACATGGAAATTGTTGTTGTCAATAAAGTTTGTTGTTGCCGAAAATCTAATTTATTTATAAATAATTTAATTAGAACAGTTAGAATTTTCAACATGGTATACTCGTATCATCTATCAGTTTTTCAAATTGTCAAATTTGTTTTTTGTTTTACTAATTACCATAATTAACGAATAACACAAACTAGACTACACTTGTCGAACGAGCCACGTAACATTTTGGTTGACTAACCGGATGTTGAGTTTTGGTGGTAGGTATGCACTAAAAAATCCGAAATTAAGTTAGCATGCTGAAGGCTTGCAGTTATTTCGGGATACACTCATCCCCCGCATTGCAAGACTTCTTTTTACGAAATTTTGCTATTGCGTAATGTCACAAATAAACCATAGCCTCTGTTTCTGAAAAGAAATTTTGTTATTTTCGTACACATAAAAATTCGCGTAATGCAAGTGATTACTGTACTCTCACAAGGAAACTGTAGAGCACTTAACGAAGTGACAGTATTGGATAGCAACTTGTAGTTTATAGACATTTTCGCTTATTGATGAATCCAGAACCTATTTTAGATGCACTATCTACCATGTGGCTTGTTTGGCGTAGTTGCTAGTAGCCCCACTACAATTAATTTGCCGGTCATTTAAACTTGGCTTTTAATTTCTTGACAGGAACTCGATTGTCGGTCTCTTCTTTTGCCTCAGTGAACTGCCGTTCATATAAAATATGATATATGAGCTTCCCTAGAATATGGCAATGTTGGGAACAAATTTCTCCTCTCTCGGTAATAATAAAAAAGATTTTTGGTACAATGGAATTTAATATTGCTCAAACAACTGCGGGATGAATTCGGTAGTAATGAAATTATGCAGTTCTTCGAACATGGTAAAATCTCAAAGAATTCCATCTCAATGATCTTCATAAACATATGTTTGTAATAAGCTTGAAGTTTTGAAGGCATATTGTGTGTCTCGATTTCGAAGTTAAAGCATTTACACCAAGAAGTATCCTTGATTTCCTTGAAGTGCGGACGTCGGGGAGTGTCGGAAGGGTCAGGTTGACATCAACAAACCTGCCGCGGCTCCTCATGTGAAAATGTGTGGGGCTGCGTAAAAGCGGTACAGGAAACTTCTGGCTGAGGGCAAAGCGCCCGGTAGTGAGACAAGGCTTCTGGCGGTGCGGTCACGGAAGGAGACTAGCGCTCCTACGACGGCCCAACCGCCAAAGAGGGACCGCTCGGATGACTTTACTTCACCGGCACAAAAAAAGGCCAGGGGGGAAGAACAGGTCCTGGTGGCCTCGGGTTCTGCGGTCCGGTTACCTTCAGGCAGGCTGCGGAATCGGAAATCATCGGGATCTTGCCCTCTGGCTTTCCTGAGGTTTCCCTCACTGGAGAGCAGCTTAAAGCTGGCCAGGAGGGAATCTTGGAAAAGGTGCTGGAGCAGGAGGCCAAAGAGCTTAAACCTAAGTTTCTTGGCAGTCAGCTTCGGCTTGGCTGGCTGGTAGTGACCTGTGCCGACCGGGCCACTGTACAGTGGCTCAGGGAGACCATAGGCGCTATTAAGCCATGGGATGGTGCAGAGCTGATTGTGGCTAAGGCGGGAAAGCTGCCTCGAGCTAGGATCGTGTTTGGTGCCTTCCCAAACAGTGCCGAATTGCCCACGGATAAGCTTCTGGGTTTTATCAGAAGCCAAAACGAGGGCATGCAGGCAATCGACTGGAGAGTGGTCAGGAGAGAGGCGAAAGGCACTTCAGCTTTTTGCACCTTCTCCATGGGCCACTCTTCGGTTGAGAAGCTCAAACAAATTGACTTTAAAACCAATTTTAAGTTTTGGATTGTCCAACTGCACCCCAAGGGAGGCCAGGGTGGTGGAAAGCCAGGTTCTAGGGGCGGGCCCCAAGTGGCCAAGCCTGTGGGGGCTATCGTGGCTGCACCTGTGAAGGCGATCGTGGCCGCACCTGTGGCTGCTATCGTGGCCTCATCTGTGGTTAAAACCACTGGTGTGGCGGCCCTTTCCAGGAGACAGGCGAGGAGAAGGAGGGAAAGAGAGAGGAAGGCGTCAGCGGTTGTACGGGGAATGGCCCCGCGAGAAGTCACCCTGCGCAAGCCGCTGGTGAGGCCTGGTGGCTCTCAGTCAGCTGTAGACAGCAGCAGTAAGATGGAGGACACCGATTCGCCATCTGGCAGTGGCGGTGCGTGCGAGCAAGGAGGCTAATCAAGGACTTCAGCAGACGTCGCCGGTGTGATGACAAACATAACCTGCCTACAGATAAACCTGCATCATGCAAAGGCGTCTTCGGACGTCCTTTGTCGTAGGTTTATCTGCCAGAAAATTGGCATGGCTCTAATACAGAAGCCATGGGTAATAGGTAACCAAATTAAAGGTATACCAAAACAAATGGGTAAGTTGATTTATTGTAAAGGAACTGAGAGTCCAAGGGCGGCCATTTTGGCCAGCTCGCAAATTAATTTTATTCCCATTTCAGAGTTCATCTCCAGGGACTTAGTGGCGGTAATGGTGGAGGTTCTGGGTGAAAGAGGGAAACAGGAGGCTATAATGGCCTCTGCCTACTTTCCTGGAGACTCGGAAATGATACCTCCTCTCGAAGTTAGGCGCCTCATAGCTCATTGCCAGCGCAATGGGCTGGCTTACCTAATAGGATGCGATGCAAATGCGCACCACACGGTGTGGGGCAGCACGAACATCAATAACAGGGGTGAGTACCTTTTTGAGTATATAATTACTAATAATGTAGATATTGTCAATAGGGGAAGGAAACCTACTTTCATAAATGCGATTAGGCAGGAGGTCCTAGATTTGACCCTCGCTAGTCCGCATTTTAGTCATTTTGTTAAAAATTGGCATGTGTCTGAAGAGGCCTCCTTATCGGATCACTTGCACATCAGATTCGATTTGGCGGCCGAGGCCATGCAGCGGCAGGAGATTAGAATTCCAAACCTGACCGATTGGGACTCTTATAGAGTTTCACTCGAATCAGAAATGCCCTCGGTAATGGGGAACATAGAGTCTCCAGAGGGCTTGGAATTCTGTTCAAACCAGCTGCATAATTCTATACACTCGGCTTATGAAAACAGCTGCCCAGTTAAGCGAAGAGAGTCCATTAAGTTGGTCCCTTGGTGGAACGGGGCGCTGAGCAAGCTGAGGAAAAAATCGAGAAGGTTATTCAATAAGGCTAAACGCACCGGGGAATGGGGCGAGTATAGGATGGCCTTAACGGAATATAATCTGGAATTAAGAAGATCCAAAAGGGCTACCTGGAGAAATTTCTGTGAGGGAATCATTGAATTACCCTCTGCAGCTCGTCTCCAGAAAGTCTTTTCTAGGGATCACTCAAATGGTTTGGGGCTTCTTCAGAAGCAAAACGGGAAGTTCACTGAAAACCGGAAGGAAACCCTGGAGTTACTATTAGGTACCCACTTTCCGGACTCAATAGTGGTAGGTACCCAGGAGGACCCGCATGACCCTTCAAGCGAGGTAGCCTATTCACCACACAGTAGGATCTGGAGCCTCTCTGGAAAAATGTTCACACCCAGCAAGGTGAGATGGGCTATTGGCTCTTTCAAACCGTTCAAATCTGCTGGAGGGGATGGTATCTTTCCGGCTTTACTACAAAAAGGTATTGAGGAAATACTCCCCAGCTTGGTCCAGTTGTTTCGGGCAAGTTATGCTTTTAACTATATTCCGAAACTATGGAGGAAAGTAAATGTGGTCTTTATACCAAAGGGAGGGGGTCGTCTGGACACCCAGCCCAAGGCTTATCGGCCAATTAGCCTCACATCGTTTCTATTGAAGACGATGGAAAAAATCCTGGATAATCAAATAAGAAATGAAATCCTTGTAAATAACCCACTGCATCGCCAGTTTGCTTATCAAGCTGGCAAATCCACTGTGATGGCTCTTAGTGGTCTAGTCACGAAGATTGAAAGAGCGGTGGCTTTTAAGGAAATTGCCCTGTGTGCCTTTGTGGACATTGAGGGGGCTTTTGACAACACCTCCTATGGTTCAATAGAGAGGGCAGCTATGGAGAAGGGGGTTCCGCCTTCTACAACTAGGTGGATCCGCTCCATGCTGAAATGTCGCGATATTACAGCCACATTAGGTGGCGAGTCAGTAACCATCAGGGCCGTAAAGGGCTGTCCCCAAGGAGGTGTACTATGTCTCCTCTTTTATGGTCATTGGTTATTGATAGACTACTGGTCCTCCTGAATAGCCATGGGTGTGGGATGTCCAGGGCTATGCGGATGACGTGACTATCGTGATTAGAGGCAGGTTTGATGAGATCATCTCTGATCTCATGCAAAATGCACTCAACCTGATATGGCAGTGGTGCGACAAGGAAGGACTTAGTGTCAATCCAAACAAAACTGTCATTGTCCCTTTTACGAGGAGGAGAAAGCTCTCGCTTGTAGCTCCTTCATTAAACGGTACTATTGTTGCCTTTTCCAAAGAGGTTAAATATCTAGGGGTTATCCTGGATCATAAACTGAACTGGGAACAACATTTACAAAAAATTCAAAATAGAGCCACAAAGGCTTTTTGGGCCTGTCATAGACTCTATGGACGTACTTGGGGACTACAACCAAAAATGATCTACTGGTCATTTCTAACAATCATTAGGCCTATGATCACTTACGCATCGCTAGTGTGGTGGCCTTAAATTGAACAAAGGACAGCGCAAACTTTATTGAATAAGGTTCAGCGTATGGCCTGCATTGGGGTTACGGGCTCAATGAAAACATGTCCGACCGCAGAAATGGAGACACTCCTAGGACTAACTCCATTGCATCTGCATGTAAAAAAGGATGCTGGTACTATGGCCCTTAAGATGCAGGCGGAGGGTAATATCAAACCAGGCAATATGGTGGGTCATCTGGAAATCCTTAAGGAGTTTCAGACAGACCCCACTATAGGAATGCCTTCCGACTGCATGCCAGCCAAACTGGATCTCCACAAACCCTTTTGTGTTAGGTTACCTGACCATAATAATAAATCCTTGATTTCTACTCGAAATAATACAACTAGTGAAATAGAATCGTCAGTAGCTGAATAAATATTCGCCAGTTGACGTTACGTTATAAGGTACCTCGACGAAAACCAGCACGCTTTCGTCCATGTTGGGATCAAATAATTAACAAACACTGTGCATATCTAGTATACACCTCAAGTCCTGAATTCGGTGGAATATATACAGCAGTGACATAATGTTAATTTCTTGCAGATGTTCAGCTTTACACATAATAGTTCTATAGTTGACAGTAATGAGTATCGCATCAGCCCTTAGATTTCGAACTATTTAACTCAGAGCGACCCCGTCTGTAGAACAAGTAGTCTGCAGGAAAGTACTCCGCACTGAAATATCCGCATTCAAATTAGTTTCAACCAGTACACAAACCGGATACATAGATGCACAAGCAAAACGAAAAACTACAGTAGATTGTAGATGTCGAAACAATGCCATAAATATCTTGAAAATAGATGAAATTTGATTTAATGTAACATCGGCATTACTAGCAGAGAAGATTACAAACGAGACTGCTGGCGAACTCCGCATAAATTTGTATTCTACAGCTTCAAAGTAAGAGGAACACCAACTTTATATGAAACATATTTTTATCAAAACGTGCGCAATTGGCGTCCACAATACGCAGATTATTTTTTATAAAATTTTTGAATTCACTGTCAGTGACGGTTGGTTATAAACGAAAGAAGAAGATCCATTTTCGAGGTGGGATGGCTCCAATAGATGCAATACCTCCTGTAGCTATGCCAATTAAAACATCATGGATGTATTGATTTATACAGCATAAATGTATGTGTGAAGGTACCTGTTCCTTTTGAGCAGAAATAGTGCCATCAATGTTGTCATTAATTTTATTTTTATTATTATCGAAATTATCACACGAAATATGAACCGGTTGGATGGCTCAAGATGCCCAAGAAACACTACCAGCTCAGATTTTGATGCGGAATTGTCAGATTTTTGCTAGAAATCATCACGAAATGCCGCTAAAAGTATGATTTTGATCAACATATCCAAATATCTGAAGATTCAGAAAATACAAGCTTAAGCAGAATCTCGAGGAAATAAATTGAACACGGATCAGATTTAATATTCAGCGTACATTTGCATTATTCCATATCAAATTTGCTGATCCATCAAACATCGAAGTCTATAGTGTGATTTGATGAACTTTACACGGATAAATACTGTGGAGCATTCCAACTCAATTACCCAGACATTTTTCTGGGTGAGATTATACTCCTTGGAGGCACATCATCTCCCGAGTGCAATCGGTCCATAACTTTCTGAGCTTTTTCCGCCGAAATAAGTAATGTGTCCTTCAAATTCATCGTTATGTATCCAATGCCAATCGAACAATCCATACATATTAGTTTTCTAAAAAACTTTAAGAAAGAACTTGGGTTTTTGGATGATAATTATTAGATTGACCTGGTGTAACACAGAAGCAAAAACTGTTCCACTATCATATGTATTATCGTGATTATAGTGGACCATATGAATACATGAATATCGTTGAATAAAATCAAATCTGCATGTTTAGTTTGTACTTTGTGATACAAACAATTTCAAATGCAGCTTTACAATTAGCTTTATAGTGTATAGTGGAATCTGAAAAGCGCATTTTTCAAAGGACTCAGTATAAGCGATAGTTTTGATGCATTCATCTCCTTTATCTTATATTTGTCTCTCGGACGTTGAAATACAATTTGACTTTCCCGCTTGGTATGTTGACAGTGATCCTCAGTTTCTTCTATCACTTCTAGGTCAAACATGAGATCCTGCATAGTAAAGGGTGATATTTGTTTCTATTGTAATATGGGATAGGTTCATTATTTTTCTGATTTGGCATAATTTAATGTAGTATAGGAACAAAATATACCCGTAAATAATGGTTTTAAAGCCTTTGCGCTGGCTTTCGGTCATTAGTTGCATTTTGTTATCAAAAATTTTACTTTTGGAACGTAAAAGGCTTTCGTTAGTAGTTTACAAAAAGTTAGATTTGCCATATTTTTATCCCTTGTGGTACTGGATCTTTAAAAGCTCCAGAGTATTCTAGACCTATGGTACATCTAGAAGATTATTTTGATTGGATTTTAAATATCGATTTTATGGATTGGATTATATTCAGGAATGAGAACTGAATCTATCAAGGAATTTAGAATAAAAGAGAAAATTGCATCCCTCATAATTCACGAATTAAAGACCGTTGATGGTATCCGAACTCAATATTACCGAAAGAGAAATACATACTCTAGTAAACATCCACCTTTTTGATTATACAAATTGGCAAAATTCATAATCAGAAAATCAGCAATAAAACGAAGAAGCATTTTCCTGAACCTACGCCTGGCCCAAAATACTTTGAAAATCAAGATTCAGCATCGACCATGGACCCCATCATCCCACGATCACGTCAAATAAATCAATTGTGGAATTGGCCCTTTCCTACTTGCCCCTTAAATTTCACAGAACTCCTAAGTATTTTCGTAGATGCAAGCAATTAAGTTATAAAATCTCATTAGCGGTTCATTTTGTTTGATTAGGCTCTGGCGCAATTATTCAGTACGTTTGCTTTAAGTTCCGGAGGTACCGGTTCGATTCCCGGCGGTTGATCACGGCTGGTTAATGTAGGATCAATGAATTAATCACTCATCATCCTAAGTTACAATAATTGCTCCGATTAATGTTACAATAATAACCACTTAAACTAAGCTTAAATAAGTTTAAAAAGCTTTCAGCGAAGTATTATTTTTTAACTTTAATCTAGAATTCATCACGAATAGGTTAAACAAAATTATCAAAATACGATGATACACACCGGGTTAGATGGTAGAATATTGAGCATTTTAACTTTCACGGAAGCCATGTTGGATCCACCGTTTCCAATTCTCATAACCAAACATCATCTTTTGATTCAGCGATCTTAAGACGTCGAAAATTAATTCATGATGGTAATGAATCCCCCCCCCCCCCCCCCCCGTTTGAACTTTCTAACGTCGGTATCACATTGAAACATCAATGATAAGCCAAGTTATTGATATTTGTTATTGAAGACTTTGTAAAGCTTTCAATGGAGTGTTTTTTTTATAAACTTTTCTTCTAGAATTTAAAATCGAGTGAAGTGCACCGGTTTCCTTAAATTACCGGTTTAATTGCTAATTTTATTCCACTCATGGGTTGAGCAGTTTAGTCGGTTATATCCTAGCTAATGTTCATTTTAATGATCAAAAACATGACATAAAATGAAATGTTTTTTGGAGAATTATATCTGGGACCGAATTGCTTTAGCAGTGTTGGTGTCAAGCTAATGACATTTTCGAGATACATACCATTTGGCCAGATATGTGAAAACGACCCGGGGTATCGGAGTCCACTTAATAATTAATACTGAAAAAATGTTTATAAGTAGACCCTGATCCTTTAACAAATTTGTTAAAAACCATATAGACGTAATATGGAATTCGGATGCTTGAACTCTCTTTACTCGTCTCAATAATTTTTCAATAAACTCTGGTTCCATTCACCCAGATTTTTACTTAAAATTTTAAGTCCAATATGATGCTTCAACAACCTGGTTTACTGGGGTACTCTATCAAATTGTATTTAACTGCTATACTAAAGCCTGATGTCTGACGGCTAAGTGAATACTTAAATTACACAAGGCTTTTAATCCCACATCAATCGCTAAAAATTTCCAGATACTTTCCAGAAATTTTGTTTACTTGCAGCGCTTTCATTAAGACCCTTCCACGAATAATGTTGTGTACAATTTATTATTAGAAGATATATTTTGTACAGGAATAATTTTAACAAATCTTAATTAATTAAAATCTACGAAGCTACCTTTTCTTAGAAATCCTTTTGCCGAATACATTTTTTTTTTATGTTTTAAGCTAAAATTAGAATCTTTGAGATCAACCTGAATAATTGAATTGAGTTTAGCAAGTCTCATGTACCCAGTAAAATTAATATTTCAACGTAACAACACAAAATTCTGTAAATAATTACTTTTATTTTATCTGAAATTTTCCAGGCAAACAATTAATTAACTTTCGGAACTATGTGTATTTCACGTATACATATAAACAATGGTTTTGAAACAAGACAAAATGTAACATCCTTATCTTGTTCAAAATATAGTTGTAAACTGCATTTATTGTTTTTGTTTTATCCGAAATAAAAAAAAGTTCACACATTCCAAATTTTACTTCCATATATACATAGATCTATGCACAATGATTTCCCAAAAATACCAACAACCGTTTTTGCAGCTATTTCAGTAACCAGCTCAACAATTGTATATACCAAATGAAAAACGGAATTTTATTTTTTGATTGTTTGGTGTTCTCTGGTTTTTGCTTTTAGATGCCAAATGTTATATTCATTTATACACATAAATTTTCACACATGAGATGATCTATGGGGAAGCTTATCTCTTTGTCCACTTGACTCGAGTTTTTTTTTTTTTTAATTGACATTTTTGTACAGCACAATACATTGTATCATAATCATCGTCAGTATATGCTCTATATGTATGTAAATAGCCAGATTTATTTAAATTATTTTAAGTGGTATAAAGTTCAAGTTTCCAGATATGTTGAGCAAAAAAAAAAGAGAAATTTTTTTTTTCACGACAACAAAGGAAGACGGTTCGCATCCATTTACAAAGCACAACAAAAAACTATACTTTATGATTACGGTCTAAATGGAATAATATTTTCGAATCTACTTGACATCCACCCATCCTTGGCACACACTAAAAATCTAAATACAAACAAACGCAAAACACAACATTTACATTCTATATACACAACAAGAACAACAATAACAACAAAAAGGGTTAGGTGCTTCTTTTATTTGTTCACATACTCATATTTTTTGTTTTGCCAAAATGAAAATGGAAAATTGCTCTTCAGAATATTCCTCGCAACACCCATTTTAATCCGAGCCATTCATCCATCCATCCATCCATTCAAAACATACTCACGTATTTGTTTGCTGAATAATAACAAAAAAAAAACATTTTCCTCTTCTCCTTGTTACTGTTGTTTGTATTTTAGTGTTATTGAGTAATTCACCAAGGATCTGATACATATATACATAAATGCTAAGAACTATAAGGGATGAGAAAGGATTTTAACATTTTTTTTTTGCGAGATGAAATGAAAATTTGCTTATTTCGTCATCGTCCTCTGTTTTGTTTGACTATATATTAACTTCTATATATAAATGGAACGGAAACATATGAAAATGAAAAATCCGTCAGTTTTTTATTTTATTTTTTATTTGACTAATAACATAAAACTAAAAGGAACATCAAATACAAGAAGCGACATAAAAACGAGCGAAACGGATTTTTCAATTTTTCTTCTCGCGCAATATGGTTGCGTATATGTATAAAATAGTAGCGTAAATTTGTATAATGGGAAATGTTTAAATTAAGTGCTATGCAGCAAAATATTTTCCTCGCTTTTCTCTCTGCATATATAATGAAACGTGTCAGACCTTCTGTCAGCTACTCGATTCGCGCTGATGTCAGAAACTATATCCAAATTTATCCGATTTTTCTTGAATGATTCCCATTTTACATATAGAAGAGATATGAATGGTTGTAGTCAACATAGGTACTGCGTTGTGCAATTATTTGTCTGAGGTTTTTATACAAAGGTTTTTTGTTTGTGAAAATGCCACAGTTAAAACCAAAACCGTTACAGTTATATGAATTTCCGCTTTCGGTTTTTTCGATTTTTAGCAGCACATTCTTACAAAGAAAGCATATAGTTAAAATATTGATAAAACATTATTTAATAAAAAATGGATGGGTTGTATTCGAAACATGGCTTAACGGTTTTACGTAGAAATGAGGTTACAGGTTATAAGTAAGAGCAGAGCGATTGAGATTTTTGAGATTTTCTTGTTTCGTAATTAAAAATTCTTACACGTGCTCTGCTTTTACCACATTTGCATATATCTGACGAATGAACTCATTACTCACCCATTATTCACTCAATATTCACTAAGTATTCTCTCATTATTCATTCGTTATTCAGACATTAGCATTATCATTTTACTGGGCTTAGAAAGATGTATAACAATTGAATAGGCTTAATTCAAAAATGATTTATCTGCGAGTAAATCCACTAAAATTTACATTTAGGTAAATCGAATCTAATGAGACTAAAACTTAGATTTTGAGCAATTTTCACAGTGAAAATGGCTTGTGAACCAAACAGAGCACATTTAAACCCTATCTATATTTAGAGAAAAGGATCTTAAAGATTACCAAAATTCTTCATAATTTAGAGTTACAAAATCATAAAAATATTAGTTAAAAATTGTATAAAGAAATAGGGCCGAAAACAAATTTTATATCGATTTATTTTTCAACAGTTAGGACCATTTTTGTTACAGAATAGCAATGGACTCTCCACTTGAAATTCTACGGAAATCATTACGGAATCCACTGAATATTCAGTTATTACTCACTGTACTCATAAATTATTTATTTGACTAATATAACTCTTTAATATTTACTGTTATTTTATTCAATTACTATTAATCACCGATGAATGATAATATCGCTAATTATTCACTCATTATTCATGCAATATTCAGTCGGAATTCGTTCGTTTAATTTTTATTCAGTGATTATTCACAGATTATTCATGTTCATTAATCATTCACCTCATTCAATATCCACTGATTATTCAGCGTTATTAATGGATTATTCACTCATTATTCACTAACCCATCATTATTCACTCACTGTCTGATCACTCATTCCTTTTTTGCTGAAAGATGAACAATGAGTAATAATTAGAGTACGAATATTCAGAAAATAGTGAGGAATTAATGAGTGAACAAAAATAGAATAATGAGTGATATTGTGTGAATAATGACTGAATAACTAGTGAATTCTTAATTCGTTAGGGAAAAAGAGAGTTATGAGAGAATAACGGGTGAATCGGTGTTTGGAAATAATTAGTGTACAATCGGTGATAATTAATGCAAAATCTGTGAATATTTAGTATGAATAATGGAATGAATAATGACTAAATAACGAGTGAATAATCATTCTCACTTTATTCTACTTTATCAATCATTGAGTACTAGTTTTACATTTGAAGGTAAAATCGCCACGGCTTTCTTCCGTTGCCTATAAGCTCTCTTACATTCTGTAAGGATGGTATGCATGAACTTAGACTTTTTCTCAAAGACCTAGAAATTTGATTTTTCAAATTTTTCATTTGTATAACGATATAAAGTTAATTCTGTTCAAGAGTCTTCATTGCCAGAAACTAATTTTAATTAAATAAGCTTACCATGAGCCGGTTAACACTGAGTACTAGAATTAGCTTATAGAAATACCTCTTAGTCCAAAATACTACACTTACGAATGGATTTTGCAGCTTTGCGGTATGGCTACTACAATTCAAGGAAAACTATATTCTTCAAGTATATAGCACATTGCATCGAACGTCTATAAGATACTATTTCCAGATCGAATATCGGCAAAGGAGTACACACGGAAATGTAGAGAGAAAGTAGAAGACAAATAAACTGACGAATCAATCAAAAAGGTATCGTTATGGAATTATCCGTTATGGATCAGGAATTATTGATAGAGTGATATCTCAGACAAAACCACCATTGTAAAGATTTATTGGGTGCAGTTGGAAAGCCTACACACAGGGTACGTGAAATGAATTTAAAAAACGTGTAGATTCCTCAGAACGCTTAAATTTCTTAAGTCCCCGTAATTTACGATTTGCGACACAAACCATGACTCTGCATACCTGGAACTAACAAATAATTTTCAAATAAATAATTAAAAACCACTCACCACAATATTATAATACTCTGAGGTAGCTGCCGAAATATTCAAAACTTTAAATAAAATTGTCCATTCAACATTATTAAGAAAGCTGTTAAAACTAGGAAAATCGATTTTCTGCAAATCATATTTAAAATCGTTCATAACAGAACTATCATAATCAACATCTACAACATAAAATTTAATTAAAAGTGGCGTGTGCTATATACTAGAATGCCCTGCTAAATCCCGACAAGGTTTTATATAAATGAATTTTAATGATGAAAAAAGTAGGTCCATAATTGTTGAAGACTGCATTGTATGGCGCATCCCAATGTTCGCGAAGCTATCTGACACATTTTTAGGAAGGTTATCTTCTGAACAAAATATAAAATTGTCGTTATTCCAGCACCAAGAAATTGTTCAAAAACACATGACTCTTGGCAAAAAGACCTTAAAATTGTGCCCCCCCATCCGAAAATTAATTTTGTTTGGTTTTTTAAATTTTCATAGCAAATCATAAACATTATAACTAAAATATATTCCTTCAGGTGACTCTGGGAGGTTATGAAAAATACAAATTCGGACGTAAACTTTACTACTCTTTTCAAATCCGATGTCAAAAATAGGGGTGTCTAATTGTAAAAAAATGACCTTGACCTTCATATGACCTTGAAAATTGACATGATATATTTGGATCCTTCGATTAAAATGGATCAGCCTGTATGTAAATGTATTAAAATTATCAGAGCTTCAACGTACAGAACAAACACAATAATAAATCAGATTTTTATTCTATTTAGGCCCTCTTTCGGGGGTAGTTTACTTTCTAAGAGTAGAAATTACTTTTTTTAAGATTAGGAGAGCTCATTATTCTTATGAATAGCAACAAAAAATGTTAGCCTTTTCTATTACTATTTATAAGTATAATGAGCTCTCGTAATGTTAAAAAAGTGATATCTACTTTTATAAAGTAAAAGCTACCCCCGAAGGAGGGTCTTAACCCCTTCATAAAAATCGGATTTATTATTGTTTTAACAAATAAAAAAAATATTTTAAAATATTGAGCTATATAGGGGCAATTTTAACCTGCAGTACCCGCTCGAGATTTCTGAGTGCCCTGCGCGAGATTTGTTAAACCGCCCGTTGTTTATTAACCACGAAAGGAATACTGAAATTGACTATTTAATCGCAATTAGGTCAACTGCAGTTAAAGTTAATCGTATTACGTATAGTATAAAGTACCTATAGCCGCTCCCTAATAGGGTTGAAGGAGGAGGGGTAGAACAGGTAATTTTCCCAGGTCCCCAATACTAATTGCCCCCAATTTGATACGTTACTTATACCCCACATTTTTAACGGAGTATTATTATAACTTTTGACTGACATCGGGGAAAATTCGCAACCGTCTGGCAAGCAAGCAATTTTCATATGAACGAAACAAAAGAAAATGTTTGCGAATCAAACAAAATTTGAGGAAAAATTAAATTGAAATTAAAGATAATCTAATAGTACATTATCGAATATTTGCCCATCATTGAAAAATATAGACTAATTTCCACGGAACTCTTCACAATTCATAAGTACCTAAAATTTACTATACAAATTGAATTCATTTGAGCATGTTTCCGAGCACGCGGGGTAGAAGTTTAAAGAGGGGCCAATATGATTCATTAAGCAGTATCAATCCACATTCGACATTCTCTAAAATTCTAAGAATTGGTTCCGCGGTTCAGTTAATATCAGTTTCACAGGTCATTTCAGCGATCATGCCTATTTGTTGTTCAATAAATATGTAAACAGGTAAAATTGTAGTAAAATGTGATTCACCTTCTAAGTTTACAATCGGAATAAACAAGGCCGAAATTCTTTTAAACAAACACTTTATCGATCAAAGGACGCCTAATTTGAGAAAGAAGAAATATCAACTGACCACCAGATGTGACTTGTTATCGTGTCTTTGGTCCAGATGAATTTGAGCCCATATTATATAGCCCATATTATATGGACTCTCTTATAAGTCAAAATGGTTAGAACTGAATTTTTATCGAGTTTATCGGGAAAAATATTTTCAATATACCGGGTGTTTCTTTTAAACTGAGACTATCAAATATCTCGAAAAATAGCCACTCTACGGAAAAAATATCCATAATCAAAATTTAATCATACCGCGGGGGAAATACATTAGTGCAAAAAAATAGTCCCCCACCCCCCGCTTTGTAGGTGGGGCGGGGGTAACTTTTAAACTAAGATAGGAAGCCATATTTTTTATTGCAGATACGGATTCTACGACTAAAAGTACGTATGATTTGAATGAAATATTTTGTTCGGTTCATGATAGATGGCGTTGTAATCGACGAAATTCAATTTTTTTCAATTTCTTCTTCTTAGAACACACGCATTCGATTCTGCAATACGTTTGAAATAAAAACATCACATTTTCATTGGAAATACTCGAAATTCGTCATCAAAACAATTTATTAATGTAAATGGCAGGTGAATAAAATAATTTTAGCTTAAAATAAGTGTTCAAAATAATGGCCTGCGACTTCAATGCACTTATTAATACGCATTTCCAATGATTGTACACAACTGAGAAGTGTGTTTGGTTGAATTTCAGCACACGCATTTCTGATTCGCTCAATCATGTTCTCACGTGTTGTTGGTTCTTGTTTGTAAACTTTGTCTTTGAGATAGCCCCACAAAAAGAAATCTGGCGAAGTAAGATCTGGTGATCTGGCGGGCCAATTTATCGGACCAGCTCTACCGATCCAGCGACCATTGAAATCACGATCAAGTACCTCACGTGCTACCAACGAATAGTGTGCAGGACAACCATCATGTTGAAACCACATGTTCCGTCTCAATTCTAAGTTCAAATTTTCAAGTAATATTGGCAGTTCATTTTCCAAAAAGTTTCGGTACATTTGACCATTCAAGTTGCCTTCAATAATGTGGGGGCCGACGAGTTGGTTGCCAATTATTCCACACCACACGTTGACAGTCCAAGGGCGCTGATGTTCAACTTGGCGAAGCCAGTGTGGATTTTCAACACTCCAATAATGCATGTTGTGTCGATTAACCGTTCCATGGTTTGTAAAAGACGATTCGTCAGAGAACATTACGCAACGAAAAAAATTGGGGTTTTGTTATATTTGTTCACGTGCCCATTGACAAAAAGTTACCCGATTTTGGAAATCAGCGCCATGAAGATCTTGGTGTAAAGACACATGGTATGGATGATACTTGTGCCGTTTTAAAATTCTCCAAACACTGGTGAGGGACAATCCGGAATCGCGAACTATTTCTCGTGTACTAACATGAGGATTATGAGTCGCTGCAGCCAATACAGCAATTTCATTATTTTCTCCAGTGACTGTTGCTCTACGGGTCCTCTTTTTCGGTTGAACATTTCCATCAGCAATAAATTGTTTGATAGTACGGCCAAATGAAGCACGTGAACGAATCCTATCCGGAAAACGTTGAGCGTAAATAGCAACAGCATTTTCAAGATTTCTGCCAGCTTCTCCATAAACCAGAACCATTTCAATTTTGTCTGGCACAGTTAAACGGTCCATTCTAAAGTATTTTATCGTTTATTTTGCAATTACGAAAAACATGAAGATAAGAAATAACACAAACGTTAAATGTGATTTACAAAACTGAATAAATTGTTTTGATGACGAATTTCGAGTATTTCCAATGAAAACGTGATGGTTTTTATTTCATTGCAGAATCGAATGCGTGTGTTCTAAGAAGAAGAAATTGAAAAAATTGAATTTCGTCGATTACAACGCCATCTATCATGAACCGAACAAAATATTTCATTCAAATCATACGTACTTTTAGTCGTAGAATCCGTATCTGCAATAAAAAATATGGCTTCCTATCTTAGTTTAAAAGTTACCCCCGCCCCACCTACAAAGCGGGGGGGTGGGGGACTATTTTTTTGCACTAATGTATTTCCCCCGCGGTATGATTAAATTTTGATTATGGATATTTTTTCCGTAGAGTGGCTATTTTTCGAGATATTTGATAGTCTCAGTTTAAAAGAAACACCCGGTATAGTTAAATCAAAACTCAGGTGGCGGACAACTTCTTGATTATATTTGAATTACATCTATAAAAGAATAATTCATTCCTTTTCGGAAATATTTGTGTACTACTTCCGATTTTTTGAGAGATTCCTGTCAGGATAATCTGTTTGTAATTTCTTCTGCTTACTTCCTCCAGTTACGAATAGGTATAATGCGAAGTTGGGTTACTGTAGTAAATTTCTTTATTACATCCATATATTTATCAGGGTTTTCTATGACACTTGTTTTATTGAATTGAGAGACCAACTATGGGATAGGCCTCAATAAACAGGGACCACATTTTTTTTTATACTTAGATCTCTATCTAGATACTGCCTCATACATTTTCTTCCCATAGAGTAGTGGCTCTGAAGAAGTACGAAAGTCTTGATATGCGTCATTATTGTTTATTTATTTTCCTTCTATTTTTTAATTTTATTTTTAGGTCGGTCGTTGACGCTCAAAGAGGAAAGGCGTGTTTTTGTTGCCTGCTTCGAGAATTTAATTTAATTTTATTTATTTATTTAATTTGATGTGTGGTATATAATTTATATATATATTAATTTAATTTAATTTAAATTTATAATTCAAAAGTTTCGTGAGTGATTTTTTGGTTTGAGTGTGTGTTATCGTATTTGCACGCGTATAAGTAGTTTCGCTTAAATTAAATAATATCGTATGGATTTTGTTTAATCAATTTCATGGGCAGTGAATACATTAAATAAGTGTAGTGGAAAGGGAAATTAATGGAAAGTGAATGCGAAATAAATTGAGCAAGGAGAAATGTGATCAATAACGGTACTGTCCAGGTACCGTTAGAGAGGTATTTTCATACCACATGTATTGGTCAATATATATGTGATATGAATTGTGTAAAAACATTTGTTTTGTTGTTACTTTTATTTTATTATGATTTTGCTTTTGTAAGAATTGTGTGATATGCAGTTAAATGTTTCTAGTCTATACATGGATATTTGTAGATCATATTATTCTGTTCTATGATAGTTTTCCTACTCTTCTTAATAGTTGTTTGTATGTGTGGTATAAAACCGAAAACAGTTTGTTTGCCGCAAGTATGTTTGTGTATACGCAGAGTAAATGTACGTGTGTTCGATTCAAGTGGGATTCTTATACTTCAAATCATCGAGTGCGTTTGAGTCGAATACAGAAACATGATACACAATACATAACGAATTATTTATTTATGCATGCCAAATTTTATTATTAGTATACTATCTAATTTTACAAAGGCAGGCAGTATAATATCACGGAAAAACACTAAAATTCTTTACAGCGGCCAAGAACCCTTTTATCTTTCATATTTTAGGGTTAATTATCAATCCTTAAAAAGGCATACGGTGCAAAATGGGAGAACGTCATCTGTCACCATCTCCTAGTCTATATATAGTTGAATAAGGCGAGTACGCACACGAAATACTCGCAAGTAAATGTATGTGTGGACATAGATTGGAAACAATTTTGACGAAATGCGTTGACAGGATATAAAATTTCAAATTGTGGATTTGAAATTTGGAATTTGAAGTCTAGAGTTTGGAGTTTGAAAATTGAATTTTGGAATTTGAGATATGAAATTTAAAATTTGGAATTTAGAATTTGAAGTTTGGAATTTAAAATTAGGAATTTGAAGTTTGGAGTTTCGAATTTGGAATTTGAAATTTGGAAATTAGAATTTGAAATTTGGAATTTGAAATCTGAAATTTAAAATTTGAAAATTGGAATATGAAATTTGAATTTTGGAATTTGGGATATGTAATTTGAAAGTTGGAGTTTGAAATTTGAAATTTGGGATTTGAAATTTGAAATTTGTAACTTAGAAATTACAATTTGAAATTTGAAGTTTGGGGATTTGATTTAAAATTTAAAATTTGGAATTTGGGATTTCGTATTTGGAATTTGGAATTTGAAATTTATAATTTGAAATTTGGAATTTGAAGTTTGGAATTTGAAATTTAAGAGTTGGGATTTAGAATAATTTTTAATTTTGAATTTGAAGTTTGAAATTTGGAATTTGAAATTTGAAATTTAAAATTTGAAATTTGAAATATGAAATTTTGGATTTTGGAGTTTGGGATATGGAATTTGAAATTTGGAGTTTAAAATTTAAAATTTGGAATTTGGGATTTGGTATTTGGAATTTGGAATTTGGAAATTAGAATTTGAAATTTGGAATTTGAAATCTGTAATTTAAAATTTGTAATATGAAATTTTGGATTTTAGAATTTGGGATATGTAATTTGAAACTTGGGGTTTGAAATTTGAAATTTGGGATTTGGTATTTGCTTTGGAATTTGAAATTTGTAACTTGGAATTTACAATTGGACATTTGAAGTTTAAAATTTAAAATTTGGAATTTGAAATTTGGAATTTGAAGTTTGAAATTTGGAATTTAGAATTTGAAATTTGGAATTGGAAATATTGAATTTGGGATTTGGGGTTTGAAGTTAGGAATTTGGTATGTCAGATTTAAAATTTAGAATTTATCTTTCAATTGTCTAAGGTGAAGAGATTTTGGATTTAAAAATTTACAATTTGAAATTTAAGTTAGAAATTTGAATTTTGGAATTTGGAATTTGAAATTTGGAATTTGAAGTTTGGAATTTTAAATCTGTAATTTAAAATTTTAAATTTCGAATATGAAATTTTGGATTTAAAATTTTTTTTTTTTAAACTTATTAATTTATTTTACATTTATTAACGATTTAAACCATAGACTTTTTTATCGTTTTAGAAACAGTTGTAAAAAAAGAAGAAAAATGTCATAAAATAATACAAATTATATAAAATAAAAACTCAATATAAATAAAATGGAAATTACAACAAGTTGGAAATTACCTACAAAAATTAATTAATTAACATTCAAAATTAAAGTATTAATAAAAGTTATGAGATATTAAGTAGAATAACATTTAATATTTAATTTAAAATTAAGTGACTAACCAAATTGCCTTAATCGAATGAGCCATTAATATATTCAAGTGATAACTTTTTGAATAGATTTAGAGAATTTATTTCCTTAATTAGCAGACTAGCACCGAGTTATTATATATGTTCGAACAATTACGTGGTATGACAATGTGACCCATTCTGGTTGATGAGCAAAACTCAATCTTATCAAATAGATATTTTGGTTCACGAAATTTGATCAATTTAAAAATAAATAAAACCATCCTAAACATTAGATGGTGCGTCAAGGACTGATTATGTCCAAGAACAGAGTTGGCGAAAACTGAGACATGATCATAACTTAAAATTTAGCACCCTTAAAAATTACACCGCCCTGTCAATCTGTATAATTAACCCTATGGATAATATTTTCTTTGATTTGGATGTAAATTTACTCAAATTTTATTCAAAATTATTTCAAAATTTATACCTTTTATTCACATTAGGAGACACTTACTTAAACGATAAACGCGGAAACGCCCTGAACGATGTGTTTTTTAACATATTTAAGGATGAAACTCCTATTTAGCGATTATAAAACCTACTTCTTTGTGATCTAGGCTCCACATCATACAAAATAAATTGGGAACAAAAAGAGCTGGTAGGAGCTTAAACTGCTAATAATGAATTGAATCAACTTGTAAAACATTAACCAAACGTAATTTCGACCAATCCAAAACCTAGGACACATTTTCACATTAAACAACAAAAACAGCGTTACACAATTTGTTTGATATTTCTAAACATCAACATGTCAAATTTCAAACTATAAGTCTTATAAAATTGTTTTCCATTTATGAACAAACATCCTAACTTATTGAATATTGTCTGAGTGTCTAACTTTATATACCGCAGTAACAAGCTTAATTAAGCAATAAATTGACAAATTGAGTTATTTATTTCGTAGCTTTCATGAAAATGGCATTGTATTTACGAAACATAAATAAAATTCAATGACATCTCAAATATAGCAAACAAACACAAATATCTCACCCACAATGTTAGCAAAAATTCTATTGAATGTCGTGTTTTAGTGTATATACCATAGAAACGATTTTATTACAGTCTGCCACCTTAACCCGGAATGAAACTAAATAAAAACATAAAAAATTCAGAAAACTTTTTATTTCAGTAGTTTTTTGTATCATATCAAATCGTGTACTTGACCACATTGTCAGTTTATGTTTCAGTAAAGTAATAATAAAGAGACTTGCATGAAGCGAAGAATATTCTAATTTTATTTTATATATTTATACTGGAAGCTTTCAGTATTCGACATTAATATACTTACTTGTACTTTAAAGCAAAAAAAAATTGTAATACAGTTTCAAATGTTGTTGTCTATGTATTGAAGCTTTTATTTTATTTATGATTGTTTTTGTTTGATGTGAGCTTTAATTTAGTGTTAGAGATGTGGTGTCACATATGTGTATATCAACACAAACAAAAAGACAAAATATAAAAGTTTAGTTTTGTTTGTCGGATTTGAGGTTAGAGGAAAGGTCTTGTTTGTGATACCACATATAAATAATGTGTATGGACGGAGTGATATACGACCGGTTATGTATAGTATGTACATCCAAAGTTATCATAAAAATATAAATAAAACATAAATTGTATGTGATGGGGCTGGATTAGGTCGTGGGGTGAGAGATGGCAGTATGGTTTAATAAGTTGGTTTAGTAAATTTATTTTTGTACAAATTATTAATGAAGTTGTGTGTGCTAGAAAAAAATATTTTTTTTGTTTTTGTTTTTACTTTACTGCTGTCATTAATTTTTTTGTATTTTTATTGGGAATTTTTTGTGACAGAGTTTT
The DNA here is from genome assembly GCA_963556165.1 of Tipula helvola. Classification (NCBI taxonomy): domain Eukaryota; kingdom Metazoa; phylum Arthropoda; class Insecta; order Diptera; family Tipulidae; genus Tipula; species Tipula helvola. Next base: position 34,127,743 of record OY744483.1, on the reverse strand, counting down.
TATTTGGTTTTTTTTTAAATAATTTTATGAGACAGATGGGGACAGCAAAATTGGTAGGTTGGTTGGTTGATGAGAAATTAATATTTGATGAAGATTTTCTTACTCTATTTTTAGCTTGATTGCCTTTGATATTTTTATTTTATTAGGTCCAAGTAATTTATTACAAGCAAGATGAATTTATAGGTATAGCAGATGGGCAAATAAAATATTAGTTTCATTTTCAACTATGTATGTGTAAGCTTTTTTACAACTTTGCAGATCTCAACTAGTATACAAGATTATTTAACGAGGGTCATAATATGAAGTCTACATGGTAGTAAAAGTTATTGTCGATAAAATTTTACACAAAAGTTTAATTTTTGATATTTCGCATAATGGTTGTTTATATCTCTGGCTTCCGGATGTTCATCAAAGTATTTGAATTTTCAGAGAATTACTAGAAACATTCCTCTTATTGCTTAAGTTGGAAGCTAATAGCACTTAAGGAGAGGGCGCATCAAATCTTCCACAATACCTTCAATTTATAGAAGAACCATGAATCACGTTTTTTCGAAGCTGCACAGAGTTTAGTGAGTATCGGTAGCAAAGAAACTGTATAATATTATAGTTTCGAGAATCTATTGGTGCTGTGGCATTAAGTGTGGAATCCAAAATTTTTCATCTGACTATATGTAATCTGAAAAATAACAAGCAATAAAGCCTCCTGTGGCTGATTCCAGAATATTTTTAAAAGTTGTTACAAATAAAAATAAAATAGATTTACGTTCAAATGTTAAAAATATACAGGTTGAGGTTATGTCACCCGCAAAATTTTATATTTGTGTTTAGTATCCACTCGGCTTTTGCCCCTCCATTTTTTTTGTTCACTTTTCCGTATTTTTTAAACAAATTGACAGATCTAACAACACGGGACAAACGGAACGGATACTTTCTGACATTTAGGCTATAGTGCCACTGTAGTTCCTTGAACTGGACGAACTGCATTTTAAATCTTGGAAAACAAATCGAATGAGGTATAATCAACGACTTAAGGATTTGGAAAATCACTCCATCTTGTTTAATTCTATTTTTTTGTTTAGAAACGCAAACAATAGCAACAATATCTTTCTGTGGATTCTTCTGTGGAAAAAGCGTTGATTTGCATTGCTCGGTTATTTCCATCTAACTATCCGAAAAATCTTGAGCATCCTGTCAATTATATTATTATTATGTTATTGAGTTATTTTTGAACTGCATGCGATATAGGATATTATCTTTGCTTTATTGGCTTGAATCTTTGAAGTGGTCTTGTTTAACCCACTCTTAGCAAATGATGGAAACATATCAATTATTACTTCTAGTTTAGTTTTGTCATTTTCATTTATGCGATGCGGTTTTAGAGTTGACTCAAAAATCATTATTGACTAATATTCAATGGAGACTCTATACATGGAACGATACTTATTTTCATTATCTCAGTCTTATTTCCGTACGTGATGGACAACCACACGTACCCTTCAATTCAATAACACGTTCCGTCAGCAGTTTTTATCAACGAGTATAATTTATTGTAACCAATTTTCTACTTGCAAGAAATTCTAGGGCACTCCTTCCTAAGACTATCCAAAAGACCATTCATATTTTTCTAAAGTCTATCCACTATTGAGAAAATGCATTTCTTTACAAAAGATGGCTTCTGGTAGGAATATTTGATGGAACGACCAGTTTCATCCAACATCCTTTGGTACCTTTGGCATAGTATTCTTAATTCTTCTACAGAATTCAGATTTTGTTGGTATGGCACAGTTGCATTCTTTACCGCTAGATGTATATTTTGGCAAAGGCTGAGTGGTTCTTTCGGTGTTAAGCGACTTTTACACAAAATTAGAGAAATTTTGCTTCGCCTGCCGTTTACTGAGCATCACGGATTTCCTCTTTATAATCATATAAAAATATTTTTATTGGTGGAAATTGCCCCACTGAAGTGGAGAAAATAGGAAAAGCTAACATTTTTCTTTCCACATTTTTAATTAATTATATCTTGACTACAGGATTACCCGGTGTTGGCCGAAGTAAATAACATACCACCTTAATATAAAAAGTCTCATAGGAACGACCACCGTGTCCACATCTCCGATTGACATTTTCACCAAATTTAAGCGTCATAGTTTGTAAACGTTACACCGTCTTGAGTACTACGGCCTCTGTGCGTGTTTTCGATTTTTCACGATTTTAAAAATCGAATCATCTCTGCATCAATGAGTTGGCATTAAATTTCGTTTAGCAATGGTCTTGAGCCCATCGAGGATAACGAGCGGAATGGCAGCGACGACGAAAACTGAAGAAAACGTCGATAAAATGAAAGAACGAAAAATTGACCAACAGAGAGCATAGAACTTGATTTCGCTTAAGAATCCGTTCAAGACATTTTGTTTAATAATTTGGACGTCAGATATTTTGCTGCAAAGCTGGCGCCGAAAGAATTTCATACCAAAAACGGACCGAATTGAAGTCACCAAAGGCATGATTTTCAAGGCTGAATCCGCCCGATGGTTCATCAAACGCATTATTACTGGATATAAGGCGTGGGCTTATTAGTATGACATACAAACCAAACTTCAATCGAGTATAAATGGCGTACACTGAATTAACCAACACCGATAAAACCACGTTTTTTCCAGTGGAAAAATGGCTATGCTCACGGTTTTAATTGATTACAATGGTGCTGTTTATCATGAATCTGCCAAAAATACCAGATGGGCAAAAAATTTGTGAATTTTGCACCACGAATTCAACTGATTTGGCTTTCTACGACTTCTTCTTGTCCGATCGACTCAAGAAACCGCTTCGAAGAACGCGTTTTAGCAGCCGAGTGGAGATTATGAAAAAATCGAAAACAGCTCTGATGGCCATTTCAAAAACTGAGTATAAAAATGTGTAGAGAATTGGATCAAATAAATGCGTGAGAGTACTTTGAAAGGGACAATACCGATTTTGTGAATAAATAGTTGTGGTTTTGATAAATAAAGGAATCCAAGTTACTTACAATATTTTAGCAATTAAATATGTTAAAATAATTTACATTACTGTTCGATTCCTAATTCAAGCTGATGCAACCACAAGCATTAAGACAAGAGGTTTTAGGATTTAGGGTCTATGCAAATTCCAAATTTATTCCGGCTGGCTTGCGATTGTCCTTGCGCCATATTGGTTGCAAGCCCAATTGTAACGGGAGACCGTTGTCGTTTAAATTCGATTTGAATCTCGGTTATATCGTCCGTGGTATGGTTGGAATTAACACATTCTCTTCTTTTTGCACAACGAGATATTATTGTAGTCTCTAATACAATCAAGTTCTACTGCTTAATTTAGGCGAATCTAAATTCATCAATAGCATTATTGGTGTACTAATTTTTAGAAAATTTAGCTCCAATAAATTAAGATACTCTAGGAAAAGATACCACTTGAAAAATTATGTGAAACAAATTTAAACTACCTATGATACAATTAAACTTTCCCGAGGATACAATAATGTCATTTAACCATTTGTTGAAAGTCATTCCGTGAATTTTTCTTTAATTTGTAAATTGAAATTCTAGAAAAAAATGTAGGGAGGCACCTGGATCTAGGGGCCTGACTCTTTTGAGAATAATACGAAAACCTGCTCAAAATTGAAAATTTTGGCAGTAAAACCAAATTTGTTTTTAAAAAATGGACTTATATCGTTTTTCCAGTGTACCCTTTAAAGGGTAGTAAGCCATATTTTTATCGCTTAGATCCATTGGATCGTCCTCTCGGATCCGACTATATGATTAGTTTTATTTCACCGTTTATCTAAACTAGTTCTCGTCCAAATTATCAAAAAAAATTTCGAAATTTCAGCTGAACTCCTCCGAAAATACTATCAAAAGCTACTGGTAAATAAAAACTGGTACCAAACCCTATTTTTTTGTATTTTTTGTTGTTGTAATGAACTTGTTAACGTTTTCCCCCTGTGCCCTTCAAAATGTGTTAAACAAAATTAATATCAGGTAGATCCACCTATTCGACCGATTCCCCGAATACGAACATACTGGTAATTCAATATAACCTTTCATATGTAGGTATATATCTAAACTTAATCCCGTAAATTAAAAAAAAAATAATCGAAATTTACGACAAAAATTGTTCGAGGGCACCTAGATTCAGGGGTTGAACCCCTTCGAAATACTACGAAAACCTGCTTATTTTGGTTATGAAAGCCCCTACGCAAATTTTCAATTGGTTGGATGAACTGTGTGAAAATGTATACAGTGCTTACACACAGACATAATTTAAACTGTCTTATATCCAGGGGACCGACCTCTATCCCGTCAAAATAAATAAAAAAATTGAAATTTAGAAAAATAATTTTTCGGGGTTGGTACCTATATCTAGGAGCCCAACTGTTCAGAAAATACTATGAAAACCTGCGATAAATAAAAAATCACCAACATCTATTTTTTTTTCAAACAAGTGAACTTACACCTATATACGTTTCCTATGTAGCTTTGAAAATGTGGAAAAACAAATATAAAGTCTCCTAGATGGGGGACCATCGACCGACTATACAATTAATTTAATTTATCCATTTATCTAAACTCAGTCCCCTAATTTTTTTTTTTTTATGTAAATTCGACATTTTAGAAAACAATTGTTCGCGGGAACCCAGATCCAGGGGCTAGACCCCTTCAAAAATACTACGAAAACCTGCTCAATTTGTGTGGGAACGTATAAAAAGCATATACATATACAGACATAAAAATTTCCATTTTTATTAGTATAGATAACGAATTGGCGGCCAATATAGGGCACAAACAACATACAGCTCAATGACCCCTTTATAAAATTGTAAACATAACCGACCTACCGGCCGTTTTTTTTTGTTGCATTGAAAATGGAAATTTTGTGCCAGGAAACAACATTTTGACCAAGAGCCAGACGAGGAACCCCTTTTTTGTGTTATAAAGTGCTGCTATAAGTCATCATTTACTAAAAACCGACGTGCAGTAAATGGTTTCACCGCTTTCTAAATTGTGACTTTATCGTGGATGATTTACTAAGTGCAGGATAACAAGCCTTATTTTAAGATGAGGGATTGGAAGTATTAATCAATGAAGATTTTTGATATAGTCTCTCAACCAAGAGAGAAATGTTACTGCAACTGGGAGTCAAAATATGTATAAGGCGGACATTGAAGATAACGAAATTTTGGTCTGCGGTCTGAATTTTTTTAAATTTAACGGATTAAGTTAGCCACCGATTCGAACATCATTTCCCTCGTGCGATGAAAAAATAAAGAAGGTGATCTGTTCAGTTTGTTCTGAAAAATTGTTGGGGGTACCATTCATCGTTCATTTTTCTAAGCGGTCTATTCCTATGAAAAGGTTAATTGGCTGAATTGGCAGGAATTGAATTCCTGGATACTTTACAGCCTAGAACACAGTGGATAACTAAAGACAATGTTGTTAGTTTAAATTCTATGATTAATTATCCCATAAATTGGAAAAAATTCGGTGAAATACATCTGAGGCGACCCAGTAGTGCCATGGTTAGCCGAAAGCAAAATACTGCTGTAATTGGTTTCTCTCAATCCAGATATTTAGGTCAACATTAGAAAATAATTGATTAATGGTTCCACATTCGATTTATTACCAAGCAGATGATGAAGGATTTTTTCAAGCAGAGATTGAATGATTTTACGCGATATTTTTATCTTAACCAATCAATGGGTTTTGAGTTTATATTTTTGATTCTGCACAAATACACTTTGGGTGCTGTCTAAAAAATTACATTGCATCTCTAGAACGATCGGGTAGGGGATTATATGCGAGCAATTTTGGTGTAAGCAAGTCCGTTATATTCACCGACTTGTGATTTGAGGATTGTTAAATTATCGAGTGTGTCCCTAAATCAGTTTGTTTGTTAATTTCGTTGATCGTTTTTCGTCGACATAAATGTTTCGGTTCATTATTTTTAATTTGCTTATATTTAATAACACAAATTTAAATACATTACTGGAATTGCAGCTTCCCCTATTATACTATAGCATACGGTTTTTTGAATTTGTGTTTTTGAAGTTTTAATAGCAGATTAAGATTTTACAACATAAGAAAATTTTATCTGCAATACCATTTCAAAAATCTCTGTTCCTCTCGATGGTTCCTTAATTACTTGTTTTTTGGGCTAAGTTGTTATTAAGCGACTTGCGAATTATAAATGAATGAACTGTGTGCAAAAATGCAAAAGTCTTCAAATTGCCAGCTTAACTCGGAAAAGTTCAGACCAATTGAAGCCCATTTATAAGAGGTAAAATGCACAGAAATAGAACAGTCGAACAGCATAAGGTGGTTAAACCTCATTCTGTATCAAAACTTGCATAAACCGGCAAGGTATTTGAAACCTACTTCCAATCCATTCTATTGTCAATCGTCAGAGCGGTAACATCATTTCAATAGATGTAATCAGTAAAAAAAAAAAAATAAAAAATAAACCTTCGTGGTTAATATAATTTATAATAAAAATTTATTGAGTATCAGTATCAGCAGATATGTACAGTATCAATAAACCAACAGTGATCAATAGTAAATAGTTTACTGATTAATTCTAGTTTATTTATCTTGAACTGTCTATTAAATAAAGTGTTCGCATAAAATTAAATTAATAAACGCATATAATAATAAAGGTCGCAGTTATGCGACCTTAACCCTAGAACCGTACATGGGGCAATCAATGCCCCAAACGATTTTCAAACCAACAATAAACTAAACATTTATTCAATAACACACTAATAATTGTTTTTTATTGGAAAGAGACGGTTATATAGGATGCACAAATATACTATATGAAATGTATTAGTGGTACCTGTATGCGTGAGAAGGGCAAGAATAAAACATACCATTTTCGAATATTGGAGCACACAGTGCCCCGTATAATCAATAATGATTTTGGTCAAATTCTTCATATTGTCTCAGTTTTTTCAGCCGTTTAATGTTAATCAGATACATACATTTAGTTGTAAAAGAATATGTATAGATCATTTATTGAGGCTGCTAAATCCTCAGATATCAGTTCGCAATAACAATAGCAATAGTTACGACTATAAATTCGGGCCTTAACTGCAAGCGAGCAATTAGAATTAAAGAACGAAATAGGTGAGGAGAATTACAGCAATATTGGAATCGGTGGCTCTAGTTATCTTGTGGGAGTTCATAAAGTAGAAGCTGATGCACATCACGGTACCCCAGTAAATACTGACCGAACCTGAAAGAAGCCGAACTTTTAACGATAAGTTTATAACGAAACAAGCTCTGCCGAATACCAATCAGAAACACAACAAAACGCAGCTCCGGTGGTTGAACGCAATCGAGGAATGCGCCACACCGCACAGAATAATAAGAAATTTCAGCAAATTTGATGGTCGCTTTCCTCTTATTCTGAGCAAAATAGGGCGACTGTCGCAAAAACTGACAGAAAAATTACATTACATTGTGTAAGGGAATATTTCACAATAAAGTAAACACGGCATCATACCAATATAAATTGTCGAAGCTATTGTCTTAGATACAAATAAAGAAGGTTAACGAGCTGATGAAAGTAATCGACATTTGAACGATCCTAAGAAGATGTGATGCAGATCACTTTATTCCGTCCAAAGAGAGAACTGTTGATGAACAATTGGTTACCACCCGAGGAAGATGTAGCTGCAGGTAATTTATCTCCAGCAATCTGGGGAAGCGGATACAATTTTTTGGCTTGTTGATGCTAATACGAATTATCTGTTAGCAGGAGAAATATATTTGGGCACACAGCCAGAAGAACAGAGAGCTCGAAATATTGCTCTTGATCTCGTGATTCACTTAAGTGAACGTTATTTCGATAACAGTTTCAAAATCACCATGGATACATTTTTCAGAACTGTTCGTTTGGGAAGGAGTTAATTACAAGGAAAGCAGCTATGATTATGATTAGCATAATACGGTCGAATAACTTGGAATTACCGAAACAGTTCACGGATTCGAATGAGATAAAACCTAGAGAAGCATATTTTCTGAGAACATGTGTCTTGCCAGTTACGTAAGCAACACAAAACAAACGTTTTGCTTCTCTTTACAGCACACGCTGATCAAACTATAGATGCTGACACCCGAAAACCGCAACTTATTATAGACTACAATGACACAAAATATGGTGTCGATAAGTTCGATCAAATGAATCGCATATGTATACACATACTAATCGTTGGCCTGTTACACTGTGTACACAATATGTTGGATGTAGCTGCCCTTTGTGCCTATCGAATATTTGAACTTAGTAATCCAAGCTGGTGTACGTCATCGAAAAAGCGACAATCAGCTAATTAGTTACGAGATTATGAATATTACAATATTCCCAGAAATTCTGAGCAATAAAGTAAAACAAAGATGTGTAGCCTGCAAGCGAAACAAAAAAGGGCTAAGGGGTGATACAAAAACTACTGCAATTTGCAATGTCTGACGTATCTCTACTTGCTCCAAACACTATATTAACAGAGCTATACTACAAGCTCAGATCCAGTAATTAATGAGGAAGAAGACTGTAATTTGAATAATTTGTCTGTGCAATCCACTGCCTCGTCGATATTACATCAAAACGACCGAGAACTCATTCACCAAACTTAATGTGAATATTTCAATATAATCAAATTCACTCTAAATGCCGAATGCAAAAAAAAATTTTATTTGGAACTAAAACAAACTTTTCTAAAAAACATGTATTATACTCTAAAAAATATTCATTTTGCACAAAAAAAAAAATTGGGGCATTGATTGCCCCTAAGTAGGATAAACCGAAGAAAGTAAGATGTACGGCTCTATAGGGTTAAAAGTGCTTAAATTTAAAAATCAAAAAATAAAACAGATGATGAATCCAGTCTACAACAAATGATGAAGGATAATCAACACCTGATAAAATCTATCGAAACTAACGGTACCTGTCCGCTACAATATCAAGTTTTAATACCCCAACCAATAATACATTCAACAATTTAGTTAATGACGGTGGTGACGGTATCGAGTTTAACTTTGATGCACAAAACAAAAACAAAAATTTAAAAGTGATTCTATTATTATTCAAAATACAACAAATGATAAAACTAAGGTTATCCTCAACCAGCTTAATATCAAAAAATTCTTAATAAACTGTGCAGCATCGGTATAAAAGTGACTCCAAATAATGTCTTAGACTACAAAAAGTAACAGCAACAGCTAATCAATGAGAAAGCTGAACATTTCACATACAGATCTCCATCTGATAAGTTACTTAAAGTAATTTTAAACGGTTTACCTATAAAGGCACCAACATTCATGAAATTAAACAGTGCCTCAATAATAATGATTACACACTAAATGATATTAAAATTGAGGACATCTTTTAAGTTACTGAGTTAATTCCAAAAAAAGGCCTTTTACAAAATGAACTTTATTTACTAAAGTTTAATGGAAATAATATAAAATTTAAAATCTTACAAAATATAAAAAGTATTAATCATGTAATTGTATCTTTCCGGATACAAATTCCTATAGAAGAACGTCGCCCACGCAATGCCACAGATGTAGTATGTATGGCCATGGAACTTCATTTTGCTATAAAACTTTACGGTATTTAAAATGTGGTGAACATCATTAAACTTCAAATTGTGTATTACCTGAAGCCAGCATTTCAGTCTTTGTAGCGAAAATCAGGCAGCAAATTCACCTGAATGTCCGAAATTAGAATAGTATGTACTCACCAAGGAAAATGTTAAAATTAGGAAACATTTATAAACAATAAACACCAACAAAATAAGAGAATCATCAAATCAACGTCCTCCAAACGTCTCTAACATAGATATGGAGTTAAACTTTCAATCAGCAACCGAAACCTACTTACAACAAAAAAGTTATTTGGGAGTCTAACACAGCTGAGGAAACATGTCCAGGCTCTTTATTTTCATACGAGGAAATACTTTCATTGGTAGGTGACCTGGTCTCTAGTCTTTCCTGTTGTAAAACGAAATTTGAACAATTTGAAGTAATATTGCGCCTCATAGTAACTTATCTATACAGTAATGTACAAAAATGATTGATCCAAGTCAAGCAAATCATAACAATGCATTAAATATTTGTATAAGGAATGCTCATAGTATTGTAAATAAAGCGGACGAAACGTTTACTTATATGAAGCACTATAACGTTCTTGTGGCTCTGATTACAGAAACTTTAAATGAGACGAATTAAATGTCAAACATTCTCATTGGAACTGTTTCAAAAATAATACAGTTGGTTCCCATTCTCTACAATCTATTGCTAGTTGATAAAATTACAGTGAAATTTCCAAATTCCCCAACCTACTACAACAAAATTTAGGCTCTGACCACCTCCCGATTCTTTTTCAGTTGAACTCAAATTCCCAAAACTATAATATTTAACGTAAGCTAAAATATTCTGTAGTAAATTGGAAACATTACAAAATTGTCCATAATCGCAATTTAATTCTGAGGAGGGAGTCTCAAATTAGAAATATTTAGCCACACAACGACATTGATAAGGGAATCTCTTATTTAAATATTGTAAATTAATCCTGGCAGCTAAAACAAATGAGTACCATACGCGTAGAAATACGCGTAGGCGACAATTCCAGCGAACCCTAGGTCCATTTCTAAATTCCATCGTAAATGAATTACATAAGCGTATAAGTGCAGAATTTGAAATCTTGAAAAATAATAGATGGACTAAAATTGTCGAAAATATCCAAAACGATAAAAACACCAATAAAATGTGGACAATCAGTAAAAATCTACGTAAAAATCTACAAAACTAATAATCATACGTTGATATCGAACCAAGAAAAATGTGAATCGCTAGCACACAGATTTGCATTCATTCAAAATAACCAAACTCTTTATTTTTTCAACAAATAGTTTCAAAAGTTTCTAATCAATGAAATTAAATATATCATATAGGATCGATCAAATCCTCTAAATCTCCAGGTGAAGACACTATTAATAGTATGGTAATCAAACATCTCCCCAGAAAATCTATTGTTTTCTTAACATACCTACATATTTAACGCTTGTCCATTATAAAGCCAGTGAAGGAGAAATCGGAATTATCTAGTAACCGACCAATAAGCTTGTTAAATATATTAGGAAACATTTTTCGAAATAGTGATTAAAAAGCGTCGTGATAAATTTATTAATATTAACAACGTCCTGCCCGATCAACAGTTTAGTTTTCGCCACGAGTTCTCTACACAACACCAAGCCCTCCGAACATACAGACATGTTAAAACGGCATTTAACCGGAAGCAATCTATACTGGCCTTATCCTTTTTGATATAGAAAAGGTGTTTGATCTAGTTTGGCACAAAGGTTTAATTTACAAGATGATTCAAATAACACTCCCGATCCATCTAATAAAACTTATTAACAATTATCTTAAGGACAGAGAATTTTTTGTTTGTATATCGGGCGAAAAATCCGCATGAAATTCATTCGGGAATTCCTCAAGTTGCCGTGGTGTCTCGATACTCTATAGTTTGTTTACTGCTGATACCGCATCTGTCTTCACTAGTGTTGAATTAGCCCATTACGCCGATGACACTGCCATTTATGTATACATTGTCCATAGAACCAACTATTATTATGAATTCACTACAATCTAATATAAATTCACTCTTTGATTACTGCACCAAATGGAAAAAAAACGCAAAAAGCCGTAGCGACTTCAGCATTATTGTTAACAAATTTAATAGAACAGGCAACTATTATTGACTATAGACGTTAAAACTTCCAAAAGAAAAATTAGCCATTAGGAAAAATAAAGATGTTGCCTCATTAAAAAAATTCGTCCAAGATCCAGAGTTACGCGGACAACAAAAATTATGCATGAAGCATTTGGGATGAACTCATAATCGGGAACGGCCTATATATGGTAGGACCGTTGGATGCAAACAATGAAATATAATTTAATCAAACGAAGAGCTGGACGTATAAGGAAACTGAACCATAACACTGCTATTGCACCTAAAACCCTGGCACAAGGAATAGTAAGGTGCTAAGTTTAAACCAAAAAAAAAAACCGACGAGCTTGAATCCGAGACACGACCTATTAACGTAGGACAACGTACAATTGAGAAAACTTTATTTGTACAGTTTAAGTGAAACCAACATTTAGAAATTACAAATTTAACAAAACATATTAATTGTCTAATGCTGTCATCTTTATGCATTACGATGTATCAGCCTAAATGTTGACTACCCGTTATACATACATTTTCCTATTTTTTATATTTAATGTTTATACCGGGGCTGCGGAGTCGGTAAAAACTGTATAAAAACGGACTATCCGACTCCGACTCCGACTCCGACTCCGACTCCGACTCCGACTCCAACTCCGACTCCGACAACGACTCCGACTCCGACTCCGACTCCGACTCCGACTCCGACCCCGACTTCGACTTCGACTCCGACTCCGACTCCGACTCCCACTCCCACTCCCACTCCGACTCCGACTCCGACTCCGACTCCGACTCCGACTCCGACTCCGACTCCGACTCCGACTCCGACTCCGACTCCGACTCCGACTCCGACTCCGACTCCGACTCCGACTCCGACTCCGACTCCGACTCCGACTCCGACTCCGACTCCGACTCCGACTCCGACTCCGACTCCGACTCCGACTCCGACTCCGACTCCGACTCCGACTCCGACTCCGACTCCGACTCCGACTCCGACTCCGACTCCGACTCCGACTCCGACTCCGACTCCGACTCCGACTCCGACTCCGACTCCGACTCCGACTCCGACTCCGACTCCGACTCCGACTCCGACTCCGACTCCGACTCCGACTCCGACTCCGACTCCGACTCCGACTCCGACTCCGACTCCGACTCCGACTCCGACTCCGACTCCGACTCCGACTCCGACTCCGACTCCGACTCCGACTCCGACTCCGACTCCGACTCCGACTCCGACTCCGACTCCGACTCCGACTCCGACTCCGACTCCGACTCCGACTCCGACTCCGACTCCGACTCCGACTCCGACTCCGACTCCGACTCCGACTCCGACTCCGACTCCGACTCCGACTCCGACTCCGACTCCGACTCCGACTCCGACTCCGACTCCGACTCAGACTCAGACTCAGACTCAGACTCAGACTCAGACTCAGACTCAGACTCAGACTCAGACTCAGACTCAGACTCAGACTCAGACTCAGACTCAGACTCAGACTCAGACTCCGACTCCGACTCAGACTCAGACTCCGACTCCGACTCCGACTCCGACTCCGACTCCGACTCCGACTCCGACTCCGACTCCGACTCCGACTCCGACTCCGACTCCGACTCCGACTCCGACTCCGACTCCGACTCCGACTCCGACTCCGACTCCGACTCCGACTCCGACTCCGACTCCGACTCCGACTCCGACTCCGACTCCGACTCCGACTCCGACTCCGACTCCGACTCCGACTCCGACTCCGACTCCGACTCCGACTCCGACTCCGACTCCGACTCCGACTCCGACTCCGACTCCGACTCCGACTCCGACTCCGACTCCGACTCCGACTCCGACTCCGACTCCGACTCCGACTCCGACTCCGACTCCGACTCCGACTCCGACTCCGACTCCGACTCCGACTCCGACTCCGACTCCGACTCCGACTCCGACTCCGACTCCGACTCCGACTCCGACTCAGACTCAGACTCAGACTCCGACTCCGACTCCGACTCAGACTCAGACTCAGACTCAGACTCCGACTCCGACTCCGACTCCGACTCCGACTCCGACTCCGACTCCGACTCCGACTCCGACTCCGACTCCGACTCCGACTCCGACTCCGACTCCGACTCCGACTCCGACTCCGACTCCGACTCCGACTCCGACTCCGACTCCGACTCCGACTCCGACTCCGACTCCGACTCCGACTCCGACTCCGACTCCGACTCCGACTCCGACTCCGACTCCGACTCAAATAAATAAATCCTGAATTTTTGTAATCCGAAGTCGTTTCGATTTCTCATGATCTCTTACTTTTTGAACAGACTTTTCTTGGTAGTTAATAGATGAAGATTTCGGCTGGTCACTATAACATAAATTCCCGTAAGTAATATCTCGTTATCAAGCAGAACAATTTCTCTATATATGTTAACGATGTTTCATTTGTGTTGCGAGGATTTTTGAGATATTTTCTAAGTGAAACATTACGCTACGCCATCCTTTGTAAAATTGACCGGGGGTCAAATATACTGATTGGAGTATTTTTCTAACTAAGGGTAAGGTGCATTTTAGGAGAGAAAGAAGACATAAAATGCGGAGTCGGAGGTAGTCAGAATTTTCCCGACTCCAACTCCGACTCCGACTCCGCTAAAATAGTCCGACTCCGCTAAAATAGTCCGACTCCTCGACTCCGACACCCGACTCCGACTCCGCAGCGCTGGTTTATACAATACTAAATTTTATATTTCTCAATTCGTTATGCCACAATCATATGCCGTTTTAAAATAAAAATAAAAAATTGGGTCTATCCCGCTCCTCGGACAACACTTTTCCCACAAAGCGTCCGGTAAAGATCACCAATCCAACCATTTATATTTTACATTTTCTGTTATTTTGGTCAGGCATTTTGTTAAATTTGGAGACCCCTTCCTAATATCACAATTGGTCACGAAAATATAAATCTTGTACTCTCATGGCGCCAAATCACAGCGGTGCCTTTACACTATGCGATTTGCTTGCAATAATTATTGTACAATAGGGGAAACAAATCGTATACAATTTTCCCCTCAAATTTGATGAGATTTGAAATTGAGCGAAGAAATTGAGAATCTAAAGCGAGAAAATGAACTTCTAAAAATGAATCGGGATGCTAAAGAACATAGCGAATTAGAATATTGAACCAGAGAAAGTCAACTATTTCACTGATGAGTATGAATTAGAAAGGGAGACGAACTGGATCCTAAAGAAGAAATATAGTCCAGGAAGGGTAAGAAAAGAAAAGCTGAATCGTCACCTGAGGTTGAAACTAAATGTTAGTGGAACTACAAGTACCGAACCGGAAGTTGTCCAACCCGAGGTCAATCGTAGTAAATCTACCAAAAATATTGCACCAAAACTGGTGCAACCGAAAGAAAAACCACCCCACCAATAAATATCGTGAGAGTAACCAGTTACCCAAAAATTCAGTCACTGATGAAACCGGTTACTGACAAAGAATATAAGGTAACAGCGCAAAACAATGACGTTTGGGAAATTAATACTCTGGACTCAGAAACCTATAGAACATTATCTATGAAGCTGAATGCTGAAAAGTATCAATGGTTTACCTATGAGGACAAACAGGCTCGACCTATAAAAATTATGGCACGAGGTTTGCATCACACTTGCTCAAGCCAATAAATAATGGAAGACTTAAAAAATAAAGGCGATAGATTCAAACATCAAATCGGATCGATCAAAATCCACACCCAATCCACAGCTCGGGTTCAACCAAATATATGGGCTCTGAAAATAATCGAATTATGGAAAACATTATGAGCAGCATCGAAGCTATTACAAAGCGGCTTGATGACCAAAGTAATTTGAACAACATTATATTTGATCAACTGAAGAAAATGCAACTCCCACAACGCAATACGATAAAGTAAGATGTTAAGTAAGAACACATCTTTCAGAATAGCAATCTGGAATGCGAATGGGCTTATGCAACATATTCCAGAAATAGAAATATTTTTAAATACAGAAAAAATTGACATTTTCCTAATATCCGAAAGTCATTTTGTTTAGTCTTAGCAAGAGGTGGTTCGGCATTACTAATAAAAGAAAATATAAAACACTATGTAGAAACAGAAATCGAAGAAGAAACAATGCAAGTCACTACTGTTAGGATTCACATTAAATTTTTCCCGGCATAACTTGAAAAGAGAGGACTACATTAAACTACTTAAATCGCTAGGACTTGATTTTATTATTGGAGGAGACTTTAACGCGAAAAACACTTTTTGGGGATCTAGACTTACGACGTCAAAGGGTAAAGAATTGTTTTAAGCAGGACAGACATCAAAATGTGAATTTTACTCTGGTGGTTCCCCAACATACTGGCCCAGTGACGAAGCTAAGATACCGGACCTAATCGACTTTTATGTAGCAAGAGGTATATCTCAGAAGTATATTCACATTGAAAACAGCAATTCAAAGGGAAAGTGCACCCAGATTAAGAAATTCAAAAACAAACTGGGATCTCTTTCGTGAAATAATGGAGGACAAAATCAATCTCCAGGTACCGATAAGAAATTCTCGACAGTTGGAAGACGAATTGGAGCAACTCAATGAAATAATTCACTATGCTGCATTGGTAAGCACTCCCATTTTACAAAATAAGAAGACGCTTAACATATCCTACCCAATGGAAGTTAGAGAGTTGGTAAGAGAAAAATGACGAGCTCGTAAAACCTGGCAAATTAATCGAACACCGGAGAACAAAACAATTCTTAACAATTTATGTAACAGCCTCAAATCCCTTCTTAAAGAAGTTAAAAATGAATCAATCAACAGATATCTAGTTAGCCTAACTGATGAAAAAAATTCTGATTGCTCACTGTGGAAGGCGACGAAGGGACTCAAAAGACCCAAAATGCAAGTGTCTCCACTTAAAAAGGATAATGGAACCTGGGCAAGAGGCCACAAAGAGAAGGCTGATCTATTTGCGGAGTATCTCCAGAAAACCTTCCAACCACTACCAAGACAAACTGCCAATGAAAATATAATATCTATTCACAAGCTGGATGAGTTTGAAATACGGCCAGTAACTCTCAAAGAATTAAAAGAAGAAGTGAAAAGTAACATGAATGTTAAAAAAGCCCCAGGGCATGACTTGATTACTTGCCAAATTATCAAAGCTCTACCAGACAAAGGATTTCGTAAGCTACTACACATAATCATTGCGACCTTTCGCAAAACCTGATAAACCACCTAACGATAAAAAGTCATACAAGCCAATTTCTTTGCTGCCAATTATGTCAAAACTTTTTGAAAAATTATTACTAAAGAGACTTAAACCAATAATTGAGGACCGACAATTAATTCCTCCACATCAATTTGGATTCAGAGAAAAGCATTCTACTATTGAACAGGTTCATAGAATCACCAACATAATTGAAAGAACTTTAGAACTTAAAAAAGTATGCTCAATCATATTCCTGGACGTCGCGCAAGCATTCGATAAAGTTTGGCACAGTGGTCTGGAATACAAGCTGCATAGAGATCTACCGAGACAATTCTATGCCATACTAAGATCTTATTTATCCAATAGATACTTTCGAGTAAAATATGAGGATGAATACTCTGAGCTAAAGAAAATTTCTGCCGGTGTCCCGCAGGGGAGTATCTTAGGATCGATCCTGTATTTACTATATACAAGGGACATACACAGTAATTATGGCAGTTGGAAGTAATGTAGCTGATGAAATGAGCAAACTTCAGAGGATGACCAATGCGGTTTGTAACTGGACAGCGTTGGCGAATCAAGCTTAATGAGACAAAATCCACGCATATTAACTTTACGTATCAAAAGGCTTATCATCTACCTATAGAAATTAACTCGCGAGTCGTGCCATATGCAAATACAGCTAAATATCTTGGCATGACCCTCGAAGCCAAGCTCAAGTAGAGGGAGCATGTCAAAAAGAAAAAAGAAGAACTTAACATAAAGTTCAGAAAAATGTATTGTTTGTTATATATAACCTACTTTGAAGTTAATCGTCCTGCACTCCAGTGAATTGAGAAATATTAACTTGAAAAGGTGAATGCAATAAATAACCAAAATTCCTCGGACATTTTAAATTTTTCTCAGTCACTCAAATTGTACAAATTTCTATCGTTCTATTTCTTTTCTTGTATTTTTTTATTTTTTAATCCTAGGTATATCAAAGGTATAGCATCCTAGAAAGTAACTGACAAGATAAAAACCCAGAGTAATTTTTGATAGAAAATTACCGCTGCTGTCACAAATAAAAATCCAGAAAACCGTACAAAATTCTGCATGGCTTCAAGATTTATTTGATAATGATAAAATATCACAAAAATTATAATTAACAAGCACAATTCTGCGAACTTCACTGAACTGAACTAATCTAATTTATTTCCTTAATAATTTGTTGTGCTGAATCACATCATAGTGTTACCACCCCAATTCATCACCCCAGAGATGAGGATAGAACTAATCCATTTAATAATGTTTCTGTTAAAAAAAAGTTTTTTCAACAAGCACCATTTTAATTTCATATTTTTTCTAAAAATTGTCTATATCATATTCAGCCTATTTCGAGTAGTACGACCTTATATCATCCCCATTTTCGGTCGTACATAAGTATTCAACAATTGTAAACAGTAACCAACCAAATAAATAACACTCAAAACGTTTAAAAAAATATTTATTCCTCATCTTCAAAACTACACCAAAACATATTGTGTTTTGTTGCAACAAATAAAAAAAAAAAAAAAATTTCACCCACCCCTGAAAAACAATTGAAAAATGTAAAACAAATTTTCATAAGTATGTACTTACGTCCTTATCACCTAATCGCTCAACTTTACAATGCAAAAATCCTGTTTGGCCAAATGTAAATGTAACATTACGTTGTACATCGAAATCAAAATACGGTTGTAAATGTGCTGTTGAATATTCTGTTGCTGTTGGTAATATTATGCTTGTTGTTACTTTTGGTTTTAAATCCCGAGAAGCAGATGAACATGGAAAAATATACAAAAAAAAAAAAATTTAAAATAAAACAATTTTCATGAAAATTAAATTACAAAAACAATAACAAAAAATTAGTTTATTAGTTTTATATCTATACATATACATAATATACTGTGTGTACTGAATGAAAATTAGAAAATTGTTCTGAATTTTCCTCTAAACATTTGTACATATATATATATATATCTGCTTTACCAAACCATTAAATTTGGATTTTTTTTTTTTTTGAAAAACTGACGGAGATGATTCGGTTTCATGTATTAATTTATAAAACATTTTTATGTTCTGTGGAAAATGGTTATTTTTCCGATGGGGATTTTTATAAATACTTCTACTATGTACATATATTTGTGTGTTAGTTACTTTCGCAACTGAACTTTTAATTGAAATTAAATTTGAATTTCATGAAATATTTAGTTGTAGGTAGGTGGTATATAGACAAGAGATTTTTGGTTTAACATACTAAAAAAAAGTTCGGAAAATTATTTTGGGTTTTATTTGCATAGAATTTTGTTAAAAAAAAAAAATAATGAGTAAAATTGAATGCCCTGTAAGCCACATTGAACAGGTTGAATTAATTAACAAAAATAACGTTTATTGATTTTGGTAACCGAAAAAAAAAATTAATTTTAGTAATAGTGATTTGTAATTTTTAATTTTACGATATTCTACCTGCAGATTAAAGGATTTTATCGTTTTTCGATTTGCAATAGATAATATTGGATAATATTAATAAACTATTCTATAATGACTTACAAAAATATAAACTAGGTTATTATGAATAAATGGAGTAAAATAGGAGATTATTGCTTAAGTGATGAAATTACAGCTCTATGTCAAAGATCGCTAACAAACATCGTAAGAAAGGACATCGACAAAATAAAACAACATTTCGGCAAGTTATTCACCAAAAGGTGAGCGAATATAAAAATTTAGTCGTTGAATATAATCGTAATCATAAAAATTGTATACGATTAATGACAAATGCCTTTAGAGTTGTAATTTACTTTAGTTTATATGTTCTTGTAGAACAGAATATTTTGGTAAGACTAAAAGAGATTGCACCACCATATTTCCAATTCAACAAAAACCTTTAATCAATCACATATCGCAATTTCAACCCATTCACGACAAACTTGAGTAGCCAGAGTAATCTTGCTACCAGGCTCAATTTGGAAAGTATACGTAAAAAGTTCAAAATTTACTAACAAGGGAACATTTTAAACTATTCTAAGTTGTAGTACTCTCCGAGATATTAACGAATCCATTTTCTTGTATCGGCAATCAAGCCCTTTTTAGGGGTTAACATCAGCCCTTAATTTGCTAAAAAAAGATAAAGAAAGTTGGGGATTATAAACCGAGATATATCGAATAGAAGCGTTTTTTGAGGTTAAAGTAACGGGTGCTTTAAACACCTGAAAAGGCTTAGTTGGCGATAAAAAAATGGTGTCATTAATGTCTCGTACGATACAACAACTTAGAAAAAGGTTATGGCTACGGATCTTCTTGTGTCTATGCCTGATCCTAGTGGACCGCCACCCAAACCTAACCTACAAAAAGGTTCCCTTGTAAGTATACAAGAAGTTCCTAATTTTTTTTTAAATTGAATGGTGACGGAATTTACCCACAAAACGTAGGGATTTAATAAATAAAAATAAATCGTTTTAATATCTTAATTTAAGAGCCTGAATATTGACTGAACGGATCATTGAGCAGGGTCCATGTACAAAAAATCTTTTAGGTCGCAACGCGAGGTGGCTTAATGCCACATGGCCCTACAATGAATAATACTATTTACTTTTTTAATACTATTGCCAATTATATTTAACTTTGATGAATTCATTTTTTATCTGGTTTTTGAAAAATTCTGCGTTTTTTTTAATTCCTAATGTGAAAATCCTGGTTTCGGAAATTCTCGTTTTCCAAAATAATGGATTTTTAAATCTAAGTTTTCAAAAAACTGTTTTTCAAAATTCTAAAAATTCTGAATCTTAAAAATCTCTATATTAGAATAATTAGAATATAAATAAGGTAAAATTGATCGGGGAGGACGAATTTCCCCGCCTCCGAACAATGTTCATTTAACTACCACGCCTCCTCAAAGTAAAATGACGGAGATCCTGAAGGACTCCAATTACAAAGTAAACTGGCTGTTTGGTCCATCTATTTTCGTCCAAAAAAAGGAAGGGCTAGAGATGGTGGTATGACAGAAGCAGCAATGGTCGTGCTCCCGAGATTGGACTAAAAGCTAGGATAGCTGAACCGAGGAAGTCAAACAGAACTGGCACCTCGATAGTGTTAAACGGATGGCACAGGGCCATACACGTTAGGAAAAAAGTAACGGCTTAAATCAAAAACATAAAACCAAGATACAATAAAATCACAGATAAATTGAATGTAAAGGTGTAAATGGTCCAACTATAAGGATAGTTAAATAATTGATTGTCAGAGGAATTGAGAGGGGGGCTAGTGAAGAACATTATATCCTCCCTATTTCATCATGTCTGTGTATGGTGCAGTGACGGGTCAAAAATAAACGTGGACACGGATGACGATGGACATGTGAATGTGATGGTCTCGAACTCTGTATACCGTTGGGTATAGCCATCACAGTCTTTCAAGCAGAGGCGACCGAGGTATGTCTGCTTCAGTGTCTCAAAAACAAATACAAAAAGACTGAGATACATACACTTATAATGGGGAGCCGTGTTACTTTTAATTGATAACTCCAAATTGATCTTGAGCTGCTACTGGATAAAATCATCTTGTGTGGTCTCCTTTCTACTTTGCAAATTGCACCTTTGCGTATTGACCAGTGTCATTAAGAATTTGTAACAGAAGTATGACAATTTTCTGGGAGTCCTCCACTGGGATGAGACAAGCCAAAAAACTCTTAAGTTGTAACATTATACACCTATGGGAAAGACACTTCCTAAAAATTCCTCACCTATGGTACTTGACAGGTTTGTCCCGTTCGTCATTAAAATTATTTTTCCGAATGCTGCATATAATGCATGTTTGCTACATTTTGGACCAATCATCTGGCGGAAGATGCAAGAACAAGGCTGTGCAGCTAGCTCCATGTAGTAACGTTGGATATTTTTTTTTAGGTTATAAATTCGTTACTATCATCTAATGAAGTGTTGAAACGGTTTGCAAACAACTACCTAAAAGAGGGAGTAACCATCATTTTTAAAATCCAAGGTTTTTTTGCACGACTTTTAGAACCATGACTTTGGAAAATTAGGATTTTCGAAAACCTGAATTTTTCAAAAATCAGGATTTTCGCACCAAAACGGAATTTTAACAAACTTTGCAATGGTTTCAAAAAGACTGGTTATCAAAATCATGGTTTTCGAAAATCTAGTTTTCAATGTTTTGTTTTTTCAAATCCTAATTTTTTAACAAACCAAGATTTTAATAACCAGGAATTTTGAACCTATTATTTTGAACAACTCTTTTAATTTTTAGAGAACCTCCCATGTGTCGACTACAGCATACTCGAGTAAGAAAAACGTGTACGCCGCCAATACAACTTCAATGATCTTGATTCTGTTTTCAGTTAAATTTAGTTTCGGCTAAACAGGTTGAAAGAAAAATTATTCCTTAATTAAACGATGCTATGAATGATTGAATCCTAAATTTATTTTTTCGGAAATTGAAATATTTATTAATTCACGTTTTGTCATTTTAACGAGTTATAACCTGGTTCAAAAATCACATTTTTTTTACTTTTAAATATTTATTTTTTGAATCTAATATTTACAATCAACTTAAATCTGGTTTTCAATCGTTTGGATCCTTTATGTTTCAGTATCAGGAAAGCGTTAAATTTCGAATTTAACGAAAAGGGTTAAAAATTGCTTTAGGCTTAAATTAATTATAGGACCAGAGAAGATATACAACATTTCAATGGGCATTTGCAGAAATGAAACCTTTGTAATGCGAAGGAGGAGCAGCAAAATGGTTTACATATAATTATAATTTTTCCCTTCTTGTAATTTCAATGAGTAATTTCAAAAAAATTATTTTTTGAAGCAAACGCTAATTTAGAAGAACGCGACATTCTCGACAAGTCAGCCTTCGCAAATTAGAGATATCATGGTTAATTATGATTTCTGGTGAAATGAATATATTTACAGAAAATCCAGGCTTAACATAAAAAATAAATCGAACATGGTCTAGTGCTGTAAAGCAACTAGACATCATTATCAACATAAGCATTCTGAAAGTTATAAAATATCTTGAAAGGGAACATCTTGTTCCGTCCGAAACATATTTCTCCGATCTCCGAATGATGACTAATCGTCTCCTGTTTTATGCGACAACTGTTCATCATATTTGGTAACAGTTTTACAAAATGGACTTAACAAGTAAATTGGCCTCTTTTGAACATCAAGTGAAAGTCAAAGAGTTTAAGGACCAGTAACATCCGATTTCGATGAAACCAGAGTATCGTCCATTAAAATTGTTTCAATCATCTGGTGGAAGATGCAGGATTAAATTTGTGGAACTAAATGTGGTAATGACGAATAGCTTACAAAATCATTACTATGAAAAGCTTAGCTTTGATATTACTTATAGCAAAGCAACCTTGATTATACAAACCATAATCTAAAAAACGAAGCTTTTATAAGGGAATTAGAAACGACGAAAAAACCAAAATTTTCATAGTAAAACACATAAAACATATGGGAAATCACTTTTTTTCCTAAGACAAATTTGTGAATGAAAACGTTGCAAATTCTTAATTATGATTTCTGAAATATTTTCATAAATGTTTGAATTTCAACATATTGTTTATATTGTTTAAGTAAATCGTTTTCATTTTCTTGTAATAATTGATTTATTTAAACCAAAATATAAAAAAAAATTCATAACAACAGCATTCTGGTCAAATTGAAAAGAAAAGCTTACTACAAATCGTGTGCATTAAGTCAATATACATAGATGGCAGTGGGCAGTAAACATTTTGCAAAATCGTACCAAAGGTTGCCACTTTGGGAAATTTGAGTTCAAAAGTTGTAGGAAAAGCTAAACAAATTCACAAAATATTTAAGAACGTGTCATAATTTTGTGATTAAACAATCTTTTTCGTATTTTTCTGTATAAATCTGAGACATCTAACGTACACTAGTAAAACTAAAGATAAATTTAGCAAGTATTATTTTAATTCGTCTGAGCCAACTTTGATGTATTTTCAAAATGAAAGTTCGAAAAATATATTTTAGAAATAATTTAATTTTAATATTTCTGCAATTAATATTTACTTAATACCAATATACCCTTCTTGTATATTGCTGCTAAATACATATACAAACTTTTGTATAAAAATTTTGTAACATTTTTGCTATTTTCATTGAAAAACTTGAAGCTAAAAAACACTATTTTTACTATGGATTCCTATGGAAATTAGTGAAAAGTTTATAACCGCGGGTGTTGTTTGTCGTGGATAATTCCACGCGGTTATAATTATTGTTCTGTCGTTTTGCTTTTGTTAAAACGTATGTTAGGCACGTACACTAATATGGAGAAACTCCCGACCAAAAATAAAGAAACGCACTGAAAGTATTTTCGCGTCCACACAATACACTTATCACTTTTATGTGGACGATTTTATTGAATTAATTCCCACGTTATAATTAGATTGATAAATAAGAAAAACCACCACCACGAATTATTATTATAAATTATTATTATTATTTTATCGTTTTCACACTCCAGTATAATTATTTATTTTATTTTATCGCCGTAGATTGTTATTTTATAAAAACCACAAATGGAGTTGATGTGTCGCAATCAAAAAAACTTGAACTGTGTGTGTGTGTAAACTAATGCGCGCGGAATTTTGACAGCCAGTATAATTTGAGTGCAGTGAAGTAAGTTACATTGATTGATCAAGGTGCGTTCATGTAGATCATTTTGAATATGAATGCACGAATTGTGGCGATGAACGAGTGATGAATATTTATGTGAATTATTGCATTGAATTGAATAAGTGAGTGAGTCGCTACAAGTTATACCACTAAAAAAGCTTCGAAAAAATACGTCATAATGATTATGGCTCTATACTCTAGAAGGCTCTGCTTATAGCCGATGAAGTATTAATGTAGTGTTAATTTATTATAAAGAAAAAATTCGAGCCTAATGGTATAGTCAAATTGGTCTGCCTAATGGAAAAGAAAACCTCTATTTTAAGCACCAGGACTGGGTTTAAAAAACTAGAATTTTTCAAAAACCGGGATTTTGGATAATTAGGATTTCGTTACACTACGAGTATGACTTCTGAAAGACTGGTTTCAAAATTATATATCTTAAATCGCTGATTTTTCAGCAAACCTAGGTTCAAAACGGGGAGTTTGGAATTTGGTATTTTTAACGGGATTTAAAAAAATATGATTTTGACTGGTATTCTGAACCCCAAGATTTCGATAAACTATCTTGAAACTAAATTTAGTTTGGGATTTTTAAATTCATATTTAAAGGAATGGGTATAAGGAATCTTATGTTTCAAAATTTCTGATTTTGGTCAAACTTTAACCAGAAGGTTGAATCTCAGTATTATTTTGAAATTAAGAATTTTAAAATCATGATAAGCGGAAGACTGGGTTTTGCAACCTAGGATATCACTACAAGCTTTAGTCCATTTTAGTATTCACACATTGTAGTTGACAATAGCCACATTGGCGTACAATAATTTAGGTTGGACAGTTAAACTTAACAACAAATTGTTGGCATTCAATCTGCGATTTGGAATTCACCTGGCAATAAAAATGAGAAAAAAAAATCAGCGCTTACATTGTCTAAAATTAATCATTCATTCTCAGTTTGATCTTCCTCTAACTTTCAAAATAATCTCCAAAGGAATTCACAAAAAATCGTTTGAATCGTTTGATCTGATGGAATACTGTTCTCTGAACGTTTATTACCGTAATTAGGGAACATTACGTCGTCTTTCTTGTGCTTAAGTTTTACGTAAAACGACGTGAATAATGATTTCGCTCATAAGGTCAAAAGAAGTCATATAGGATTGACTGTGTATTTAAAGACGCCTATGCTTGCCGAAGAATCTTATGATCTAGAAATATGATTTACTCTCACCAACAATTTATGTTTTGCCTTTAGAAATTGGTTTTGACGAAATTGATGCGAACTCTTTGGTGATACTGATGAGTAAATTACTTTTATCTATTTATTCACATACAAATTTGGAATAGGTGCACACTCTACCTTGAGCATGAGCCCATTACAATAAAATGTTCACCAATAAGCAGCTAACGCAATTAACTACAAAGTTATGTATGTTTATAGCTCAAAAAGGTGCCTTACTGCATTTAGATAGTGTTCTTCCATAAATGTTGTTTGCTTTCAATCTTCTTAATATTGTTATTTTGTCCAATTATTTTCGTGGTTCCCTCGGTTGAGGGCTTTAGGCATGTAATAGTTTAGCATAGGTTACACGTATCAATTAAAATTTAGGAGTAATTCAATTAATTTAGAAAATATAATTTGCAGTCTAATGTGAGCACAATAATATGGAATAGGGCCGAAAGGCCGAATGCCGAAATGCCGAATGTGTCGAAAGGCCGTTTGTGTGGAAATTGAATTTAATTTTTCATTTTTTTATGAATGAAAAGGGATCACTACTTTTGCCTGAAAAAAACTCTAGAAATTTTCAAATCCAGAGTAGTTGAAAAGTAAAAATTCAGAAAAATAAAATCCCGAAAAAAAATCTAGGAATTACCGGAAAAGCAATCCAGAAAAAATAATAAATGAAAAAATTCAATTTTATAGGAATATTTAGACTTTTGACATCACTTCAAACATTTGTGGTACATCTAAATATCAGTAGAAGCGATATGAGCTATACGATTCCTTTGATCTGTGTCTGCAAGGTTGACGAAGCAATTTTATTATCGTAAATTTAAGAACTTTACGGAAAACGTCAAATTTGATAGACATTTTATAAATTATAATTTTAATATGGCTCGCACTTTAATAATTGCGTTTCTGGATTTTAGTTTTCTAAATTTTTGTTTTTCTGAACTTTTACGTTTTTGGATTTTTTTTCTGGATTTAATTTTCGGGATTTTCAAGTTCTGTATTATTTTTTTCTAGATAAGGTAGCGAACCCATAAAATGTCTATCGAATTTGACTGTTTCCGTAAAGTTCTTAATATTTACGATAGTGAAAATTGCTTCGACAACCTTGTCTGGTGACAACTACCACAAATGTTTCAAGTTATATTATGGTTGGCTTAATACGTTGGGTTAGTATGGCATCGACGAATGTATTGGAGTGAGTTGCGGATTTGTAAAGGGAAAGCATCAAATCGAGAATTATTACGTTGTTTTGGTGAATGTTAATTAGCCTTCCATCCGAGTTGTGTTGATAATTTCAAAGTGGACCAATGGGTTAAGGTTTTTAATGATTGCCCATACGCTAAATTTGTGTGCTTTGACTGCCAAAATGTTTCCAATATGCAAAACGTCACGGAGAATTCGAAATTGAAGGATAATTTGGCCGATGTCATTAAAATGGTTGACACATTATCTACCAATGTCGATAAGAGGTTTAATGAGCTTCATCAGGGCATGTTAGCAATGAATATCCCAGTTAGGGTTAGGTATAGCAATAATAATAATAATAATAAAATTGCTTCCGCTTTACCAGCTCTTCAACATGTTCATCCAAGCATTTCTGAACCGGTTGCTATTACTGGCACATGTGTCGATGTTACTGAGTCAATAGAGTTCCCGATAAAAAATTAATTTACGCGTTTAGGTTCGCTAATACTACGACTCATGATACAACGTCTCTGCGTTTGTTTTTAATTAAAAAATTTAAGGTGTCTGAAGACGTTATTGATTGTCGATTACTGGTTTCTGCTAACAAGGGTGTTACCAGGCAATGCTACCGTTTTTCAAGCAGAAGTGCATGCTATAGAACTTTGCGCTAGGATAGGCATATCTAAAGGCCTAAACGACGCAAAGGTTTATACTGTATCAGAGAGCCAATCGGACTTAAAGGTTCTTAGGTCTTTTACCATTGAGTCAAGGCTAGTATGGGATTTTTTTTTTTTCGCTGGCGCTACATCCCATAGAGGGATTTGGCCGCTTCATTTTGAAGTTTCGTAATCATTTTTGTTAACGGATAATGAGTGATTAATTCATTGATCCCTACCCTTAACCAGCCGTGATATTTTCATCACCCGCCGGGAATCGAACCCGGGACCTCCGGAGCGTAAAGCAAGTATGCTAACCACTGTGCCACCTGGGCGGCAAAGTATGGGATTGTCTGAAGGTTATTAAGTTGCTGGCAATCTCACATAAGGTAACACTTGTTTGGGTGCCAGATCACACTGGAATTGTGGGAAACGAGGCAGCTGATGGCCTCGCCCGCGTCACTAAGAGGCACCTTAGGGCAGCGGTTAAATGCTGGGAGGATGCCTCCCCAGGTTTGCGGCAGGCGACGGAATTCATTTCACCTTCGTCAGCCAGGGTCAAGGAATGTCTTGTACTTAGGAAACCTGAGTTGAGGCTGCTTACTGGCTTCCTCACATGTCACATCCCTTTCAGGTATCACCTTAAGAAAATGAGCCTAAGTTCGATAGATAGATGCCGCTTCTGCGACCTGGAAGAGGAATCAGCGGAACATGTTCTGTGCCATTGCCCAGCCATTTTCTGCCAAAGGTTACAACATCTAAATGCGCCCGGATAGTATGCTTCATTTACCGGCCGGCAGTATTGTCAGGTTTATTAATAGCCTAAATATTGACTGGACGGCTCATTAAGTAGGGTCCATGCACAAAGATCTCTTAGGTCGCAGTGCGGGTGGCTTGAACGCCCACATGGCCCTCAAGTAATAATAATAATAATAATAATAATAACGGTTCAAATACTGCACGTAGTACAGAGCCAGACGGGGTGGCAGCTTTGATCCAGAATTAGTGTGCCCTTTCTTTGTTGGGACCACTTTGTTATTTGTTTAATGTAAGTCTTTCTAGGGGAATATTTCCTGATATTTGGAAAAATTCATTTGTTATTCCTATTTTTAAGTCAAGTAGAAGAAGTGATGTTACTATAGAGGCATTTCCATCCTCTCGGCGATTCCTAAGCTTTTCGAATCTTTGGTGAAGTCTAGAATAGAGTTTCACATAAGACATAGAATAACTTCGCGTCAACATGGCTTTATACAGGGCAGATCTACGATTACTAACCTCATGGTTTTTTTCAATGATGCATTCCACATTGATGGATCATGGGAGCAAGTCGATGTTATTTATACAGACTTTTCGAAAGCTTTCGATAGGTTAGAAAACTTCTAATTGAAAAATTTTATAACTTTGGATCCGATTTTATTTCAATTAGATGGATGATGTCCTCTATCTAACTAGGCGACGGCAATGCGTAAGAATCTCAGCAGTTAGATCTTTATTTTTTCAGATACCTTGGACCACTTCTATTTACAATATTCATTAATGATGTTGTCAAGTGTTTCAAGTTTTGTAAATGTCTTATGTATGCCGACGACCTAAAAATCTATGCAAATATTAATTCTATAGTTGATTCTGCAAGAGGAACTTGATGTTTTTTGTGAATGGTCCGTAAAGAATAAGTTGCCATTAAATACGAATAAATGTAAAGTTATGACGTTGTGCAGGTCGCGGCTGTCTTATGCAGAGATCCCATACGTTTTATTAGATACACAGATTAGTATAGTCTCTGATATTTGTGACCTAGTAGTTGTAGTTGTTTTCTCGTCTAACCTGTTTTTCAATAAGCATATAGATTATTAAAGGGTACCCTTTATTGAGTTTTATCAAGCGTAATGGGAGGGAAATTAGTGGCCCGTTTACGTTAAAATCCTTTTACTTGACTTAAGTTAGATCAGTTCTAGAATATGTTTCAGTGATATGGAATCCATCCTATTGCACACTCATTCTGATAGAGTTGAGAGTATCCAAGAACAGTTTCTGATTTATGCACTGCGACGTTTGCCTAACTCGAACCATGGTTTTGTTCGTGAACCATACGTTAACCGTTTATTGTTGTTAAAGTTACAAACTTTAGCAATTAGACGTAATATCGCTTGTACCGTGTTCGCTCGTGATGTCTTATGTTCTAAAATCGATTTTCCTGAGCTCCTTGAGAAGTTTTGTATTTACGCCCCTCAGCGAGCACTTAGATCGCGGTCGGATTTGTTACGTATTCCGTTTAGTTCGAACAATTTTAATGGTACGGAACCGCTAATTAATGTTTTCAATGCTTTCAATGATAACTGCGGCAGTTTTAATTTCGGCATATCGAGGGACTTGTTTAAGAGAGGGTTACATTTTCATTTTAATTTAATTTTTATATTAATACTTTTAAAATTTTGTTCGCTATATTTTTATTTTTTTGCTATATTGATATGCTCTTTTCTATTAAATAAATCATGTGGTGGTTGTGGATATATTGTGTCGCATTATTATCATATTTTGTAAATTACATAACCAGATAAATAATAATAAATAAATAAATAATGCTTCGTAAATGATTCGTCAATCTTGAAGACACAGATCAAAAGAATTGTATCGCTCGTATCGCGTTCGGCCTTTCGACATTCGGCCTTCCGACATTCAGCCTTTCAACATCGAATGAATAATACGATCAGAAGTGGAGAATGCGTGTGCTTTTGATCTTCATTTTACCCCATTGTTACTGTGGATCTTGGAACATGCTTGGACAAAGTTATAGGTACTTTTAATCGACGAAATGAAAAAATAATAATTTTGTTTACTACTCCTTCAAGCATATTTACCTGTTTCGTGTTTATTTAGATTTTACCAATACAATGTTTATACAAATTGCAAGTTATATTAAAACCAAAATCACGCTCCCACAAAATCCAAAAATAATCACGGTTCCGCTTTTTATCACCATATGACATCAAAAAATCACCATTTGCTATTTATATCTCTCTCAAATAATAATTAAATAATTTTTTATATCTTTTACGAACATAAAATAAAAAAACAAATCGTTTTAGATCAGATACCGATTCTATAAACAAAACAGAAAAATAAAACATCCCCCCATGTCAAAGACCATTGCGAAAAGCAAAAAATCTACATTAATCTATATTAAGTTCGTTTTTTGCGTATTTTTAGTCAGAACCCTAAAACAAAAAAATAATAATAATTTTCCGAGAGCCTAGGGCCATTTAATATTTTTTTTTCTAAGAAACCGAAAAAAACTTAACCCAAAACAATAAAACACAACCAAAAAAATAAAATCGACAAAAGAGGAAAATGTAGATACAAAAAAAAAAATTTATTCGGTTAAATATTTCATTTCAACATCATGAAAATATGGAAATCAGGAAACGGCACAATACACAAAATTATCATAAAAACGCCAGAAATGGAACATTTCCTCCCGCTATCCACAATTTGTTTTAATTTATTATTTAATATACAATGTGTGTGTGTGTATGTGCGTATTTATTTGTTTTTCATGTTTAATCTGGTTGTGTTTAGCTAAGTGAAAATAGAATAAAATGTTGGTGTTTTTCTTGTATCTTAATATTTTTCGCATGATGCGCGTGCATTTTATAAAACCAAATATTTTCTTTTTCGCTCAAAAAATAATTAAAAATTTAAATAATTCGTTGTAAAAACACTTTGCAATACGTAATTTTCCCTACAGGTATAAGTACACTGATCAAATTATCAATTCGTTTTTCTATTTCCCGCATATTTCTATAATTCGGTTTCTTATCTGTGTAGGTGCATGTTGTGTGCGAACGACTAAGAACAAAACATTGAAGAAAATGGAAAATGATACAATAATGCTACAACAACAAGATTGAAGGAAGTATATTGTTATCATCTCTTATCATAATCCTGCTGTAATTACGTATAATTTATCTTAGAGCAAAATGTAATGCTATCAATTTTTTATGTTCTCCTTGTGCTGTTGTGTGTTTACCAAAGGATAGTTAATATTTTACGAGACGGTACACAGTACTTAAGGAGATGTGTATAGTGACAGATTGTTGTACGAGTACATAATAATAGTTTATGTAGTGGATAAACTACATAGAAATAAATTGGGTAATGAGATTTGAAGATGATTTGATGTTGATTATGACGATGGATAAAGTAGGTCACCAATGAAAGGAACTTAAAGTGATTCGTTTTGTTTACTGGTAAAAATGTCTTTTATTATGGTATCATGTTGCTTTTAGAAATACTCTAAATTTTTTACTGCGTTCAATATTTCTTGCTGATTGCTTTTAACATCCAGCAATAACAAAATCGAGGACGCTGCGAAAGTAGCCCCAACAATTTGTTATTTTTTTGGTCCAGCATCAAAAAGGCCGAACCAGAAATACAAAAATCAAAAATGACGGATCGGCCAACAATAATGTTGTGCTATAAATGTGCAAGATTATCTTTTATAAAAAATCGTCCATAACATTGAAGGTGAATAATACCAATTTTTTGCTGTTATTCACCTTCAATGTCATGGACGACTAAGGGTGAAAAAAGGTTTTATTCAATCCCAAAATTGAAGGTTTGTGAAATCAAATCTTTTTCACGAAAACTAGAGATTTCTGTTTCAAATGATTACTCCTTTTTTCCTCACCAAAACGGGTCCAATGAAATTTCATCCAGTGTGTATCATATGCCTTTGTAATATGGAATTTCATAATCCAAATAAATCATCAAGTTAGTGCCTGATGGTTGCCACCGACCAGAATAGAAATAGTACAAGGGTTGGCATACTATTTTCTTTACTGGCTGGGTTCAAAAGCATCCAGAAACGTACTGTGGGTGAAATATATTTTCCCGGTTGTCGCACATTATTTCTTTCCACCGAATCGCGTGTTCGCTCGATGGGTGAATTGGCCAGCTTTTGACTTCAAAACAGAGGTAGGTTATTCACAATCACATAAAACCACCAGGAATGTGGCAGACCAAATTTATGGTGTCTTAAAGAATGATTATAAAAACAACGAAATGTGTTGTAGGAGTGAATAACAAATCTGACACCGGGGTGGCTAAATCAGTTCAGAGGAGGGGACAAAACAAACAGATAAATGTGATGAAATGCAAATTGAACCAGAGGTATCGGTAAAGAAAGAGAAACTGGCAAACGGCTTTAAACGTCTAAAACAGCATTTTGGCGTAGAGTGAAAAGAAAATTCATCATTAATATTTTACGAAGAGCATAGTGCAAGTGAAGAACTAATTTCTGATGGAAATAAGGTTTCAATTTACAGAAAAATTGCGACTTTTTATTGATATTATTGGTACAGCCTCCAACAAATATTCTAAAATTTATAAATGTTTTTGGTTTTTTGATTTCAGATAATTTTTACGAGTGCTACAGTGGAGACCGGTAAATCACCTTTTTTTCAGATGGTTACGTTACAGCACGTATAAATAATTCTCATGACGTTATTATTCATAAAAAAAAATTATTTTGTACTTAAAACTCTATAGAAAGAAACGTTTGTCTGTATTAAAATCAATAAGATTCTTTCGGCATTTTATAGACAAAATATATTAAATATAATGGCATTCAGAACATTTTTCGACATGTTAATCAGAATAAATGAAGAGGCCAATCAGTTATAATATATCTATCCCCGTACTTTAACTCAAAAGTCATACAAAGTGTAGTCTACTCTTCAGGCAGCTACGAGTTACAACTAAACTACAAAATACAATTCAAACTTCATACATTAAGTATGAGGCAAGAACGTACTGACCTAGCGAATTATATTCAGTAAATCAAAAACTCAAGGAAAACCCTCATTTCTATGAGGGGGCATAAAGCCCACACAAATAATAGAAAGAGAAATTTGTCTGTATTAAAATCAGTAAGATTCTTTCGGCTTCCGGAGGTGGGGATTGTGATATTTCTCCTTTTTTGGTAGATATATTATAAATGATAACAAAAACCTTAAATTGTTTATTTACTTCCTTCTACGAAAAAAAAAGTCAAGAATATCACCTTTTTTGGTCGTTTGATGAGAACCTCCCCTTCAACTAAATTTGACTTTTCATTTTTCTGGTTAAGTCATCAAAATCAATGTCAATTTTTGTTGTCGATACTCTCAGTTGGTTTTAAAAAATTTTGGTCGGTAATAGAAACACTTTGTTTATTTTTGCAAAATTTCATGTTGGAAAAAAAAAAGGATTCACATGTATGTAGATGCGTAGTTCCAAATGAACATAAAATGCGTGAAGCAAATTTTCTTAAATTTGGACAGGCACTTTGAGTTGTATAACTTCTGTAGAATTTGATGTCACACATGTCATCAAAAATAATTTTTAATTCAACATTGCACTGCAATTTAATTATTTCCATTTGAAGATGCGAAGGAGCTGTACATGCATCAAACTTAATGGCGCTACAAATATTTGTAAATTTTTGCCAAAGGCTTGTGATATTTTTTGAATCTTACTCGTATATTTCTGCACGTTTTTATTCGGAGCAGAGATATTTTTAACTTCAGGAAAATGTCTGACATCGCCATTTCCTAATTGCTTTTTAGCATAAATGCTTTTATCTTTGGACACGAATCAGTGATTAGTTTGTTTTCGCCCTAAAGTTTCAAATTCAAATCATTCGAATGTTTTGTTATGTCAACCAAGAAACATAAATCAAAAAACCATTTTGAATCCGACATTTCCTGAACCGTTTCATCATTTATAGTGATAAGTACTTCGATTTCATTTATTAATTCCAAAAATCATCATAGACATTTACCTGTGCTTAATCATCTTACGTTTCTAAAGTAAATATAATAGCAGTCCAATTCCTCCAAATAAATCTGAAATTGTCGATGCATTCCTCACGACTTCTAATAATATTTACTGTTTTAATTGCAATACATTGTTGATCTTTAATGTTTAGGCACATAAATTTGGTTGCTGTAAAATACAATGAAATATACCGGGTGTTTCTTTTAAACTGAGACGATCAAATATCTCGAAAAATAGCCACTCTACGGAAAAAATGTCCATAATCAAAATTTAATCATACCGCGGGGGAAATACATTAGTGCAAAAAAATAGTCCCCCACCCCCCGCTTTGTAGGTGGGGCGGGGGTAACTTTTAAACTAAGATAGGAAGCCATATTTTTTATTGCAGATACGGATTCTACGACTAAAAGTACGTATGATTTGAATGAAATATTTTGTTCGGTTCATGATAGATGGCGTTGTAATCGACGAAATTCAATTTTTTCAATTTCTAATTCTTAGAACACACGCATTCGATTCTGCAATACGTTTGAAATAAAAAACATCACGTTTTCATTGGAAATACTCGAAATTCGTCATCAAAACAATTTATTCAGTTTTGTAAATCACATTTAACGTTTGTGTTATTTCTTATCTTCATGTTTTTCGTAATTGCAAAATAAACGATAAAATACTTTAGAATGGACCGTTTAACTGTGCCAGAGAAAATTGAAATGTTTCTGGTTTATGGAGAAGCTGGCAGAAATCTTGAAAATGCTGTTGCTATTTACGCTCAACGTTTTCCGGATAGGATTCGTTCACGTGCTTCATTTGGCCGTACTATCAAACAATTTATTGCTGATGGAAATGTTCAACCGAAAAAGAGGACCCGTAGAGCAACAGTCACTGGAGAAAATAATGAAATTACTGTATTGGCTGCAGCGACTCATAATCCTCATGTTAGTACACGAGAAATAGTTCGCGATTCCGGATTGTCCATCGCCAGTGTTTGGAGAATTTTAAAACGGCACAAGTATCATCCATATCATGTGTCTTTACACCAAGATCTTCATGGCGCTGATTTCCAAAATCGGGTAACTTTTTGTCAATGGGCACGTGAACAAATACAACAAAACCCCAATTTTTTTCGTTGCGTAATGTTCTCTGACGAATCGTTTTTTTTCAAACCATGGAACGGTTAATCGACACAACATGCATTATTGGAGTGTTGAAAATCCACACTGGCTTCGCCAAGTTGAACATCAGCGCCCTTGGACTGTCAACGTGTGGTGTGGAATAATTGGCAATTAACTCATCGGCCCCCACATTATTGAAGGCAACTTGAATGGTCAAATGTACCGAAACTTTTTGGAAAATGAACTGCCAATATTACTTGAAAATTTGAACTTAGAATTGAAACGGAACATGTGGTTTCAACATGATGGTTGTCCTGCACACTATTCGTTGGTAGCACGTGAGGTACTTGATCGTGATTTCAATGGTCGCTGGATCGGTAGAGCTGGTCCGATAAATTGGCCCGCCAGATCACCAGATCTTACTTCGCCAGATTTCTTTTTGTGGGGCTATCTCAAAGACAAAGTTTACAAACAAGAACCAACAACACGTGAGAACATGATTGAGCGAATCAGAAATGCGTGTGCTGAAATTC
This sequence comes from Tipula helvola, assembly GCA_963556165.1. Lineage (NCBI taxonomy): Eukaryota > Metazoa > Arthropoda > Insecta > Diptera > Tipulidae > Tipula > Tipula helvola. Next base: position 34,091,558 of record OY744483.1, on the reverse strand, counting down.
AACCAAACACACTCCTCAGTTGTGTACAATCATTGGAAATGCGTATTAATAAGTGCATTGAAGTCGCAGGCCATCATTTTGAACACTTATTTTAAGCTAAAATTATTTTATTCACCTGCCATTTACATTAATAAATTGTTTTGATGACGAATTTCGAGTATTTCCAATGAAAACGTGATGTTTTTTATTTCAAACGTATTGCAGAATCGAATGCGTGTGTTCTAAGAAGAAAAAATTGAAAAAATTCAATTTCGTCGATTACAACGCCATCTATCATGAACCGAACAAAATATTTCATTCAAATCATACGTACTTTTAGTCGTAGAATCCGTATATGCAATAAAAAATATGGCTTCCTATCTTAGTTTAAAAGTTACCCCCGCCCCACCTACAAAGCGGGGGGTGGGGGACTATTTTTTTGCACTAATGTATTTCCCCCGCGGTATGATTAAATTTTGATTATGGACATTTTTTCCGTAGAGTGGCTATTTTTCGAGATATTTGATCGTCTCAGTTTAAAAGAAACACCCGGTATATAAAATTTCAAGGTTTAACTCATTTTCGGCTGGCTTACTTTCAAGCTTTCCCAAAAACCCTTCATTTCTCCCCAACATTACAGGCGCGCCATCAGTAACTACTCCTGCCAACTTATCTAAAGGCAACTAATTTTCTGAAGTGTGGTGCAATTGAATAATCGAGTACGCATGCAGGCAACATGAGCACTAACACTGTCATCATTCAATCGCATCGCATTCCAATATGATCCACACATCGAAGTTCACGCTCTGAAATTCAAAAATGAAAGTGGTTCCATCACTTTTTCCATCCATTCGCGTTTTCAGTGGCTATGGGGGTGGGTTCAATGTAGGTATTGAACCCACCCCCATAGCCACTGAAAACGCGAATGGATGGCAACACAGCAGAGTCCAAAGCATTTTGTTGAAAAAAATAAGGAAATTCAATACATAGTTGTTTTCAAATGACTTCCTTTACCTCATTACGAATAAGGATGGGCAAGGAAGCACATTTAATTCAACATTCAAGATATAGGGGCCAGGTCTATCACAAAAATTAGGCCTTTACTTCCTCTACCCACGGAAACTCCAAAATTTCTACAAGTTTACTTTATAGGAGATGAAGAAGAGGAGTTCAACATCCGTTGCGAGTACAATTACATTCAAATAATACAGGAACGTGCTATCGTAGCCGATTTAGAAACGTATATGATCGTTATTAAAGCCGATAAAGTGCCTAAATTGAAAGTGAACGTCTCCATTATGGCAAAACTAAGGTCCGAAGAATACATCCATTTGCTGGATGCCATATAAACAATAATATGGATGGCAATTTAAACCCAAATGAAATTGGTTAAATGTGCATCCTACCTTCGTTATACACTGGAAGTCCTCGGCATATGCAGGAATTTATTCAAGATGCAATAGCCTACGTATGTACACACGGAATACCAGATTTATTCATCACATTTACATGTAACCCGCATTGGAACGAAATAACAAAAAAAAAATTAATGCCAGGCCAATCAGCTAATGATCGACCTGACTTAACGGCACGTGTTTTCAAACAAAAACTAAAATCTTTAATGGATTTTATAGTAAAACTTCACTTATTTGGAGAAACGCGATTCTTGATGTATTCAATTGAATGGTAAAAACGTGGATTGCCAGTGCCACATGCCCATGTTTTAATTTGGATATGATTAACAAAATTAGACCAGAAGAAATCGATCAGATTATATCAGCAAAAATTCCAGATGAAACAGCTAGAATTGTTCCACATTGTAGCGACAAACATGATACATGGCCAATGTGGTGCCATCAACCTCAATTCACCATGTGTAAGGATAATGGTAAATGCACTAAACGCTTTTCCAAGGACTTATTATCGGACACTATTACAGGAATTGATTGATCCACTATATCGTCGCCGTTCTACTGAAAAAGGTGGCCATTCTTTTGAAATGAACTCAAACAATAACCAGAACGGTATTGAAATAGATTTTGGATGGGTTGTGCCTTATTGTTCTCTTTTATCGAAAACCTACAAACACATACAAATGTAGAATTTTGCAGCTCTGTTAAATCTAATAAATACATTTGTTAATATGCGCACAAAGGCAGCGACATGACCGTTTTTGCCGTTGAGCGTTACCAAATGGGCAAGTATAAGCAGTAATGAGGCACTCTGGCGAATCCTATCGTTTCCTATTCACGAAAGAAATCCAGCTGTCACTCATTTGGCCATCCATCTTGAAAATGGACAATATGTTTACTTCACAGAACAAAATGCAGTTAGTCGAGCAGAAGCACTATCAAAAACAAAGTTAACGGAATTTTTCAAATTATGCCAACAACAAAATGATTTTGGAAGTTTCGCAAAAACCATACTTTATTCAGACGTACCAACTTATTTTACATGGAATACGTCTAAAAAAACTTGAGAACCCCGTAAAAAAAGTAAACCCCTCACCGAATATCCAGAAATTGTTTCTACGTATATATTATAGGTATGCATCCAAGACAACGTGAATGCTTCTACTTACGATTGTGATTAATTAATGTTCCAGGAGCAACATCGTTTGAATATTTAAAAACAGTCAACGGTCAAATATATGCCACAAATCATGATGCATGTTGCACATTACAATTATTAGAAGGAGATTCTCATTGGGATTCGACTTTTACCGATGCTGTTCTCAGTTCCACTCCTCATCAAATTCGTGCTTTATTTGCAATTATATTAACAACATGCTTTCCAAATAACCCAAACGAATTATGGGAGAAATTTAAGGACGCCATGAGTGAGGATATATTACATGCACAAGGTATATACCGTCACCCAATCGTCCGGCAAGTAATTTATTTAATCGATTTTTACAACGATAAAAATCATACATTATTGATAATTTGAATGAGTACATTCAAACACATGAACCATAATTATTGGCAGAACAAAAATTTATTTTTGATTCGGTAATGCTTGCAGTCACTACAAAAGAAGGCGGGTTCTTCTTTTTGGATGTTCCAGGTGGCACTGGCAACACGTTTTTGATTTCTCTCATCTTGGCTAAAATACGTTCTCAAGGTGACATTGATTTGGCCATCACTGCATCAGGTATTGCTGCTACTTTATTGGATGGCGTAAGAACTGCTCATTCTTCACTTAAATTGGCGTTAAAAATACAGACAAATGAAAATGCAGTATGAAATATTAAACCACATTCAGGTTAGCCATACCATATGCTTAAAAGGTGTCAAATTATAATCTGGGATGAATGTACAATGGCACCTAAATATTCTTTAGAAGCTTTAAATCATACGTTAAAAAATTTGACAGGCAACGACAGACTCTTTGGCGGTACTCTCATTTTGTTATCAGGAAAAATTAAAGTTTACAACAAATATGCGTGCCCAACTTCAAAATGATCCATCTCAGCCGCGCTATTCTCAAAGCAATTGCTTGATATTGGTGAAGGCAATAATTTTGTAAGTCAAATGAGCGCGATAATCAAGTTACCAGATAAGTTTTGCGACATTGTGCCATTTAGAGACGCATTTATTGAAACATTTTGTTTCCAAACATTCGAGATAATATCAACAATCATCGATGGATGAGCGAAAGGGCAATTTGGCAGCAAAAAATATTAATGTCGATACCATAAATATTTACACAATCAAAACATATTGGAATCTACGTCATTTTCATTTAAGCCAATTGATACTGTGTTAAGAGAAGATGAAGGAGTGAATTTTCCAACTGAATTTTTAAATTCACTTGATTTGCCAGGTCTTCCATCACATGATTTAATTTTAAAAGTTGGATCACGAAGCATACTGCTACGAAATCTAAATGCACCAAAATTATGTAACGGAGCGCGGTTGGTTGTCAAGAGAATATTGGGTAGCATTATTGAAGTGCATGTTTTATTGCCAATAATCCCGATGATTCCAACAGATTCTCCAATTGCATTTAAACGCTTACAATTCTCAATTCTTCTGGCATATGCAATAACAATCAAAAAATCTCAAGGTCAGTCGACGCAAGCCTGCGGCTTGGATTTGGAAAATTCATGCTTCGCTTCTATATACAGAAATTCCTCATCACTACGTATTCTCAAAGGATGGAATAACTGTTTAACAGATGATGCCGTATATTTAATGCCTAAACAGTTTAGGGAAATGTTTGCATACATTTGTTGTTTTTGTCATCCTTCTCGACCACACATATTATGAAAAATCACGCCGCTGATTTAACACTTGATTACTTCAAAAATGATCCAGAAAATGTCGCGATCAATAAAGTGCTTCATGACATCAGCTTAATTCTTCAGCAACATGGATTATCATGTGGAACTCTTGGATTGCCAATACCAACAGGACACGCTTATGTCGACGATGCTCAAATCATTGACATTTTGGTAGAGGGCCGTGATGCTTATGAAAGATTAGCAAAACTCAATGTGAAACAATTTGACGTATTTTATCGAATCATCAGAGCAATTCATGATCCAAATTAAAGAACTCGATGTTTTTATCTCGACGGTCCTGGGGCTCTGGTAAAACTTATCTCTACGAAACAATTTTAGCATTCATTTGAGGTCGAGGGGAAATTGCATTAGAATTTTCCAAACAGTATCAATATTACTCAAGGGTGGAAGGGCAGTCCATAGTAGTTTTAACTTCCAGTTCCATTGTTTTATACTTCAGTCTCATATATACAACTTAATTCACCTGAAGCAGATAATTTACGAAACGCTTCCGATTACGTTGCATCGATAACCTTTTAAAATAAATTATCAACAGCGATGCGAGTTTTGGAGGCAAAACAATGATTGTTGGTGGCGATCTTTGTCAGACGATTCCAGTCATTCCCAGGAGCATACGTACAGATATCTTTGAATGCTGCATTAAATCAAGTCCACTTTGGAATTATTTTAAATAGTTAACCCTTTCAACAAATATGCGGAGTGAGGGTCAAAATAAGCACAATGATTGGCTTCTCAAAGTATAGGGTCAGCAGAATTGCCTCGGGTAGCAGCGATATAGGAAGAAGATATTGTTGAAATACGCAAACATTGGATATGAATAGAAAAATAATTGATTTGATCGATGGTGACTCTTAAATTTATTATAGCGCCGATTCTGTTGACCGTTAAGATCCAAATGATTCTCTCAATTTTCATGTTGACATTTTCAATAAGCAAGCTCCATCCGACATACCACCTCATGTGTTGCTGCTTAAGAAAGGTGTCATCATCATGTTACTGAGAGGCTTGAACCCTAAAAGTACTCGATTGATTGTGGAAGAGCCAAGACGAAATTTGATAAAAGTAAGATTTACTTCAACGTGTAATCACAATGATATTGTTCTCATTCCCAGAATTGATCTCGCTCCAACCGACGCACGCAGGATTACCTTTCATATTAAAACGCCGCCAATTTCCGATCATTATTTTCTACGTACACTATTACAAAAAACAAGAGTCAAGGCCAGTCATTTGATCACGTTGTTATTAATTTCAGGAAGGAAGATTACTGAATGAACGCAGAGGCAATTCATACGCAATATAGTTTTTCAAGAGATTCTTCCTTAAAAACATATTTTTTTTTGTCCTGACTGCCTGATTGACTCAGGAAAGCTTTTCTTATATTTCCAAATTATATGCTCAAATTTTATATCGGAGTACCCTGAGTTCATCAATTTACAAATCTGTCTTTTTTATATAAGGTAAGTATATATACAAATTACATCCGTCCTAGGGCGGGATGTACCACCTAGTATATCAATATGTTTAGTTTCGGCTGAAAACTTTCGGCTAACTTTGTATAGTTTTTGTAGTTTTGTTATTACTTGATATTACTTTGTACCGTTTCTGTTAAGTTTTAATTTAAAAAAATTCTTTTTCGATATCAAACTTGTTTACAACAAATTACCCGTTTAATGATATCGTTAATTTCAATATTGTAGAATCCGCTACCTTTACAATAAACCACATTTCATAATATCTTACATACAGAAACCAATGTATACAAATAATTTACGACACAATAAATAAAATTCACCATATGTCACAAATCACACGACTACGCAAAAATAACAAATAAGTTCAAAACAATTCGAACAATAAATAAATCTTGTGCTTCGTGTCGTTTCCTGCACTAATTTCAGTATGTATACAGGTGGCATTACACTGCAATATTATTTTGACATAAACGAAAGTGCATCAATATTTTTAATTAAATATGTATTATCCAAATATACCTGCATAAGTACAATTTTGTTTTGACATAAAACACAAGTGCAAAGTGTCTGTCTGAAGATGATTTAGTATCATTTGTGTTAGCCAAATACATAAATTATACTTGATGGATATATTCAAATTTTTGATGCTGTTAAAAAATATCAAAACACATCAATTACCTATAAAAATCCGTATAATAAATAATCTGTTATCATTCTTAACTAAACGACTACTACATATAATAGTATTTACGATATTAGAGATATCCAAACTATTTTGTTGAAGTGGATAAGGTGTGGGCATTGATAAATCCAAGGTTGATGGTTTTTGTTACCAATGAAATATTTGGTCGATTTATTATAAAGTTCTTAATGGATACGGATGACGTTTGTTTTTTTCGCTTGTCTGTTTGATAATGAGTTGGGTATCATACTATATATAAAATACTTGATGTGAAGAAGATAAGTTAACAATGTTATGGTACATACGTATGGTATTCATTCGGAAAAATAGCAGCGATGCTTAATGTATGTTCCGAGAAACTTTGGATGTGTCAACTATTTTGAAACCAAATGTTTTGTTGAATTACCTGTAATATAAAAATCATTTTCAAATATCCAGTTGCACGTCAGTCATGGACATTTGGATTATACTTTATTTTAAAGGGAACTTTGCAAGCTTTATTAAAACTATAAAATAAATATCTATTTTAAACTCTCTGCTTTACCGGGGGCTCATGATACTTTTTCATTGCTTTCATTTAATTTTAAATTTTTTTCATATATAATACGACTGTCTCTAAAAAAGTGTATATCAGTCATTCGTTTTTAACTGAAACACGAAGAAGATGGCGAACATGTTATTTTTGATTTGTGTTTGATTTTGAACAACGTGGTAACCTAAACTTTGAAAAGTTGTTTAGTTTGCCTAGTCAGGGTCTGTTTTTTTTTTTGGATGAGTAATGAATGAATGATGGGCGGATAATCGTTTCATATTGACTTAAAATTGAATTTTTAGTAAGTTGTACAAACGTGTGAGTAGGTACGTTTGAAATTTAAATATTTAATAATGAGTCAAGTCATCATTCAATAGATAATAAAGAGTGAATAATCAGTTTAAAATATATAAATAATTAGCGAATAATGAGTGAGTAATGGTACAATTAGGGTGAATAATAAATAAATTCATTAAAACCGCGAGTAAATAATTTGTGAACATTTAGTGAATAATGAATGAATTATGGATGAATAATAACTGCGTATTGAGTGAATAATGGTTATTAAAATGTGGCGTGAGAAGAAAAATTAAATTTGATTTGGTCAATAGATTCTGTCTATGAGACTAATATGCATTCTGATAGAGATAATAAACGACTCCTTAGCAAAACTACAGAGAATAAATCTTGCAACTCTAGGGTGCGATGTTTACAATGATTGCACTCCGATAAAGGATGCATACGTTTCTAAACTACCCGCCTTGGGAAACAATTCTCCAAGCTATACGCAATGTAAATATAGTTCACAATATTGATGAACTCTATCTAAGGACCAAATGTGGTCAAAGCTTTAACTAGATTTAGTGAAGAATTTGAAGAAGACATTCGTATTTTTCTTAGTGAAGAAGACATTCGTATTTCAAACTCACTTTTATGTGAACGCGAACTGATTTAAATTTAGTCCGGAGCGATGCCATATTAGGAAAAATTAAACAACACATGCAAACGTTTTTTTATTGTCGTGTATGACAGCCTATATCTTTACAACTGGACTAATTCAAAGCTTAGGCGGGAGAGTTTGAAGTGAATGACGTAGGATTGTTGTTCATGTTCTCCAGAGTTAGGTATGTACTTTTAATTCTCTTATGAAATGATTTATTCGACCGAGAGTTGGTAGTTTTCTGGTACGAATACAAAGGGAAAATATTTTAAAGAGTATTGTAGAGCAGCGTATCTATTACAAATGTACTGGTTTAAAGATAGCCGAAAAAAGGAGGAATATTATTCTTTAGACAGTGAGAAATTAAACCAAAATGGTGACATTTTTATTTTTAATATTTTTATATTGATATTTGGCGAACTTAGTCCAACTAGCAATTGAACAATATACGTTTTACAGGTATCTTTAGCTGAGAGACACATCGCGAGGCATATGCAAATCAGGAGGCAGAGGTACACGGGGCTAAACCCGCTAAATGTATATCCGACAGAGTAAGTTAGTTGCAAAGCCGCTGAATATTGGTTATTGGTTCTGTTTCATGGTATAGTGTTATTATACATTGCCAGAATGAAACCTATATTTTCTAGAAGATAACAAACTACATATTTTAATTGTTAATTATCATTTCGAAATGGCATACTTTCAGGACTTGTCGTACCCCAGTCATTTGGATGTTTTGTTTCAGAACTGTACTGCAATGACAAATCTTAGAAACATTTAAAGAGTTTTTAATCTTGTGACATTTAACAGATTACCGGGGACTATACATGAACTTACTTATAAACGGTCACGAAATTAGAGGTTTTATTTATGCTCCACATTGAAATTAAATTTCACCATATTGCTATCACAGTTTCTCCCGCTAATTAGCTCCTAGTTACAACATTAAAATTTTGGGTGTTTTCTTGCTCTTCTAACAGCTTAGTCGACTAAGCATAATCGACTATGTAGAAACAAGGAATTACAATAGCAAGAACAACAGACACTCAACATCGAAAAGTGTAGCCTGAGAGATAGATATGGATACATGTTGCTAAAATCAAAAATTCTAAATAATACCACAGAAAAATTATATACAGAACAACATCTTCCAATACGTTTTTGTACCATGCTAATGAAAACAAATTTTTTGTTTTGTTTTTTCGACAATTTTCTTTTAGAAAAGTACGACAAATGTTTTATGAATGAAAGAATGAAACAAAAACTTAAAGCAATTTTTTGAACACCCACATGATTTTATTATCTCTACAATCTACATACAATTTTGTAAAGGAAAGAAGAAAAATGATATATGTACAATACATATTTAACCAATAAGCGTAAAAAGAGGTATATGTATGCTTTTTATGTTTATGCATTGTACCGTCTGTTTTTTTTGTTTTATGTAATTCAGTAACACAAATACTTTTTTTTGGTTTGTACAAAAATTTTATATGTTTAAACACTGAGGCTTATATAAGAGTAGCCTTTAAAACAAAAAATAACAAAACAGTAGTATAAAAAAATGTAGAATGAAACATGATTCAATAAATTATCCAGGTTAGCTCGGTTTTTCAAACCACGTGTTTGTGACGTCATGCAATTCCGATAAATATTTGTTGTTGTAATTTATACGTAAAAGAATTGGGTGACGTCATAAAATAAAAGATGGCCATTTGTTTACATATTTCGAGCTAACCTGGGGTTTATTGAATCATGTGAATGAAACACAAAAAAAGGTAATTAATTTGGTAATTTTCCTTATGGATTTTTGTGTATTTTCGAGTATGATGCACGTGCAAATGATCATTGATCATAATCTATATACCTTTTTTGTATTGTATAATATCATATATATATTTTATATTTTAAATCTACTTTATGAAAACTAAACAAATTTTGGAATATATTTTTTTCTTAAATGAGGTCATTCATCTTTTCTATTTGGATGTTATTTATCTTGCTTTTGAAATGCTTTCTCAAGCGTTTTCCTAGGTGCAAGAAACAAATACAATAATAAAAGGGATAATAAGTTTGATTAACATTTTAATTGTTAACAATTTGACTAGGCATATCATTTTTTAGGACGTGCTGCAAAACATTCTTTGTTTCTTTGCTATTTGAAGAAATATAAAAGTTAGAATAATTATTCGCAGTTTTCTGTTATGAATGTGTTTTTACCGACTTTATTAGAACGGATAATACATAATTATTTATAGTGAATATGATCATCACTCACAGCCACAATCATTTATCATAATAAACATTTTGAATAAAAACAACTTCTACGTTGTACCTTCACAATAATTTTTATAAAAATGTTACCAATATGTTATAGCAATAATTCTAAGCAAAGTAACTCGAGTTAGTAGTTTTTCAAATTTATTAAAATTCAAAACAACTGCATGAAAGGAGCATTTTGATATAGGCGAAATAGTTTTTACGATGACTAACAGTTGAGATTATCAGATTGTAAAATTTTAACATACCTAATTACTTTTTTTTCAATTTCCGTTAAAGATATGATTTGGTTGTTGTGTAAAGTTTGTTAATTTCGTGCCCATCAATTTGTCTGAACTTTGAATATTTTAGAGAAAATGGCATGGAAAACTAAGCTCTCTTGATGCTTGTTGTGAAGCGAAGTTTTAATTTTTGAAAATTCACTGTTTATTGTATAGACCATTTACTGTTCTTTCTCATCAAAGCAAGATTAAAAAAATGAACTAATTTTCGAATATACCAATATGGTCATAGCAATCATCATTTGGATTTGTCAGGAAAGAGGTGTATTATTAATCACATTTGGAGAACAACAATTTCTATGGTAATATTTTTGAAAGACTTCTAAATTTAGAAGGAGCACTGAATGAACTAAAATTAGTCTCATTCTTCTTAAAAAAATTTTCAGCCAAAAAAGTTTCGGAAATTTTGATTTCGTCATCTTTCTTAATCAACTTCTCCCAGCAGCTTTGGCAATTAATTTTCTTTAAAATACAGTAGCATGTAGCCTGTATAGTACACTAACGCATTTTGCTTTAAAATATGGATTTCTGTCTCCACAACGATACCGTCAGATGGTAAATTATTGTTTAAAATTAATTTCCGTTAAAAATTGATCTATAATTAGCCGACGGAAATTAATTTTAAAAAATACAAGAAGACCAACAAATAAAAGTAATAGGTAAATTATTGGTACTGGCATACTCTTGAGACTCATTTCATCTCATTTTTTCGTCTGGCAAGCAATTTTTGAATGGAGAATTTAAAGTAATTTTTCTCACTATAATGTTGGCAAAATGCACACCAATTTCATGATTAGATGGCATGCAATTAAATCTACCTTTCCCACGAAGAATTAAAAAAACATGTCCAAACAATATTGGCTCGACCTGTATTCAACGTCAAACTTTTATGCTGATTTTTAGACCTCTGAGAAACTTAAAATAATTTTCATTTTTTCAAAGAATGAAATGAGTAGACATTATTACCAATATTTAGTGGTCGTTCATAAGGAGCTAAAGATTTGAAATGTCGGCAATTTAAACAATTGAACGGATTATTAAATTATTGCACCATTTTAGCGGTTGGTATAGCATTGTTCAGAAATTTACCAAACGTTTCCGGTTTAACTTTCAATGGTGCCAATATTGCACTGGCTACTGCACTGCTGAATATTTTACCTGCAAAACAGACATTCATTTTCTGGAACGTATTTGGTTCAAAATGGTGGACGGTAAGTTTTGGCATCAGTTTAACATTTTGTTTCGTGTCAAATTCGAATATTGTTCGAATAACATTAACCTAGACCACTCCAAAATCCGAATGTCCAAATTTTTTTTTAAAATACGTTTCTAACCGATTTAATTAGATGCGGAGGATCGAACTGCGCGAGAATTTGTGTATCGTTAACAAAAAAAAGGTGCTTCTGGAGTCACTCCGAGTGTTGCAGCTATCGGGAGCGAATAAAAAACGCAGCATATGTATCGTACATATCTCTTCTTTCCTTTACAAAATTGTATGTAGAGATAATAAAATCAAGTGGATGTCCAAAAAATTGCTTTTAGTTTTTGTTTCATTTTTTCATTCATAAAATATTTGTCGTACTTTTCTAAAAGAAAATTGTCGAAAAAACAAAACAAATTTTTTTTTTTTTCATTAGCATGGTACAAAAACGTATTGGAAGATGTTGTTCTGTATATAATTTATCTGTGATAATACTCTATATTTTTGTATTTCAAAATTGTATAAATTTCCATATTCCTAAAATTTGCAATTTTCATATTTGTTAATTTTCAAAATTTTCAAAATCTTAAATTAAATGTATTGTATTTAGACATTTAATTAACTATTTCCTAGTACAAATTCTAAATTTCAAAAATTTTGTAAAAACTCTCTAAATATCGGCATTCGTATTTTTGACGTTTATACTAACTCTAAAGATTTAGATCTTTAAACTCCCATTTTCCATTTGTACCTTACCAAATTCGCAATCATTTTATTAAATTCTAATATCCCCACAATAAGAAACTTCCAAATTTTCCTAAATTTCCTAATTTATTTTCTTTCCAAACTACGTTACAAAATTCGTGAATTTATAAAATCAATAATTCCAAATTCCAAATAATGAATTTGAAATTAACGATTTTACAAAATTTGTAAAATCCTAAATTAATTTTTCCACTACTCCAGAATTTGGAAACTCCAGAATTCTTAAATTTGATAAAATTCTTAAGCTTCTAAAGGTTTCCGCTTTCTTAATTCCTGACACTTTGTGTAAATTGTAGAGTGAAGTTTAGCGTTAGTTTTAGAGAGTGTTTTCCAGTGAATTTTAGGATAGGTCAAATTAAAGAGTATATTTTAAGTAAAATTGTAGGGTTAATTTTAGAGTGACTTTTAGGTTGAACTTAAGAGTGAATTTTATAATTAATTTTTCGTAATTTTAGGACGAATTTTAAAGTAAATTTGGGGTTAATTTATAATAAATTTGACGAAGAATTTGGATTGATTTTGGGATGAATTTTAGGATGAACTTTAAAGCTTGGCTATATGGTGAAGTTTAACGTGAGTTTTAATGTGAATTTTTAATTAAGAAGATATTGTATGGTAAATTTGGGAATGAATTTTATATTGAATTTTACAATGACATCTAAGGTGAAGTTTATAATAATGATAGGGCGAATTTTAAGATGAATTTTATGCCTCTATTATAGTAAGGTCTTATAGTAGTCTGTTGGTTTTATATCGTCTACGGTTTAATTTGATTTGGAAAAGGATGACTCTGTCTTGCAAAAGGCTGAATTTGTAGTGCAAAACCTATAATATATCTGAAACTATAAAACGTAAAGAGAAACGAAGCATATTACAATAATAAATAGTTTTCAGTTTAATTTAATTAAAATTTTATTTTAAGCATTCAAACTAATTCGTCTATGTTTTTAGTGTTCTCGCCAACATTGCCTCTGTGCCTTTTTCTTTGGCCTCTTCTTTTAATCGGTTTGTGGTTTCCTTTTTAACTGATATTTCTTCAAAATCTTCCCCATTTTTTTATATTTTTTGCGAGTTTATCAGCTAAATATTTTTTGCAAAATACCTCTGTTGTCTGTTGCTACTTTCAAGCTTATTTATTTCTCAAACTCCATTGGAATATGCGGCTTCCCAATTGCTGAATTATTTTGTATGATTTTTTTTCGCCGTTTCAAGACACACCTATTCTTTGTTTCGACTTGCAATGTCGGAACAGGCCCATTGTAGTTCTTGTTGATTTCTTCTGATAAGGAAAGGCAAATATTTTTTTTATCCTAAATTTTTTCATTGGCCCAACGTCAGCCCATTCAATAGACTAGTAAAGCTTGAAACTTAGAGAAAGTTGAAGAAAGACAGAGAAACAGAGGCTATTCTGTTGAATTCTCACCAACTAACTGGTATACTATCCTCTCCGAAAATAATTTTGTCACTGGCGAGGTTCACAAAATGTATTTATTTTCGGGCTTAAACCAGTACAATCTTTAGAAGCTTACTTATTTTAGGATGCAATTAAATTAGAATTCAAAAATCGGTTAAACATTCAGCTTTTTACATGTTCCTAAAATAAAAAGATGTTATGAAACACTGTTCCGGCTTAAGTTTGGGTAACTAACAGGTATTTAGAAGAAAACTCAAACCCTTTATTCTCCTAATATTTAATCTATTGTTGTGGTATCTACACATTACACATATAAATATTTCCCTTTTTATAAATTTCACATTCCAATTGATCTTGTTGTCTGACATTCCGACATTTTACCAATATATCCATTTCAAGCAGTACAATAAAGGAAGATTATTTTTCTTTATGTTTTATTATATTATTTTAAAGAGCAGCATTAGACCAATAAAAACATTTGAAGGGAAGAATAGAACAAAATATATTTCAACCCCGCACCGTAGGATGGTTTGTTTATTTATAAAGATAAAATTTTGAAGGGCAAACACGCATGAAAGCGAAACTTATGATTGAAGTTGATGATGTATGGAAGTTTTGAAATTATCTGATCTGATTGAGATGAAACGGTGTATTATAATGATTAATGAGGATTTAGCACACACGCTCTATATTATAATACAAATCCCTGGCTAAATTATTTGTTATATACATATTTTGAGCAGACAATATGGCAACTCTGAATCATCTTATTTTGTATGTAGCTATGGGGTCTACATACTGGTACAATACAGAATCGAAATTTGAATAATTATTACACAAATACAAAACCGATTTCAATTTGCCTTCAAATCGTTTTATTTTTCTGCCTTCCTAATCTTATTTCATCTCGTCATAACCAATTGATGATTCAGGCATTTTAATCCATTGAACGTTATTTGGTTATGTAATATTCAATTCATATATATCATATAAATATTTAAATGTCACGTACTCTGTTGTCGCCGGTGTAATCGGCCAAATAATTACATCTTTAATATTGTGGCTATGGTAAAAAATATTTTCTTTTATGGTGATTTATTTGTGGTGGGTGGATGAATGGTGGTCTGATATAATCTGTTGTTGTTTTTATGTCCATATTCTTTGAAAAATAATAATAATTTTTTTTTAAAGAGATAATATTAAGCACAATTTTCATGAAAATTCATTATAATTTAAATTGAATTTATTGTTGTTTTGTAATTTTTTTATTGCTCGCAATATTAATTTTGTACATAAACAATACTAAAATTTATTATAATTCTAAAACCATTGTACTTTTTATAATAAAATAAAATGAATGAATAAAATAATTTTTGTTTGGGGGCGATTAGGAATAATTTGAAATTTATTCACGAGGAAAATTGTTTTGTATATTTTGAAAGAACTGCGTGTGGTTAGGAGATCTTAACTAAATCTACCAACAGCAAGAACATTACCAATTTTACGACATCCGATTATAGACGTTGAAGGAAGGTTGAGGGTTTAGTAACTAAGTTTGCTTTAAATGTCGGCGGGAATATTTCAACAAATCGGTTGAACTATAGTTTTCCTTACACAAATATAATGCTATAGCGAAATTTAAAATCTGACAGCAAATAACTGGGAATACAATATGTAGTTCCATCACAGTTGGAAAAACCCATATTAATTTGTATTGTATTCTATATTCAAATCAGCATCAATTAACGTAGCTTAGAAATAATTTTTACTATAGGCTTTGGTTTTTCCGCTCATCCGAAATGAATTGTGAAAGGTAAGCAAATATGGCAAATTTATCATAGTTGATAAATTCAATGAGAGTATTCCTTTTTATAAATAAATTGTCATGAATTTACTAAAATCGGCGAGAAAACGTACATGAATTTGCCTTTAGACTAGGGGCGGAATGTGGAGAGGGGCAAAAATGTATCTTTCCACTGATTTCTCGAAAACTTTAAAACAAATGGTGAAAATACGACAAATCTATGGTCAAAAATACGTCAAACCAAAGTTTTTGAAAATCATGTTTTAATTTAATGATTTTTATATTTTGAACAGGTCGCAGCACTGAGTAAAAAATTAAAATGTTGTCGACCATTTATTATCTTGTTTCGTCATATATAATTTCGTTAAACATACATATCATAAAATTAAAACATGACTTTCAAAAACTTTCTATTTGACGTATTTTTGACCATAGATCGAAAAGAGGAGAATATTTCACAAAACACCTTTTTAGACATTATGACGTAGAACCTTAGAAGTAAAAGATAGAAAAGAGAAGAAGAAGAATTTTTTTTTTGAAAGTTATGTTTTAGTTCTATGATTTTTATATTTTGAACGGGTAGCTGCAGTGAGTAAAATAAAACATTGTCGAACATATATCATCTTATTTCGTTCTCTCTCTCGACGACCAAAGATAATGTTTTATAATTTTATTTTTTCTTAGTTTCAAAACATAAAAATAATAAAATTAAAACATGACTTTTTAAAACTTTTCATTTCACATATTTTTGACCATAGACCTAAAAGAGGAGAATATTTCACAAAACACCTTTTCAGACATTATGATATAGAATCTTAGAAGTAGAAGATAGAAAAGAGAAGAAGAAGAATTTTTTTTGAATGTCATGTTTTAATTTTACGATTTTTATATTTTGAACGAGAATCTGCACTGAGTACAAAAAAAATATTGTCGAACATTTATCATCTTCTTTCGTGCTCTCTCTCTCACGACGATCAAAAATCATGTTGTATAATTTTTTTTTAAGTTTCAAAACATTCAAAATCATAAAATTAAAACATGACTACCAAAAATTTTCCATTTTACGTATTTTTGACCATAGAACAAAAAAAGGAGATCATTTCACAAAAAACTTTTGTAGACATTATGACGTAGAACCTTAGAAGTAGAAGATAGAAAAGAGAAGAAGAAGAAATTATTTTGAAAATCTTGTTTTAATTTTATGATTTTTATATTTTCAACGAGTAGCTGTACATTTTACGTATTTTTGACCATAGATCTAAAAGACGAGAATATTTCACGAAACACATTTTTAGACATTATTACGTAGAACCTAAGAAGTAGAAGATAGAAAAGAGAAGAAGACGAATTTTTTTTTGAAAGTCATGTTTTAATTTTATGATTTTTATATTTTGAACGAGTAGCTGCACTCAATAAAAAAAATGTTGTCGAACATTTATCATCTTGTTTCGTTCTCTTTCTCGACCAAAAATCATGTATGTATAATAAATTTTTTTTTCTTAGTTTCAAAACATAAAAATCATAAAATTAAAACATGACTTTCAGAAACTTTTCATTTCACATATTTTTGACCATAGATCAAACAGAGGATAAAATTTCACAAAAAAACTTTGTAGAAATTTTGACGTAGAACCTTAGAAGTAGCAGATAGAAAAGAGAAGAAGAAGAAATTAGTTTGAAAATCATATTTTAATTTTATGATTTTTATATTTTAAACGAGTAGATGCACTGAGTAAAAAAAATATTGTCGATCATATTGTTTCGTTCTCTCTCTCTCGACCAAAAATCATATCTTATAAATTTTTTTTTTTTTAGTTTCAAAACATGTAAATCATAAAATTAAAACATGACTTTCAAAAACTAGAACATTTCACAAAAGTGAAGTCGAACATTGCGCCTGCGAGCTGATAACGCTTCAAAAATTAGCGAGAGTTTGGCCGATTTTGGTTACCGTGCTAGAGAAAAAAGAAAAATTGAAAAGGTTGTTTTTATTTTTCCACATGTTGTATATATTTTGTTGAAATCTTTCATGTTATATTGAATATGCTGTATATACGTATTTCGACTAATTTGAGTGAGCCTGAATTGACAGCTTAACACCCAGCCGCATTTTGTTGAAAGTGCCAAATTTTTGACCAAAACAATCGAAAATTGTAAGGTTTAAAACAATTGTTTATTTAATTCAAACAACTGTGTTCATTTAAAATTTGCCTTGCGATATATCGGAACTAATCGATAAATAGTTTTTCCGTATTTTAAAATCAATTAAATATCAATTCATGTAATACAAATCTGTGTATACTTTAGATAAGGTTTTTTGTTTTTTATTGTCTAAAGCATTCCAATTTTCTATTGTTGGGTGGCTTGGAGTTAAAAGATACAATAGGTTTTATTTTTTTGGAAAAATAACTTTGTGCCACCCACTGTGTTTAACTCATTCGCCCACAAACTATTAGTTTTCTTGTCGAGAACGATACCAAACAAAACGTACGAGAACATTATTGTTCTGGAAGTTTATCGTAATTAAAATAGAAAGAGCAAAGTAAATTGTTTAAAATAATAACTGTCTCGATTTTTTTTTGTTCAACTGTAAATTTAATTTAATTTTACCATTCATTATTGGATTGTTAGATAGCTATACACAGGTTTTGCAGGAAAAAGATGAAAACGAAAATTGAAAATGTATTAAATTTTCTGGATTGGAAACAAAGGAATTTAAGTTTGTTGGTTTATAATTTGAAGCTGTTCTATTTTTATACTACACAAGTAAATAACTTGTTTCAATCATTTTAAGAGTATTAAAAAAGGCTGCTGTTAAATTAATTGGAAAACGCAATTACGAGCAGCATTTGACTACAAAAATGTAACCAATTAACTGAAGCTTTGACAACATAATTTTGTTAATTAACAAATTTTTTTGGCCTTTATAATATTTTATCGATGATTAAGCTTCGTCCTAATTTGATCTTCCTACACACACACCATAAATAATGTGAAGACTGACTTTGTAAGACAACGGTAAAGGTTGCGTTCGTTTATTTTCAAGAAAAACTCAAAGTAAATTAAATATTTTCTACATCTTCTATGTGTAGGTACTATATAATATACGAAAACCTTACACACGCGAAGAGTTCAAGAGCACGAGTTTATATTTTTTTCTACTTAAAATATGCAGCAACATGAATTTTTTATAATAAAAAATTAAATTTAATTTTGGTCGGATTAAAAAATAATAAAAATAAAAACAGCGAGAAAATAATTTCGCCCCGTTTACTTTTTTATTATACAAGTATTTATCTTCAGCTTGTTGTTGTTGTCACCGTTTGTTTTTTTTTAATATTTTTATTTTTGTAAATAAGAATTTCGCTTGTCTTCTTCAATACGCGTAAATTTATATCAGGCCGCAAAAAAATAAAAATATTGAAATTGGTTTCTCTACACATAGCGAAATTCTATGTAAGTAAAATTTAATTTGAAAACATAAAGAAATTAGATGAAGACGTTTGAGACTATTATATTTAGCCGTTATACTGCAGCAAAACTATATCTGCAGCAAAACTATATTTTACGGTAAACACGTGAGAATTGGAAACGGACGTGACATCAATTTGAAGAGAATGCATTGGAGGGAAAATTATGCCCTAATTACGCATAACTTGGTTGTGTGTTTTAAACATAACTTGGTGGCTTTTTCTCACAGTATGGGAGTTAGTGAATTCAGGGCATAGATCTGCCGAGAAGGATTATCAGAGAGTACTCATTACACTAAGTCTCTCGCTTTTTGAGTGCTCAAGTTTTGGAGATCGAGGTAGGGACGTCACCTGACTTGAGAGAACCAGGAAAGCGGGCAGCACAATAAGCTCCCAAAAAAAGCTGTTTGTAAGGGCAAATTCTCTTTTCTCTTTAATTAGTAGATACAGACCATGCCGTAAATAATACGCCATAAGTGTATAATTTATAGATATATTTTTTGTGGGTTTGTTTGTTTTTGTTTTGGTACCAGGTATATGTGAATAAAAAACGGTAAGGCTGGCGGTTTGTTGTAGCTCAGTATGCTCAGAACCGAATCCCTAAATAATTGTTGATGACAGAGCAGATCCTACGACCGGGGCAAGGTTTCAACTTCACCATACAGCATCTTTCTGTAAACACACAGTGTGTGTGTGTGTGTGTGTTTGTGTTTTTTTTTGAGTTTGGTAACGTGTTGAAAATCTGCAGAAGACGATGCATCGGTGGGAAAACCACCTCAGTAACAGTGGTGGATTTCCACCACCTAAAAACCACACACCCGCCGCTTTCAAATCCTTCATGCGGAATATCGTTAGATTACTTCACATGGAGGTGACTAGTCATTTGGCTCTATGTTCTCCCCGTAGCGCCTCAATCTTAGGTTGAGTTTGTCACCGCTATCTAATCACGGCATGTTGTTCTTCCCGTGCACGCTTTAAGCGCCTCAGCTCATTCAGCACCACTGTCGCCATGTGACTTACAGCATTCCATCCTTCCTTAGAATCAAGAATTAATTTCGTTATGTTTTCTTGTGTCGCACGTTGCCCTAGGACAGCTGACAGTTCCCTCCGAGTATTCTCAAACCGTGGGCATTGGAAAAGAATGTGCTCCACATCTTTTTGTGTACATTTGCAAACAGGACAATCTGGAGTATCAGTGTGCTTGAACTTGTACAGGTATGCACCAAAACAACCATGTAGTTGTGTCAGGTACTATCTCATCGTCTTTGGAATTCTATCATTGTTGAAGCGCGTTCTACTCTGCTTCCTCCCTTCGCGTTCTAAGCGGTACGCCGATACCAGTTTGCGTCTATACGTTTCGAAGTCCATCGCATCACCCCATACAGGCGATCCATAGAGAATGATGGAGGCTACAACGTTTGCCAGCAGTATTCTACGATACTGGCTAGACCATCCAGTGTTGGGCATGATGTGCATCTATTTCCACACCAGGAGTCCACGGAGCCTCAGGATACCATCGTATATGATATTCCACAGTAGGGGCCCCAAAACAGATCCTTGAGGTACACCACCCAAAACATTACGCCGTTATCCATATCATAGGTCAGCACTCTATCATTAAAATAGTCTGTGATGATACTTCTTAAGTACATTGATATTTAGTGCATTTAGGATATAATTCCATTTGGCCGAGTTGAATGCGTTCTTAACATACAGGGTGACCACAGGACAATACTATTTGAGCCTTCTTTCCATCTTTTCCCATCTGTTACGTTCTTGTTGTATATGATTCTTTTTAGTACTTTACCAGCCGAATCCAACATGCATAACGGTCGGTAGGAGGATTGTTCACTCGGTTGGTTCCATTTTTTCCCAAAAGGACTCCTGGTCCTTTTGGGAAAAAAGCCTTTGAGTTCCTAAAACGTTGAATCGCGTTGGTGAGCTCTTCTGTTGATACCGGCGGCATTTCTTTCCTGCCATGTACTCGAATCATGTCAGGGATTACATCATTCTACTGCGGAAACAGAGCAGTTACAATTCTACGTAGTATCGCTGAGAAGGTGGGCGGCGATTCCTTTGCCTTTTTAAGCCTTTTCATGTCGATTCTGTAGGGTCTCTCCCATGGGTCACGCGATTCACTTCTCCGCGTAGTTCTTTCCAGCACTGGCGTTTATTTACTTAAATGACCTACTTAAATTTATTCCGAGCATCCAGATGATTGTGGTGTAGGCTAGAATAGATCTCTGTACCCCAAGCACGTTGATGTTTCCTCCTTGCATTAGGGCATTTCCGTCGCAATTGTGCAATCTGCTCAGTTCACCAGAATGCCAGTGGATGACGATTATCTAGCAGCCTTTCTATCATAGTTGAACTGCAGGCGCTGATGATCATATTCATATTCTGGGCCACTTTTGTATTGGCATACCCCGGAGGTTCGGAGAGGTCCTAAAACGTATTTGCCTTCCAGCCCGCCGATACCTTTATATGTTGTTTCCGTTTACATTCGCAGGCCAGTTTTATTTCGAAAAGTATGGTTTGGTGATCGCTATGCGTATAATGCTCACTGACTTCGCATTTGGTCAACACTTTCGTCAGGCAGCTACTACCAAATGTAAGATCTTTTACGGAGGCGGAGCCACCTTTACGAAAGGTCGGTGTATCACAAGTGTTGAACAGCACAACGTCTATGGAAGAAAATTTGCTGCTGCATTCAGTTGCCCAAGTATTCAAACTTCTCAGTTGTAGCGCTAGGTGATGCGTAGCAGCTATAGTATGTAAACCGTCAACTCGCACGAATAATGTGGTGGGATTATTATTGTTCTCCTGTATGGTTCGTCTGTTACAGGTCCATATGCCAGCTTTACCAGTTTGATTGGTTGTCCAATTGGGTCGCTTCATATTTTTGTATTGTTCACACAAAATGGCGATATATAATCTTGTTCATGCACATTTTAGGCCAATACGTCCTGTTCAACTTCACAATGGTTTAAGTTGAGCTGAACAATCTTCATTATCGACGTGCTCTTCTAAGTGCCACCATGTAAGCCGTGCACCGGCCACTCTCTGCTATGTGATTATGGTTCGTCCTTCGCTGGCAAAGCATACAACTCGCTCCTTCCTTGCATTCCTTTACTTTGAGACCATTTCCTTCTGATTTTTGGCAGAGGCTAGAACGATCAACATCACTTCTACATGAATTGAATATATGTCCATACTGCCAGCATTTAAAACATCTTAAGGTGTGTGTGTGTGTGTGTGTGGGTGTTTGTGTGTGTGTATTAGTGTGAAAATGAGTGAACAAATTTAGAAAGGATGTTGGATCAAATTTTCTTTATAAAATGGATTTTTGGCTTCAAAACGTTGGAAATGTTGGTAAATTCTTTCTGGGACAATGCACAGTTCAGAGCGAGCGTTCTTCATTGGTAAAAGTTGTTCAAAGAAGGCAGATAACGCGTTGAAGATGATGCACGTCCTCGCCATTCTTCTGCATCTACCGATTAACACCATGTCAAGGAAGTTAAGGATCGGGTGCTCAAAAATCGTCGACTGACAAATTAGAGATCTGGTTGACATCACGCAAATATCGTTTGGATCAGAATTTTGGGCAGTTAAATGTTAGTTTTTCATCACGATAATGCACCGTCTCACACCGCATTAGTTGTCGTGTCTATTTGGCTGAAAGTTTGACCCACATTGTTCCACAATCGGCGTATTTACCTAATTTAGCTCCGTCTGACTTCTAGCTATTCCCAAAATTCTAAAATTCGCTCCGGGGACATAGTTTTCACTTGATTGAAGAGATGAAAGCCGAATCGAAGAAGGTTTTAAAAGCTGGAACAAACGTTGGCATAAGTGTATTCTATTTGTTGAACAGCTGAAAACATCTAAATTCAGAGTAGCCGGAGCACCACAGCAGCGCCAATAAAAGCTTTTAATTTAGACGTCGCAATTTTGTACGTAATTTAACTCAAAAATAACTAAAATTAAATTTAACGTATAATTGAGCAAAGTATTTTTAATTGTGAAGAGCAAAAAATCATCGTTCGTTTTATAAAATACAGTCGGCTAAATATAAATTTGGGACACAAGCAAAGGCGATTCATAAACCAAAAACAGCACCGCTTTACTTACGACTGTCGTTGCCCAACACTATCCGAAGGAGATTAATTTGAAGGGGCTAAAATAAATTTGAAAGAACAATAAGCTTTTTGTGTTTTATTTGAAAAGTTTTTGATCGCAGTTGTTAGATTTTATATTTACGACGAAAGCTGAAATTGGCGAGAATTGGCATTTCATCAATTCAACATTGGTCCATCGAGCCGGATAGGCGGAAATTAATCAAGGTAGTTAGTTAATCTAAAATTGATATTTGTTCATTGGATTTTTTTAAATTGTAAATTGCATCTACAATACACAATCTATCGTATCTGCTGGGTGTGAAAGCTTGGTAACCGGAGTTAGATTATACATTTAATTTCTGGAATTAATGACGTGAGGTTATGTAACATCACGTGTCCGCACAGTTTATTGTTACATAAAATTATGATTCTATGAAGTTGCAATCCATCATATCGTGCAATCCATCATTATGTGTGAAACTTTCAAATCAACGAAGTGAGGTTAGATAACGCCGCATTTATAGGGGCAATTTATTTGGTGTTAAATTTTTGTCGATCCACAACTTATTGAAGCAGTGCTATACATTCCATTAAATTAAAATCTTAATCAAAATGGATTTTAAATCGGTGAATGTTGTTCGAGTTTATTTGATATACGTGTCTGATCGGTTTAATTGTTTGCCCTTCAAGTCCGTGCAATAAATAAACGAGTGAAAATTAAAATTGTTTGTCAAACTATATCAATCATTATTTAATACAAATATATCATGAGTGACGCTGAGGCCTTTAAGAAAACATTGGCAGTAATAAAGAAATCTTTACAAGACATTCAAAATTATTGTAAATCGAACGCTGAAGACCCACAGGCAAATGTAGATGATTTACAAAATCGTGTAAAAAGAGCAAAAAATCTTACAAACAAGTATTTAGAAATCGAGAGCCAATTGTTTGCAGTAGATCTGGATGAAACGTCATCATTTCAGGAAATCGAACATTTATATTATGATGCATTCAAGAGTTATACAACGTCGGTGTACAAGCAAGGGAGCAAACATCTCATCCTGTCGCAAATTCAACTCTCATCCATAGTCAAGTGAAACTGCCAAAATTCGATATGCCACAATTCAATGGAAAACATCAAGAGCCAATGCTCTTGGTACAAGACAGCAAGAAGTCAACATCATCTGGTACTGGCATCAGAAATTTCACTACCATGAATATTGCATGTATTTTATGTAAAGACACAAGGTTATACGAATGTGATATGTTTCAGAAAATGAAACATGATGAGCGATATAAAACATTACGAGAAAATAATCGATGATTTTACTGTTTAAATAGTAACCATAATGTTTTCACGTGTAAATCTCGTTCAAGGTGTCAAATTTGTTATAGAAAGTACCATACTCTGTTGCATCGATATACACTTAACCAAGAATTGGTTAAACGGGAATCATTTAAACAATCACCTTTAGATACAGTTGAAGCAATTGGAGCAAATACCACACCAACACAAAATATGTCGATTTTGCCTACAGTGATTATTAACGTGAAAGATAATAATGGCAATGTTCAAGAATTAAGAGCACTACTAGACCCTGCATCTGAAGATAATTTCATTTCGGAAAGTGGATTAAAAACACTAGGCATGAAACGCAAAAATGGTAAATTGTAAGTGAAAGGTCTCGGAGATCAATTAGTTGGTAAAACAAAGGGTATAGTTTCACTTGAAATATCAAATTCAGACAGATCATATTCTCGACCAAAACCGAGAAATTAACGTTAGCAGACCCGAATTTTGGACAGCAAAGAAATGTTGATGTATTAAGGTGTCGATTTTTTCTTTGATAAATTTGAACCCGAAAATAAAATTCGTTTTAAACAGATTATTGCCAGTAAAACAAAATTTGGATGGGTAGTTAGTGGCAAATTACAAAATGAACACGAGTACGTAAATAGCAATAATTTTAATATCATGATAGATTTAGATTCGACGCTTAGAAAATTTTGGGAGATCGAAAATATACCTGAAGCGCCGCAACTGACCGATGAAGAGATTGAATGTGAGGAATTGTTCAATGAAACTACGACTAAGGGACCAGATGATAAATTTGTAGTACAGCTACCATATAAGATGTCACCCGATAAGCTATAGGTTCATCATTTACGATGGCTTTAAACCATCTCAAGTCAATAGCACGTCGGTTTCAGAAGGATGTAAAGTTTAAAAATGTGTACTACAATTTTATGCAGGAATATGAATAAATATGGTCCATATGGTTAAAGTTGGACCTGCGGCGAAAGAAAGTACCACGCCAAAACTTCGGATAGTTTATCTCTTAACGACATTCTCAAGGTAGGACCAGTTATCCAATCATCTTTAATCGAAATTCTGGTTCGATTTCGCATACACAAATTTGTAATTACTGGCGACATCGAAAAAATGTATAGAATGGTATTGGTGAGTCAACAAGATAAAGAGCAACAACAAATTCTGTAGCGTTTGAACGCCCATCCGAACCACCAAGTGTCTATGAACTATAAACAATTACTTACGGTACTGGGCCTGCATCAGTTTTAGCGACGCGTTATGCATGATCATCGAGAATGTTATTGGAAGACATATATGTCGATAATGACGGGGGGCAACGACAGTAGATGACCTAATTGATGCCAAAAATATTATTATTGTACAACTAAAACAAAGTGAGTTCAACTTGCCCAAATAACAATTAAATAATTCGGACATAGTGGCAAAAGATCATTTCCCAGCACTTGACACAAAACAAATTAGCGAAGATGAAAACAGCAAGGTACTAGGATTAAAATGGAACTCAACCACCGATACATTTTCTTTTAATGTTGAACTTGCATCGTTAGAGCGACACACCAAACCGACACTCTTATCCGAGTATAGCAAGATCTTTGATCCATTGGGCTGGTTATCACCCGTTACAGTAAAAATAAAAATCTTGTTTCAAAAATTATGGTTGAAGTCACTAGGGTGGGATGATAAGCTTCCAATAGACGTACGGCAGCAATGGTTCCTAATTAGAAACGGTCTTCATGCAATAAGTAATTTAACGACTCCCAGATGGCTGGGTGCTAGTTCTAATAGAAGATTGCACGGTTTCAGTGATTTCAGTAATGATGCTTATGCTGCCAAGTCAAATGAATCTGGTACCACATCCCAAATCATAATGTCAAAAATCAGGGTCACCCCAATAAAATAGATAAGTCTTCCGCATTTGGAGTTGCAAGCGGCGCTATTACTAAGTCAAATGATGAAATTTGTGGAATTAACTATTCGTGTACCTATTGATCAGATTGTATTGTGGACAGACTCAAAACTGGTATTAGACTGGCTCGCAAGTCACCCCGAAAGATGGAAAACTTACATTGCCAACCGGACATCTATGATCCTTGAAAATTATGAGCGAGATTATTGGAGACATGTGCGGTCCGAAGAAAATCCTGCGGATTGTGCGTCGCGCGGCATACATGTCCAAGAACTAAAGGTTCATGCATTGTGGTGGACTGGTCCCTTATGGATCTCTTTGAGATAAACTGCGTCATGCAGAAGTGAAGTTATTGCAATATGAGCAGAAAAAACATTTTATGGATTATAAGGTGTTGTTGGGTGGAAAAATTGTATCAACGCATAGTAAATTAAAAATGTTAAGTCCATTTATTCACACAGATGGTTCAATAAGAGTAGGTGGACGAATTCACGGGTTGGCTTTGCAATTCAACTGCAGTGTTTGCTCCAAATTTTAATAAACGGTAAAATTTGAATTTTTCGAAATTTCAAACGCACAATTTCACTAGCCGCTAATTTTACGAGTTAGATTTCCTTACTATAATTTTTGTGGTTAAATAATTATTTACCATAAAACATGTTTCAGGAGATTTAATATTTATTAATTTTTCGCAGCATAATTAAATTTCGATAAGTGCCTTAAGTTCTTAAATACTCTTTTAAATGCATTAAAATAGATTGTTTTATAATTCACAATAATATTTCGGAGTACCTAGATCAGTCCTTGTTTTCGTTTGGGTAAACAACGACCATGTAACATATTTTTATATAAACCTAGTCCATAAAGGAGTTTAACAAATCGTTAAAAAGCATTTATATAATAAGACACATTTTATCTATTCATTGTATCTCATTTTATGAATTAGGATTATCATTTTAAATTACGAAGAATGATTTGCATCATTTAATGAAATCTGTCATTTCATTTAGCCTCCCTCCTAGATTAAACCAAATTGAAAAGGGTTAAATGAATATTTACCACCCTAAACGTCGTTAAAATCATCGCCTCATAAAAAGCAACACAATAAACTTCTAAGTAATATAATTATCGTAAAAACATTCACTTTATATACTTTAATCTTCCTTAAATTGCTGTTTATTCAAAAAAATTATATAACAACAATGTTTTTATTCATCCACACCATCGTTGTCATCATCATCATTATCATCATTGCCATCATCACCGGAACACAACATAATTTTCGGTATATACAATAAATAAATCGCAAAACAGCAAAATTGTCGCACACTTCCTATAAAGCAAAAAAAGCATATTCATCACCCTTTCTTCCCGTTAAATTCCTTCTCCGGTCGTAATGTCATAAATGGCGTAGCTTTATAATCATCCACATATACAATACAAAACAAAATTATTTTCTATTACATAACAACTTGATTGGATTCAACAACAACATTCAAAACATTTTAATTACCTCAATTAACATTTTTATTGCCTCATCTGTGTATAAAAGCGCGAATCCGCGTTGCTTAAAATAAAATTATTACGCGAACCGTTAATATTGTTTCTTTATTGCCTTGGGTTTGAATTCTTCTTCGCACCGTATTCAAGGAGTCGTCCTCATGAAATTAATTAGATTATCGTAAACAAAAACACAAAAAAAAAATTTTAAAATTTGTTTTCGTATCTTACATACAATATTTGTGTGTGTGTAAAACACAAGATAATTAAGACACGCGTCAAGTATTAAGTAATACACATTGGGAAACATTAACCCTTATCAATTTTCCTAATTCCTACTTGTTACAATAAACATTTATTTATTTATTTATTTTTTTCCAGCAATAAACAAAGCAGCAAATCAACAACCAACTCCCCTTTTTCAGAGCGTATTATCCTTTCTCTTGCCTACATCGTCTTATGCCGTACAAACATTTACTTCTTAAATAAATGTTTTGCTGTATTTAAACGACAAGAAATTTCAAGAAAATCACCAAAATCTATTTGGTTTGTTTTCTTTTATCAATTGAATTTTCCAGATTTTTTTTTGTGCCCCATAAAAAGTTGTACCCAAACGCAAGTATTCAATAAAGTCGCATCAATATTATCGAAAATAACAATTCCATGGTAATTTTGGAATAACAAAATTTTCGTTTTATTGAATTCAGCCATCGTTTGATCTTGTTGCCTACGGGATAATTGATTTTTTTATTTTTATTTTTTGCTGTTTACGAATAACTGGAGTAAGGGATATTTGGAGAATGTTATACGCTTTGGGTGTATACTTTGTGTGTGTGTGTGTGTGTGGGACGAATAATAAGAATTTAATTCCAATTCGAACGTGCTGTTGCTATCGTCTGACATAAAATGTGTGAGAAAATCTAATTTACTGTTGTATGTATTCGGTTTGGTTGGTTTGCTTCTGTGTTTAATATAATATACTCGGGTACATTATTATACATTTTAGGTATTGTATCTGCAATAAATTGGCTTCTGATTATTTACTTGTACATAATGTTTAATTTCTTCGAATTTTTAAATCTTTTGAAACTTTCTTATAAATGTACTTAAATAAAAGAGACACACACAATTCGTTCATTGTTAAAAAAGGTGATTTTATAAAGAATAAAATTGTCTTTCACAGTCTATTTTTGGGAATAGTCTTTCAGGTATAATGTGGACTGAATTGATTGAATATTGTTTGAAAGGTTATCAACGTCTACCTTTAAAGACGGGTTGACTTTTTTATAACAAATATTTAATGGAGTGGTTCAGAGTTTTAAGAAATATTTATAGAATGTCGATAAATTTAATTTAAAAATCTGAGCTGTTTTCAAAATTCAACAGAATCGATCAGAATTGATGGATTTCAATCACTGTGCAAAGCCCAAAAATGGAAAAACTTAACATATTGCTTCCAACAACTGTGTTCGAAGTGAGCCTTTGGAATAATTTACAACCGTCCGCCGAAAGACCGTCCTTAAATTTTTATTAACCACAATATCAAAAAAAAAAAAGATGCTACTTAATTTAAGCGGCTTTGCGGATCTCTCTATTTTAGGACGTGAATAATATGTATTAAAACAACACGGAGGTTTTCGTAAAATGTTCAAAACTCCTTGAATATTGAAATTCTAAAATCATAAAAGCGGGTATTATTTTTAGCTTGACAACATTTAGCTATATAACATTTAGCTATGTAACTGTACGGGCGTGACAATGGAAACTTGCAATTGGTACCCACTCCTACCATGGCGTATTTTTTAAGTTATAAAAAAACGACATCGGTACCATTTTGTAGGCCCAATATTCTACTACAAACATAAAATTTAAAAAATGTATTGGGACCAATACAACCAAAGATACATTCTCATCGTGTCGTTGTTACAACAAGGAAGTGTTTTGGAAATTTAAATTTTGTAGTAAATTAAGTACAAGTTATTATAAAATTAAATAAAAAATAAACAGAGTTTTTAATTATAGTAATTAACACTAAAATATGTCCTACGTATAATTTATTGTTAAGTCTTATTTTTAAGTGGTCACGGGGTTTAATTAAAAATATTAAAGTCGCAAAATGAAAAGTAATTTGACTGAGGGGTTAGTATATAAGGAGGAGAATGGGGCAACCCATGTTCCTCAATAAGTACTATAAATGACAACAATATCTGAATTTCCCGGGATCCCGGGAAATTAACTACAAATGGTGTTATAAAGATGGCAAAAAATCCATTTTTTATTTTGATTTTGAAAAAATGGTCTAAATTAATAAAATATATGAAAACATAATTGTTTCTTCATCTAATGATTCTTATTGTTTATAATTAACAACGATGAATAAACTATTTGAATCTAAAAATTCCAAGTTTTTAACAATGTTATGAATAAACTATTTGAATCCAAAAATTCTTCACCTTTGACGATTAAAAAAATAAATTCTAAATTTTAAATCCAATTCCAAATTCCAAATTCCAAATTCCAAATCCCAAATTCCAAATTTCCAATTCCAAATTCCAAATTCCAAATTTTAAATACCAAATTTTAAATTCCAAATTCCAAACTTCAAATTTCAAATCCCATATTCCAAATTCCAAATATTAAATTCCAAATTCCGAATCCCAAATTCAAAAATCCAAAATTTCGTATTCCAAATTCCAACTTTCAATTTCAATTTGGTAATTCCAAATTTCAAATTCAAAATCCCAAACTCCAAATCACAAATTTCAAATTTGAATTCCCAAATTCCAAATTTGCAGTTCGAAATTCCAAATTTCAAATTTCTAATTTCAAATTCCAAACTCCAAACTTCAAATTTCAAATTAATTCCAAATTCCAAACCCTAAACTCCAAATTCCAAATTCTAAATTCCAAACTTCAAATTCTAAATCGCAATCTCTAAATCCCAAATTTTAAATTCCAAATTTCAAATTTCATATCCCAAATTCCAAACTTCAAATTTCAAATTCCAAACTCAAACTCCAAATTTCAAATTCCTAATTTCATATTCTAAATTTCATATTCTAAATTTCAAATTTTAAATTTCAAATTCCAAACTTCAATTTCCAAATCCAAAACTCCAAATTGCAAATTCCAAATTTCAAACTTTAAACTCCAAACCCCAAATTCCAAATTTCCAATTCCAAATTCCAAATTTCAAATTCTAAATTCCAAATTTCAAAATTCAAATTCCAAATTTTAAATTTCAAATTTATATTTCAAATTTCAAATTCCAAACTTTAAATTTCAAATCCCACATTCCAAATTTCAAATATTAAATTCCAAATTCCAAATCCTAAATCCTAAATTCAAAAATCCAAAATTTCGTATTGCAAATTCTAAATTCCAACTTTCAATTTTTTTTATTATTATTATTATTATTACTATCTTTATTTCAATAAAATAAATACAAAATTAAAATCTAGTTGAAACAACATTATAAAATATGAAATAAAGTACAGCTCCTATAGACATTATGTCTGTAGTGGAGCAATTTAAAACAAATTTTAATTAAAATTTATATAATATTCTTTGTTTACATAATTAACAATAATCTTCAACAAAATACAAGCTCAGTTATTAAAATAGATATATTTAACTACACGACGGCACATTAGAACATAATGTATGATAATTTAACATTTATACTAAAAATATTGCTCGATATCATCGATGTCAAGTAACCAAGTCCGAATTTCCCTGTTAAATTTATGTTTCTGCGCAGATGGAAGCATTTTGACATTTTTAGGTAAAAGATGGAACCAATAAGGTGCCATATATAAATAAAATCTTCTAAACCTTTCACTATTACAACGAAGACCGACAAAATTGTTTGGATTTCTCATATTATACACGTGGTATATTCGACTATGATAACTATTGCTACGAACAAAAAACATTTTCAATACTTTAAAAACATACAAATACCTTAGAGGCAACAAGTTTAACTCGCGAAAAAGCGGAATAGTGGGTGTATTCCTTGGACAAGCATAAATTAATTTGATAATTCTTTTTTGCGCTACAAAAAGATCTGCAATATTAGCAAAGTAAATTCCACCCCAACTAGTTATACCATACATTAAGATAGATTCAACAAGAGCATGATATAACCTTCTTAAAATAAAAGAAGGGCACAAAGGTCGAAGATTATAAAATTTATGCACTGCAGTAATAACAATTTTCCTGATATTAGTTAGGTGGGAGGTCCAATTTAGCTGTGAGTCAATTGTTACACCTAAGTATTTAAACTCATTTACGCAGGGCAAATCAAAACATTGCCCAAAACATGGATTCTTATCACACGGGTATACGTGATACTTGAAAAAGTTTTGAATTTCAATTTAGTAATTCCAAATTTCAAGTTCAAAATCCCAAACTCCAAATCACAAATTTCAAATTTGAATTCCCAAATTCCAAATTTGAAATTCGAAATTCCAAATTTCAAATTTCTAATTTCAAATTCCAAACTCCAAACCTCAAATTTCAAATTAATTCCAAATTCCAAACCCTAAACTCCAAATTCTAAATTCTAAATCGCAATCTCTAAATCCCAAATTTCAAATTCCAAACTTCAATTTCCAAATCCAAAACTCCAAATTGCAAATTCCAAATTTAAACTTTAAACTCCAAATCCCAAATTCCAAATTTCTAATTCCAAATTCCAAATTTCAAATTCTAAATTCCAAATTTCAAAATTCAAATTCCAAATTTCAAATTCCAAATTCCAAATTTCAAATTCCAAATTTATATTCCAAATTTCAAATTCCAAACTTTAAATTTCAAATCCCACATTACAAATTCCAAATATTAAATTCCAAATCCTAAATTCAAAAATTCAAAATTTCGTATTCCAACTTCAAGGTTTATATTTCAATTTCAATTTGGTAATTCCAAACTTCAAATTCAAAATCCCAAACACCAAATCCCAAATTTCAATTCACAAATTCCAAATTTGAAGTTCGAAATTCCAAATTTCAAATCTCTAATTCCAAATTCCAAACTTCAAATTTCAAAATACATAATTCCAAACCCTAAAGTTCAACTTCCAAATTCTAAATTGCAAACTTCAAATTCTAAATCCCATTCTCCAAATCCCAAATTCCAAATTTAAAATTTCATATCCCAAAATCAAAATTTCAAATTTGAAATTCCAAATTTCATATCTCCAATTCCAAATTCCCAACTTCAAATTTCAATTTCCACTAGTCCAAACTCAAACTCCAAATTCCTAATTTCATATTCTAAACTTCAAATTTTAAATTCCAATATTCCAAACTTTAATTTCCAAATCCAAAACTCCAAATTGCAAATTGCAAATTTCAAACTTCAAACTCCAAATCCCAAATTCCAAATTTCCAATTCCAAGTTCCAAATTTCAAATTCTAAATTCCAAATTTCAAAATTCAAATTCCAAATTTCAAATTCCAAATTCAAAATTTCAAATTCCAAATTTATATTCCAAATTACAAATTCCAAACTTTAAATTTCAAATCCCACATTCCAAATTCCAAATATTAATTTCCAAATTCCAAATCCCAAATTCCAAAATCCAAAATTTCGGATTCTAACTTCAAGCTTTATATTTCAATTTCAATTTGGTAATTCCAAATTTCAAATTCAAAATCCCAAACTCCAAATTCCAAATTTGAAAATTCCAAATTTGAAGTTTTCCCAAATTCCCAAATTACAAATTTGAAGTTCGAAATTCCAAATTTCAAATCTCTAATTCCAAATTCCAACCTTCAAATTTCAAATTAATTCCAAATTAAAAACCCTAAACTCCAAATTCCAAATTTAAAATTCCAAAGTACAATTTCCAAACCCAAAACTAGAAATTTAAAATTTCAAATCCAAAATTTCGCATATCAAATTCCAATATCCAAACTTCAAATTCTAAATTTCATAATATGAAATTCCAAATTTAAAATTCCACATCCCAAATTTAAAAATCTAAAATTTCGTATTTCAAATTCTAAATTCCAAACTTCAAATTCAAAATCCCAAACACCAAATCCAAAATTTCAATTCCCAAATTCCAAATTTGTAGTTCGAAATTCCAAATTTCAAATCTCTAATTCCAAACCCTAAACTCCAAATTCCAAATTCTAAATTCCAAACTTCAAATTCTAAATCCCAAATTTCAAATTCCAAATTTCAAATTTCATATCCCAAATTCAAAATTTGAAATTTGAAATTCCAAATTTCATATCTCCAATTCCAAATTCCCAACTTCAAATTTCAATTTCCACTATTCCAAACTCAAAACTCCAAATTCTAAATTTCAAATTCCAAATTTCATATTCCAAATTTCAAATTTCAAATTCCAAACTTCAATTTCCAAATCCAAAACTCCAAATAACAAATTACAAATTTCAAACTTCAAACTCCAAATCCCAAATTCAAAATTTCCAATTCCAAATTCCAAATTTCAAATTCTAAATTCAAAATTCCAAAATTAAAATTCCAAATTTCAAATTCTAAATTTCAAATTCCAAATTCGAAATTTCAAATTACAAATCCCAAATTTATATTCCAAATTTCAAATTCCAAACTTAAAAATTCAAATCCCACATTCCAAATTCCAAACATTAAATTCCAAATCCCAAATTAAAAAATCCAAAATTTCGTATTCCAACCTCCAAATTCCAACTTCAAGCTTAAAATTTCAATTTCAATTTGGTAATTCCAAATTTCAAATTCAAAATCCCAAACTCAAAATCCCAAATTTCAAATTCTAAATCCCAAATTTCAAATTTGAAATTCCAAATATCATATCTCCAATTCCAAATTCCAAACTTCAAATTTCAATTTGCAAATTCCAAACTCTAAATTCCAAATTTGAAATTCCAAGTTTCATGTTCTAAATTTCAAATTTTAAATTTCAAATTCCAAACTTCAATTTCCAAATTCAAAACTCCAAATTACAAATTACAAATTTCATACTTCAAACTCCAAATTCCAAATTCAAAATTTCCAATTCCAAATTCCAAATTTAATTCTAAATTCCAAATTTCAAAATTGAAATTCCAAATTTCAAATCCCAATTTTAAAAATCCAAAATTTCTTATTCCAAATTCCAATATCCAAACTTCAAATTCCAAATTTCAAATATTAAATTCCAAATTTCAAATCCCACATCTCAAATTTAAAAATCTAAAATTTCGTATTCCAAATTCTAAATTCCAAACTTGAAATCCAAAATCCCAAACTCCAAATCTCTCTTCGAAATTCCTAATTCCAAATTTCAAATCTCTAATTCCAAATTCCAAACTTCAAATTTCAAAATAATTCCAAACTCCAAATCCCAAATTTCAAATTCCAAATTTCATATCCCAAATTTCAAATTCCAAATTTCAAATTTCATATTCTAAATTTCAAATTTCAAATCCTAAACTTCAATTTCCAAATCCAAAACTCCAAATTACAAATTTCAAACTTCAAACTCCAAATCACAAATTCAAAATTTCCAATTCCAAATTCCAAATTCCAAATTTCAAATTCCAAATTCCAAATTCCAAATTCCAAATTCCAAATTCCAAATTCCAAATTGCAAATTTCAAATTTCAAATTTCAAATTCCAAATTCCAAATTTATATTCCAAATTTCAAATTCTAAATTCCAAACTCCAAATTTCAAATTAATTCCAAATTCCAAACCCTAAACTCTAAATTATAATTTCAAATTCTAAACTTCAATTTCCAAACTCAAAACTCCAAATTCCAAATACCAAATCCCAAATTTAAAAATCCAAAATTTCGTATTCCAAATTCCAAACTTCAAATTCCAAATTTCAAATTTTAAATACCAAATTTCAAATTTGAAATTCCAAATTTCTTATCTCCAATTCCAAATTCAAATTCCAAATCTCAAACTCCAATATCCAAATTCCAAATTTCAAATTGCAAATTTCATATTCTAAATTTTAAATATTAAATTTCAAATTCCAAACTTCAATTTCCAAATCCAAAACTCCAAATTACAAATTTCAAATTTTATATTCTGTCAAAGCATTTTATCGAAATTGTTTCCAATCCATGTCCAAACCAAGAATGTTAGATCAACCTTGCGTATTTGTCTGCCTCAGCACCATAGTGATGTGTCTTAATATAATTTGGTTGATGGCAAATGGTGTGGAATAAACTGGCAAAATCCATCTCTTTGTACATATGTATTGTACATACAACGTGCTCGATTGTAAGTCAATGATTGTACTTTTTAGTATACATAATGTATACGTATACTCATGTTTCCCAAAAATATCTAGTTATGAACCAATTATGTTAATCCACTGTTCTTACACCCATATGTAGTTATGTTGGTTCTCCGAAACAAATTTAAATGTATAAAGCTCATTTTATTGTTGTCAAATTCATACTGTAATGTTCTGACCATTTTTCTTTACCAAACCACTTTACTATAAAACCCATATATGGATGGATGGATATAAGGTATTTTATATAATATTTACAAAATCTAAATTCATAGAAAATCTTGATTTTAACAGATAAACACTTACCGTTTTACAAATTCTATAATTTCGATTTATACAGAATTTTTATTGTTGAGGTAACAAATTATCTTTTAACAATTCTCACTTGAATTATTTTAAATTAAGTAAAATATTAATAAGTTCTAACAGGTCAATGCTTTGATTTATGCTTAATGAGTTTGTATTTTATATAAATCAATATATGCGATATTACCTATCCCCTAGAAATCACTTCTTTCAAAACATTTTTATATTTCGTATATACAAATGTTATTGGCACCTTTGTATAAAACAGTCAAGCACAATTAATTATTTTTTAAAACGTGCTGTGCATCCCCATTATGAGTGTGACATTTAGATTTTATTCTCCCTTATCTGAAAGATTTACTCTAGATAAAATATTGACAAATTAAAACCTTACGCGTATTTCTATTTTGAGATATTAAAATAAATAATAAATAAAAAATTTAAAGAAATCAAGAAGGCAAACATTTTTTTTTGTCCATTAACAAGACGAGGAAAAAATTGAGGATGTAATCAAACAAGACTATATGTAATATACCGACACGTTCGATATGTTTGTTTGATGTAATGGGTAGTACGAATAGCGCCGTTTAAACCCAACAACAACAAAGGGACGAGAAACGAACGAAAATAAGCAACAACAATAAAAAAATTAAATTAAGATTGATAATACGTAATTTTATCAAAAAAAAAAAAAACGGAAACTTTGAGTTTTCACAAACATTTTCATTTTAAAGTTTATTAAAATGGAAACTCAAAAACTCAACAATAAATAAGAAGAATAAGCAGAAGACATATCTTTCCTCGTTATTTTTCGTCGTTTTTCCATACCAAAAAAAAAAAAAATAAATAAAAATGAAGATTTATCTCATTAAATTTACTTGGTACTGTGAGCCATCTTTATGTACGTATACACAGTACGTAAGTTTATATTTTGCTTTTTACTGTAGATTACCCCAAAAAGGGAGAAAAAAAAAGAATTTCCGTTAGATTCAAAGAATTACAACTTAATAAAGTTTTTTTTTCCTTCTGTTCGTCGTCGTTGTTGCCGCGCGCACTGCTGCTTACTTTCCTAGCGAATTGATATTAATTTTTATGAAGAGTAGTGAAATGTATTTATGATGATGATGATGATGATGATTTTGTGTCTTTCTAAATTATATGAATATGGCTGGTGTGTGGTAGGTGTATGTAGTGTTTATAAATATTGAGTCGCACATTTATTTTTATTTTTATTATTTTGTTGGGTAGTTTTATCTTGGAAAATTGGAAAATAATTATGTGATGTTACGGATGTATCATCGTTTACGTATATCGTTTTATCGCATAAGGGATGCAATACTTTTTATGTTTATGTTTTGTTAATTAACGATGATGCAAATGAATCCACCTAACATAACACAGAAAGTTTCAACATTTTTCTACGTTATAATATTCTAATTTGCAGTGTATAATAATTATGCCACAGTAGCACGTGTGATAGCTTTTTTTAAATTTCATAAGTTACAATACACAATAAAATCTAGAAATATTGGAAACTATATTGAGAAACAAACTATGCCAAATGGATTTTTTCCATTCTGAAAAAATAAAGACCAATCAGCCTCCTTCGATCTACCATAAGTAAAATTTTCGAAATCATAATTTATAATAAAAATTAAGAACACATGCCAGACAACCAACTTGAATTCAGACATGGATATTTGATCTCAGATGTATGTCGAAATATCAATAATACCAATTACACTGGAGCGGTGATGATTGATATGGCCAAAGCGTTTGAATCAGTCTGACTAGATGGATTAATATTAAAACTGAAGCACACATTCAATTCAAAATTTATTAGTTCAAATGTTAAAATAATTTGTTACCAAACAATTGTTAGACCAACCATAACTTACGACTGTCCAATGTGGTTTAATTGCTGCGTAAGTTATACATGGAAAGAATAAGGGAGTTTAAGATAACTTTCCAACCAAACCCATTACGGTAATTTTAAAAGTGAAAGAACCGATTTACACATCATTCAATTAATTCGAAATTATATATTAAAGGCCACTAATCACTTGAGCAATTCATTTATATTTGAACCTCATTATACCGATCACAGAATATTAAGAAAATGTTTCAATTAATAATATTTCCGGACCGGAAATCTTTATTTATATAGATCAATTTGGAGACATACATATTTAAATAAAAATCAAATACCAATATTTTACCATATTAAAAGGACACCAAACGATAAAGGATTTGACTGAACAAAATTCAATAACCCATCGGACTACAAAAGGTTAAGGCGGCTAAGGCGTATTTATCGTTGCTCGTTCCTTCGGTCTGACATTTTTTTTTAATCAATCGTATTCCTTGAAAATGACGTTATTTTTCGTTCCTGTTCCTTTGATTGGATTAAAAAAAAATTCAGACCGAATAAACGAAAAAACGAAGGCAACCATAAATCCGCCTTTAAACTTATCAAACAACAGAAATTCATCAAAAGCAAGCAAAATTACTGGTGGTTACAACTAGTTTAAAAAGTACAATTTAAATAAGTCTAAGTGTTTTAATAATGAAATTGATTATGTCAATGATTAATATGCTAATTTTATGCGAACAGAAATTAAACGAAACACAAATTTCAAATTAAATGCGACCCCCCGCTTAGCCCTTCGAGAGGCGTTAGATGTATTTATATTTTCTTATTGGATTCCTATGTTTAAGTTTTCCTTTAAGCTTTAGTACGATTATTGGGGGAAGGTCTGAAAGTTTAAATTTCTGTTTAAATAGATTAAATTTATTTTAAGAAATTTTAATAATTTCAACGAAAAAAAACAAAAGCTGTTTCGAAAGCTTTTGCCATCTTTTAAAAATTTACTGCTTCATTCAAGTTTTAGCTATTACTAATATGCTGTAGAAATGGTACAATCGCATTTTAATCATTTTCTGCGGCAACAGAATTGTCAAGGGCAACATGATGAATCGGATAGAAGAATTGGATATATACCAACGACGAAAAGATTCTCTATTGCTCAACGGCAATTTTAACACCCAGACAAATAAAATATATGAAATGCTAATCCACAACCACAACAACAGGTATAATGGCGTTTAACAAAAGCGTGAAAGATGCAAATTATTCAGTAGAAGTTTCAGACTTAAACTTCCTTTAATATCCGAAACCGGTAATGAAATTAAATAATTATAAATTATAATTATTAAAATTACATGTATCACAATATGGAAGTCTTCTTGAAAAATTGTATATTGTTTTTAACGTGTTTAATAAATGTTTTTTATAAATGATAATAATTTCAATTTTTTAAATGAAACGTAATATTAATAATAATATAATCTTAAACCTTAATTTATTAGGCCACTTACTGGGTTCTAGTAAACAAGCATTTGATTAGACTAAGCTTTAACAGTTTAATCAAACTTTAAATCAATTAAACTGAATTTTAAAAAATTGTAACATTACCAAAAATTAAAAGGCTTATTAGCTCTTAAAAGAATTTATAATTTACCATTGGTAGCTTTCGACATTTAATAGATGAAGTTTCAGCACTTTTTAAGTTTATAAAGAAAATAAACTCGAATAAATTGCAGTTTAAATGGGTTAAGCTCAAATGAAGTAATTTACCATATCAAATTAGAAATCAAAAGCTCTTTTTAATATGAACTCTTTTTAATAAGTATGAGTAAGAGTTTTGGTATCTATGAAGTTTTGCCTGCTTAAAATCACATTTCAGCATTTAAGAGTAACAAAATACATAAATGTTATAAATTTGTTTAGAAAGTTTAAATGTAATTTAAATTTAATAAATTCAAAGTTCAAATATTTAATTTAAGTTCTCAAAAGAATTTAAAGCTTACGATATCTTGTTAGTTCTTTGAAACCATGCTTCAATATAAGAATATCGAATTTCCAAACTAAAGCTTTGATTAAGCTTTATCACGATCGATGTAGGAAACTCTGAAAGTTTAAGTTGCAGCTTAAGTCAATTAAGTTTAAATTTTACACAGCGTATTTTATCGACCAAAATTGAAATCGAATTATTTTGGGTTTAACTTTGTTCTCAAGAAAATAGCCAATTTATTTAATTTGCAAGAGCCAACCTTTCGAACTGAGACAAAAAATTTCTGGTTGCGTCTATCGCTAAGTACGAAAACTAAAAAATGGGATAACATTTAAATAATTCCAAACACAATTTGGGATTATTTAATCCCTCTCAAGGATTATTTGATGCAATTTTTGTTATAAATGTTAAGAGCTTTCAGCATCTTGTAAATTTTGATTGTTTAAATTAAGTCTTAATATTTTATTCCAGAGCAGCTTAAATTTAAGCCTTTTTAAGTTTCATCACGCTGAGTTTAAATATATTATCGAAATTTTTCGACTTCAAATAATTTTTGCTTGGATTAAGTTACGTTGAAGACATAATTTTAAATTAAATATGTTTAGTTGAAATTTTTAAAATGTTACCACATATAAAAACTAAAAGCATGAGTGTTCAGAAGCATTAAAAATGTATATTTGAGGGCTTTCAATTTTTTTTAAATGCTAATTGCTTAAAAGTATATTTAGTATTTAAAATAAAATCTCATTAAAATTCAATACCCTTGATTGAGAAAGAGTGTCAGAGACTTTTAAGCTTTTACAATATAATATTACATTTAAAGCTTCGCAAATGAAATTTAAAAAAGTTAAGTTTTAAAGATACTTAACAAAGACAATTCTCAAGAAATTTAAAAAGCTCTTAAAGGTCAATTTTAGCAGTGCGGAAAATGAAATGATCTAAAAATAGGAATGTTGTAACATAAATTTAAATAATCTGTTGTTAAAATGCAATGGTTTGTTTGTCTTAAGCTAAAAAACTAACAACCCAGTTAGTAAGTATATGTCAATTTAAAATGGTCTTACAATAAAATATAGACATAAAATGCCTCAATATAATTAGCAAGCTTGCTTGCTTCCTGAATGAACTAAAACAAGTTTTAATTAAGTACAATTTAAGTTACATTCTAGATATTTGGGAAAATGAGCAACGTTTAAATGAAGTTTAAATTTATTATGCTTGGTTAAAGTTTAAAGTTTTATAATTATCAATACTAAGTCTCGGTTCTTCAAAATCAAGCTTTAATAATACTGGAACTTAAATTTTTTTAATCCCATTAAGGAAAAGAAGTTGATTAGGAAAACTTTGACAGTTCAAACCGTTCAAAAATAAAAGCATTAGAAGCTTTAATAAAATGTAAAATTTCTCATTAATGACTTTCGAAATCAAAATTAAAATCAAACTTTAGCATTTAATAATAATAGGCAATTGAAGCTTTTTAACTTTACTAAACAAGCTAAAACTACAGTAAAATTCGGATTAGCTCTAATTTTAGAAAAATAAGCCCCACCTGAAAGAAAAAATAAAAGCTTTAAGAAGGATTTATAATTTATGATTACGACCTTTCGATTTCTTCTTTACCTAAAATAACGTTTAATCATTTAAGATTAATAGATACCCAAATGTAAGCTGTTTTAAGCTATAATTTGTTTATGAAAGGAAACTTAGAAAGTTAAATTAGCAATCCCAATCTAACAGCTTTTTCTTGCGAAAAATCACTTTTTGAGAGCTTATACAGGGATTCAATAATCCGTAAAAAGAGGTTCCCGTAAATACTTAAGCTTTTAATTGGTTGTGTTTCGTTAGTGTAACAAATATTAGCAAAAAGGTTTAAAAGCTTTTAAAGTTTAAATTAGGAAAACGCTAATTTATATTGAAACCATTAAACAATAATAATCTTTAAATGATAATTAAGCTTAAACTAAATTAATATTAAACTATAATAATTGGAAAGCTTTGTAGCTGCCTTAAAAATAAAATTTACGTCTTAGAAAGTTTATGAAGGCCAGTTATCTGTAATAGTAAAAAGCGCCCAGAAGGAAGTGACCTAAACCGCACTGTGACCTAAAAGATCGTTTGTGCATGGACCCTGCTCAATGAGCCGTCCAGTCAAAATTCAGGCTCTTAATGAACCTGATCATACTGCCGGCCGGTATATGAGGCATACTATCAGAGCCTTCTAGAGTATAGAGCCATAATCATTATGACGTATTTTTTCGAAGCTTTTTTAGTGGTATAACTTTTCACTAATTTCCATAGGAATCCATACTAAAAATGGTGTTTTTAGCTTCAAGTTTTTCAATGAAAAAAGCAAAAATGTTACAAAATTTTTATACAAAAGTGTTCTACATATATTTAGCAGCAATATACAAGAAGGGTATATTGGTATTAAGTAAATATTAATTGCAGAAATATTAAAATTAAATTATTTCTAAAATATATTTTGTGAACTTTCATTTTGAAAAATACATCAAAGTTGGCTCTGACGAATTAAAATAATACTTGCTAAATTTATCTTTAGTTTTACTAGTGTAAGCTAGATGTCTCAGATTTATACAGAAAAATACGAAAAAGATTGTTTAATCACAAAATTATGACACGTTCTTAAATATTTTGCGAATTTGTTTTGCTTTTCCTACAACTTTTGAACTCAAAT
This sequence comes from Tipula helvola, assembly GCA_963556165.1. Classification (NCBI taxonomy): domain Eukaryota; kingdom Metazoa; phylum Arthropoda; class Insecta; order Diptera; family Tipulidae; genus Tipula; species Tipula helvola. The sequence continues at coordinate 34,048,472 of OY744483.1, read as the reverse complement.
TTCCCCAAGTGGCGATTTTTTGTACGGTTTTTCAAAATGTTTACTGCCCACTGCCATCTATGTATATTGGCTTAATGCACACGATTTGTAGTAAGCTTTTCTTTTTAATTTGACCAGAAAGCTGTTGTTATGAACTTTTTTTTATATTTTGGTTTAAATGAATCAATTATTACAAGAAAATGAAAACGATTTACTTAAACGATATTCATATATGTTGAAATTCAAACATTTATGAAAATATTTCAGAAATCATAATTAAGAATTTGCAACGTTTTCATTTACAAATTTGTCTTAGGAAAAAAAGTGATTTCCCATATGTTTTGTGTGTTTTACTATGGAAATTTTGATTTTTTCGTCGTTTCTAATTCCCTTATAAAAGCTTCGTTTTTTAGATTATGGCTTGTATAATCAAGGTTGCTTTGATACTATCCGGGTTCATTATTCTCCCTCCTAGATGGTGCAGTCTTTGGGCGGGAAACGGCTGGGCAATGGTACAGAACATGTTCCGCTGATTCCGCTTCCAGGTCACAGAAGCGGCATCCATCTATCGTACTTTGGCCCATTTTCTTTAGGTAATACCTAAAGCATTTAAAAGTAAAAGATATAAAATTTTGATCTTTTAAGCTTCATACCGTTGTTTGCAGAATGATTAGGCTATTTAAATCGATTAAGCTATAATTCTGAATAATTAAAAAATTAATAGTTTAATTTAATTAATTTAATTAAGTTTAATTAATTTTAAGTCTATGTATTTATTTATCTTTTATTTATACAAGAGAAAACTCATAAGGTTGCTTCAACCTACGTAAGCTGTTTTGTTGCTTAAGCAAAGTTCATTGTCACCACAGTTTGTTCTGTTTTTATTCAGATGAAGGAACTCATGATCCCTTTATTTTAATTGATTCCAGTATGGATGGTGCATTGATTTGATCAAGTAAAATATTTCCAACAAACGAACACATTAAAAGCTCTCGTATATTTGCCAATGTTGTAATGTAATAGGTTTTAAATCTAGTAGCTTATGATGGTAATCGCTTCAGGTTAACTATAATGCCTAGAGCTTTTAGTTCCCTGATAAAAAGATTTACCTTAATCCTATTCAGTAAACCTCAAAAGAAAAGTATTTCAGGTTTCATGGAAACCACCTACAATATGTTTGAATATTTCTTTTTATATTTTAATATTAAATACCACACTTCTTCGAGTTATGTACCTGTCACTGTCATATCCAAAAATAAAAAATAAAACATAATTTTAAAATTAATATCAAACCAAACAACACGTCCTCCAGTTGATTTAACCAAATATTAAATTTTCTAGCATAAAGCTTCATTCAAACGGAATGATTTTTTTGCTTTTGTGTTCAACAAACCTAATTCCGAGAAAATGTTACAAATGAACGATAAAGCGCCTATTTACATCATGATAATTATAATGATTATATGGTATCGTATTCCCAGATCTCACATCCTGAAGGTAAATGATGTACCATTGTTAGCTTCATAATAATTGAATTTCCATTATTTGTTATTGATTGGAAATATGGAATAATGATACAATAATATGCAACATAAACGAACTTATTATAGGTATTGAATACTGTTGCAAACGGAAAGCTTCCGAAGAATCGAGATAGTTGAGGAAAATGCATAATATAACTTCTTGTTTTTCTTTTGTTTCTTTGCTAGCTACATTTGTACATAGTATGTGTATTATTTTTTTCCTGTTTTCTATATGTTGAGCTTTGAAATAAGCTTTTTGTAGATAGATGTATGTATATCAAAAAGAGAGAATAACAATAATTTTTTTTTGTAATGGCAACATGAATAGAAATAAAAATAAACTTTTTTGTGTTGCCACCGTCTATTCTGCGGGATGGGTGGGTACGTTTACTTATTCGTATATGCGTACTTTCAGTATAAAAGGAAAGGATTGTTATTGTTTTGTTTTTCTTACATTAAGCCTCTGGGAATACGTGTCGATTTTATATTTAGAAACATTTTCACAAAGTATAATAATATTATTATGATATTATATAGATATATGACTTTATATGTATACAGTAGAACCACACTATCGTATACTTATGGGAAATTGATTTATTACTAAGTTACTGACATAATGATATTAAATCTTAATCAGTGCTTTTGATCTCTCAAGATTTATTTGTTACGTTCGATTTCTTGAGGAGGTAAGAAGATTTATTTATTTATAACTAGAGTGCTGCTAGTGGTAGGATATAATTGAATTAATTTATGTGAAGGACTTAGGAAACTATTCGTAACAAAATTAGGCAAACATTAGGAAAAACTACAAATTGGTCACTACATCTTTCCAAGATTTGGGAAAGTTAACTCAAAACAATCTTAAGTCAAGGCTCCATGAATGCTAACACGAACTATTTCGTTAGAACGTTTTTACAATTTTTACTTCTATTGTTATATTTTTTAAGTTGTGGTTAATTAAAAATTTTAACGGAACATGTAAATTTTAATTTTCGAACTACAGTTCGTAGCAAATTATTTTATTTTAATCGAAACAAGTAATTATTCCTTTTCGTCGTACGATATGCCGACTTCGAGAAAAAAATTTTAAAAAATCATTCAACCTGAAAACTCACTTTCCAGTACGACGATTTTTTTTTTCGTGGTATACATACATAGCCACAAAAGTCAAAGCCTCATTTGACAAATTTTATTTTTGTTGGTGCACACGTAGAATTTCGAAACGATTTTTTCGTCCATGTAGCCAGGATCACGAAAAACCGATTCGAATCGTACGTTTCGTCGTATTATGGAGCCTTGCCTTTATGCTGAAGTGAGCACATTTTAGGTAATATAAAATGTGCAATCCTAGTTGGGATCCGAACAATAAATTAAAATCCGTAATTTTACATCGATTATGATAATTTTTGTCTCTGATAATAGGTCTCAAAACCGACTACTTATACTCTAAATTGTAAGGAAAAATTGATTTTCAATATCACGTGTTTTGCCCACAAGTTGTAGTGTCAGTCTTCTCTGATATCCGATTTACTGACAACACTTTTCGTACTCGTATCAGCTCTTGCTGAACGAATGTTAACTCCAGTAAGGCGAAACTTGCCAATAGATAATCCTGAGCCGCCGAGATAATACTCATCTTTTTAGAGTAATGGGGTGCTAACCGATACAAATTTATTCTGGGAGCGTAATATAAGGGCTAATTAGGAGTGATAACAAATAGGGAGGTCGCAGTGAATTTAAAGGGTTAAGTTAATATCATCGGCAATGTAATATACTTATATAAGTTGATGGAAACTGTTGGGTAAACAAGCTCAAATTAGTACCAATGATCCAATGTGGCAGTGATTACGATGTTGGAGTTCAGACAAATATTCACTATGCCGGCGCTTCCAAATTGACTGTATATTTTGTTGAAGTACTTGAAATCTTTTTTTTTTATTTTTTGTTGACATTTTGTAAACAATAGTTTTTCTGTAAATGTTACACTTCTTGAGATATTTGCAAAATTAATTTGCTGGCCCACGAGAGTCACCACCTACCATTGGCCAATTTTCACTAAAATTAACTAGGACCTCCTAAATTTATGAAAAAAGCTTAAATATATAGTTTCAGTTCGATTGATTAATTCATCTGGGCTGCAGAGAGCATACGCCGACAAATAGATATAGGCACCACTTCGAAAGCCACATTTTCGGACTGGCGAACCTTAAAGTAGATAAATCTCAAAAAACATCAAGGTCGAAATTTTTCATGATTACTATAGTAAGTACTAATGTAAAAGAAAACAAAACTAAAACTCAGCAAAATGAAAAATTATTTATTCCTTTCGTAGAGAACAATTTGTCATGTTTCGATTATTTAGGACATGGGATCGAAACCGATAAGGTCAGATTAACATGCTTTGGGCCAGAAATGGCCTGTAAAACTGGTTTATTATTTGTATACTATTTCCCCATTAAAGGGTTCACTCTCATCACTTGCGGTGGGATTTGTACCTACTATGACTGGTTTTAGAGAAACACGAGCATATAGTTAGGCACTGTTGATGAATGCTTTCTGAATTGTTGGCACCGTCATAACACTGTCTATTCCCCACATCTGCCTCACGTCATTCGCCGGTGTTGTGTATTTTGAAATTTGTTCTTTGCAACTGTGTTGTAAATTATGTGAGTTTGGTTACTGTGATGACTACTATATGTGCGGTTTTGTGTCTTTTATTTGTTAATGTAATATCCGGTCAAACTGTTACCGATATGTATGTGTAATATAGTAAGGGAGGTCTGTTTGTGAGTATTTAATGGCTAATTTTTGGTGGATTACGTTTGATATCTGATTATGCCGGTGTTAATACTTTGCCTGGGCAACAGACTGGCAACCACTAGTGATGTGTAGGAGTTCAACAACTATTTCGTCAATGTGGGTGCTAACATGACTAGACTTCTTAATCAAAATTTTGTGCTTCCAGAAGCCACAATCAAAACTAAACTCATAGTTTTGCAAAATACAAGTGAAGAAGAAATATTGCGTTTGATCCTTTGACTTGGATCCTAATTGTGCTTCTGGTTGTAATGGTATTCCAGTCAATTTAGTTAAACGACTAGTTCAATTTATTACTCCACGTTTGACTGTTGCAATTAATCAATGGATTGAATAATCAATAATTCCATCATTTTTTAAACTAGCCCGTATAGTTAACTATCGTCCTATATCGATTCTACCTATATTGAGTAAACTTTTTGAAAAAGTTATTCTTTCCAGGTTGACTGCTCATCTTATCGACAACCAGATAATTCATTGTGACCAGTACCGGTTTACTCAAAAATCAAGTACCACGTCTGCCGTCCTAAATTTAATGGAGTCAGTTTAGGAATCTCTTGAAAATAAGTATATCACTGTATCTCTCTTCACTTTCTACTAGTTCATTAACCCTTCCATGAGGTCCATGGAAGGGTTAATGAACTAGTAGAAAGTTATTTAACTGACCGACTCCAGTTCGTTAAGATGAATAATTACGCATCTGAAAAATTGAAGAACAATTTGAAGAACAAGCCAGATTATATTCTTAATGAAGTGAATTTGAACGGTCATTCAATTAGACGAGTCGATTCCATTGCCTATTTAGGCCTAAAAATCAATTCGCAATTAACATGGATCGGTCATATAAATCATGTAAAGAAAAAAATTTCACCATTTATAGGTATTATATATTATGACTTAAAATTCGGGCAGATTTAATTAAATGTAATATTTCGGTCCTGAAAAATCAAACGGTCACTGAGAGAATCACGAGGAATTCGCTAAATTATCGACTTCCAAATTATAAATTGGAAATCAGCCAGAATAGTATATTTTACAAGGGGTTGGATTTGTTTAACAATTTGGATGATTCCAGAACTTCCAAATTCCAAAAGTTAGAACTTTTTAAAGTTTGGTTTATTTGATATAAACTTCACTTAGATGCTAAATTTTCCAGTAACTTAAAAATAAAATTAAGTTTTACTTAATTGAAACTTGTCCAGTTTAAATTCAGCTAGCTATTAAACTTGCTACATAATTTAAAGAACCTACCTATTGAGGCATGCTAAGTTTATCCAGGCGTCAACAAATCTGTGGCCAAAAGTTAAAACAGCTTATTTCAAATTTCATAATTTTTCTAGAGAGTTAGTTCATTTTTTACTTGTGCCGACTAAAGTTGCTATGGCTTCCGACTTCTGCCTTTGGCCACGAGGCATTAAGTCAAATTTAGTGAGGTTAGAGGAGAGATAGAAAACGATGAATATTTAAAAAGGTTAACAGCTTAAGTCGACGTTTAAGCTTTTTTACCTTTTGAGCACGATCAATTTATTTTTGCAAAAAATTGTGTTGAATTATACCTATATTGGGGGGTACAAATAAGTTTTCAGTTTTTTTTTTATAACTTCGAAGCTCTATTCAGAGAAATTGGTACAATGTAATTTATTAAAAGTATTGTCCTTAGTAAGCTATGACATTTTCTCATCTTTCAGGTAGCATACGGATTCCGACCCAATTTTTGTCTTCTTCGTAAGCAGTGAATTAAGTGCTACTCGGCTAGGCCATGAGTCATCGACCGGGACAAGTGGTAGTCGGAAGGAGCAACGTCTACGGGTGGGGTAGGCCATCTCATTGAAGCGCCTCCAAAGTTTCCTTGACGACTTTTGCAGCATGTGGCCGAGCGTTGTCGTGCTGAGAAATCTCTTTCTGATGCCTTTTAGTATATTGTGGGAGTTTGAGCTTCAATGCTCTACTTAATTGTATTAATTGTTGTTGATAACGTTCTCTAGTGATGGTTTCGTTAGGCTGGAGTAGCTCATAGTAGATTACTCCGAACTGATCCCACCAGATGCACAGCATTATCTTCTTGCCAAGAACATGCGGTTTGACTGTTGAAGTTGATGCATGACCGGGCTTACCCCACAATTTTTTGTGCTTTGGGTTGTCGTGGTGATGTCACGATTCGATTTGGAGCAGTTGTTCGCATATGAAAAACGGCGTTCAACGCCTCTTGGCTTGAGTTAGTATGTACTCAATTTCCTTATTTTTGCACGATACCCATGACCTTGAGACGGTTTGCAATCGCTTGTTGAGTCACTCCCAAAGTTTCAGCGAGCTCCTTCTGATTTTGGCATAAAGCTTGGTCCAATAACGCCTCCAAATTCAGTGTCAAAATCGCCACTTTTAAAACGCCGTAACCAGTACTCATATGATTTTATTGATGCTCGGTTTACATGCTTAGAGCACCAAAGATATGTTGTTTACACTTCAGCGAAATAACACATACGATTTTTAGAGTGAAATGATGACGCTTTAACATGGATATAGTTACAAGATGGTTCATCTTTTGTAAATCCAATAGTGACGTGAACCTCCTATTAAAGGCATATTATTGTAATGGGGCTCAAACACAATTTTTTTTTTTTAATTACATGAACAGTGTAATCCAGTCTGTTAGACTAAGAAAACAACTATCATAGAAATTTTTGTCTAATCGTCCGATTGTCTATTCCGAGCCGTTGGCAAAAGCAGTTTTGTTAAAGAGCAGCAAGTTTTAATTTTAATCAAAGTAGTAAACCTTATTGATTTATCTATTGATAAGGGCAGATGGGAGCCGGATTCTCCCAGACACACAAAATACAAATAAAAAAGCTCATTAAATAATATCTCTCACATACATACATAATAATTAGAACAAATTTATCCAAACTTTTTATGTATTTTCGAAAATCTAATTTCCATAACTTATCGACTTCGCATTCCACCCGCATATTTCGTTTTTTTTTTTTTCGTTTATAAGGAAAACTCGATTGGTGGCACAGTAGCACCCCGCATCCTTAAAAGCTAAAAATCACCCCGTACAAAACATAAAATCAAATTGAAATGTGTCCAAATCCATTCAAATAAATTCTTTGTGTGTATATTCCAATTCGATAACAGCAACGTACAAACGAAAGAGCCACCAATTTTTTTTTTTTTACACAAATGAGATAAGACATCAATGATGATGAGAAAAGTACAAGAAGCGTTTTTTTCATGATTTGGTGTGGGGGATTATTTAAGCTTCTTTCGTCCTCCCATTTACATTTTTTATTGTTCAGTTTTTTTCTTATTCTAGATCATCGTAACGGTTTTTTATTATTATCCGATTGGAAATACACAAATTGAAAATCGATTAATGTAAATCGAAAATTCGTTTTCCAATTTCTATCGCTCGTTCGTTCTTTTTATTTTATTACATCTTCGTCTTGTAATTTTTCTGTTCTGTTTGAATTTTTTTTTTTGCTTTTTTTGTAATTGTTAATGGGTTTACTTTTTGGTATGGGAGTGGTACACGAGAGTGATGAATTTGTGTATATGTAATTTATACGAAGAGAAATTTGTATCTTTCTGATTGATTAATAATTTTTTCTGTTTTGGCATTTCGAAATTAACGAGGATATGGTAACGTATATATTACATACTGGGTGCGAGTGTGCGGGCATTACCCTTGACATGATGGATTCGAACCGATAAATTCAAATTATCTCAATTAATTCAATTACACATGCTGAATATAGTGATTTATGATTGCTTGATGCTGCTAATGTGTATGTATTGAGTGTAGCAGAATATAAGAGCACCATTTTAAGGCAAAACACAAATATAAAAAAGTTGTCTTAAGATAACAATCAGAACTTGTTCAAAACAAAATATGTAACAATATTTTAAGTGACATGTTCTCAAAAATAAAAAATAAACAATTTCCAATTACAAAACAAGGCTGTCTGTTGAAAAGCACTGTACTGTATTTCCATTCCAAAGATAAATTTGAACAAATTATTTTGATACACATAAAATATGCAGACTCTCTGCTTCAGCGGGTGAATCGTATTCGTACATATAAATTGTGAATAATGAGAAAATTATGATGCGTAAATATACGAATTTTTCATTTTCCTTTCACACTCTATTTATGTTTTCTTCTACTTTTTTTATTGCGCCATATATACTTTTGTTGATGCTGTATGTAAGATGTTCACGGAGAAAACAAAACAATATGATGGGGATGTGGTAATAACACTGAACTCAACCACCGTCGCAGCACAATTACCACACACAGCAAGAGGCAACATTTTCAAAGTTATAAGTTTCTATGACTTAACGCGTTTATCTCTACAATAAAATATAATGTCTAAAAGTAGTTCAGGTGTCACCATCGTGACGAGGTGTTCGGTCTTAAAAGATTTTGTAAAAATATACAATTTTATCCCGCTTAAACAGAAATGGACGTACAGTTTTGCTTTTCCTTTTGTGATACAAAAGGAAAATTATAGGAAATTTGAAATTCCAGATGTTAAGTAGCATGTTGAACACTAGTTTCTAGCTTTGTTAACGTTGTTGTCTTCTTGAGAGCCACCCGCTCTTGCTACAGTATACCCCTTTTAATTTTGTCGCAAATTGGTTTTCAATTTATTTTGTGTTAGTAGTTTTTCAGCTCAAATCCGCATAGGAAATTTAGGGATTCTCAAACGGAATCTCGTTTTCTGTATCGAAAGTGTGGGTGGCAAAATCTCGGGATTTCCCGGTTTTCGATTTTTTCATTTTATAAAATATCCTGTAAAACCTGAGTTTAAGCGACTAATTGCGGATTGGCCTGTTTCTTATGTCAGACTATTCCTCTGAAGTTTATCCATATACCGCCTTTTAAGTCTGTTTCTTAACCGATTTTAATAAAATTCGGCATGTACGACGGAAATGGGATTCCAAAACGATTTTTGTATAAAGTTCTGGAAAATGGCCAATTTATCTTACTCCATAAACTCTACTATTCTTTTAGTTTATATACCAAAATCTTCTGAAATGTTCCTTAATCCTGAAATTACGTCTAACTTTTATTTTATTCCTACCAGGCTTACAAATGCAACCAATTTTTTTTTTGTTTTTTAATAGTCGATAATATCCAAATTAGCTCTGTGCAAATAGTGTAGCATTTTGTACAACTCAACTAAACCTACAAATATTGCGAACAAATTCGAAACAGAAAAAGTGTGGTAAAAAAACAACTTTCATAAATATTTGGAGCATTTGTATTTTCTTGTTTAAAGGAATATGGAATAATTAACGACTGAAGCTTGCCATTTTGTCTGTCTGTTTTAATTTCTTTGAGGCTCTTTTTAGCCAAATTGCACACGTCCTAGAGAGCTAAAATTTTGTGCTCAGATCAGTATCATAGAACATTTAAATCTGCCTAATTTTTAATGGTTCTTCGAATGACCTGTCCAGTATTCGATATAGGAGGGTAATTCGTTCAAAACAATCGTTAAATTAAATTCAAATTTCCTAGATGTATTGACAAATCACATAAACAATATCATCTCCCGGCATAATATTATAGAGGCTGATTTTATACTAATTTTAAATATTTTTTTTTGGTTCCATGAATTTTTGCTCAATTTTCCACGAGAAGTGGAACCAGGTAACCACATTCAAATATTGTCAAAATTGTTCAATGCTATCCGCATGCAACCATAGTATTTATTATTATTATTATTACTTGAGGGCCATGTGGGGGCTCAAGCCACCCCGCACTGCGACCTAAAAGATCTTTTGTGCATTAAGCCCTACTTAATTATCCGTCCAGCCAATATTCAGGCCCTTAAAGAACCTGATAATACTGCCGACCGGTGTGTGATACATACTATCTGGGCTCATTGCTCTCCCTCCTAGATGTTTACTGTTGGAAGTACTTCTACACGCGATACATATTATCTGGGCTCATTGCTCTCCCTCCTAAATGTTTACTGTAGTAAGTACTTCTACACGCGTTACATACTATCTGGGCTCATTGCTCTCCCTCCTAGATGTAATAACATTTACTTCTGTTAGAAAAGCGGTAGCATTGGGACTCAAGGACTTTGAGAGGGCAGACCCACTCCCGTGTATTCCTTCCCGTGCCTCGTCTACCGTTTTGATTTAACTCTTGCGAGTTGCTGGGAATAAAATGTCGCCTGTAGGTCACCCAGGTTTACTACAGGAAGGCTAAATAAAACTGGAGGGTGCCTGGTATCCAGAGTCCGCATATATAGACTGATTAACCTATCAGCCATTCATCCATCGGCATATGCTGTTCCACCTTAGATTAGGGATTTTTTGTCAAGGTTTTCTCCTTTAGCGTCGTACTTTAGCCTGTCACCAAAGGCCACATTCAGCCTAATGGTTACAGTTACCGGTGGTTGCCACGAGGAGGCAGTACGTACACCTGCGCCTACTGGAAGTTTACGGAGCCCCTTCCAATAGACGCCAAACCACCTGCAACCATAGTAACTTTCGGCTAAACATTATCGACTGATAACCATTTTATTTTTTATTTTGGAAACGGGGTTCTTCATTATCGACTTTCTAGTTTCGGCTATAGACACTTTTGGCTAACTTTGACAGTAAGTTGTACTTAATTTTAAAATTAATTGCTGGCATGGACTGCAGCGCCTTCAAAGAAGGAAAAGAATACAACAAATTAAAATTACACTTGAACAATTTTTACATTTGAACATACAAATTTTATTTACACATTTAATTTATCACAAACAACTACATAATTAAATAATCCAGGGACAATTTCATAAGGACCTTCAAGAACTGGATCTACATAACTCGGTAGCAGTCTTTCTCTGATTTTTAATAACGATTCGGGCCGTAAATTTGGCAATTTTTCAATAAGTTCGATTGGAATACTATAATATCCAATTCTGCTAATAATTTTAAATTTGGTATATTCACAGTCGTTATCTGCCAGTAACCCCATACATATACCTACATAGTGACAAATGTAACACTTTAAGTTTTAATAAATTTTTAAAAAAAACCGACAATTAATAGATCTATTAAATTAGAACATGTTACACACATTTCGATTTTCAAATTCGATCCGAAATTTGTCAACCAAGTTCATTTCTTAAACACACTTAATAGCTCATCTTTATTTCTCGAGCCATAAGAGCTCAATAGTGTCAACTTCTGAAGGTTTCGTAAACTTCCATTACACTGAATTTATTATATTTCACACCAACTGAAATCTCGATTACAAAATGTTTATTGATCATAAATGTGTACACGTTTAATTCCCAAACACAAGCTCCCGTATAATCAAAATGTTACAATATTTAAAGCTAAATGACGGAAAACTTGTTATTCTGAGACATTTGGTATAGTTTTGGTTGCCTCTCACTGTTCTCTCTATCTCGTTATCGATTTTAGGCCACCAACATGTTGATCGTGCTAGCAGTTTCATTCTAACGACGCCGGGATGTTCTAGATGTAGCAATTTAAGAACCACTATACGCATTGATGTAGGTATCACCATTCGTCTCCCCCAAACTAAAAATCCGCTTTCCGTAGAAAATTCCGCCAAGTCCAACTGTGTTTTTTTTCGCGACATCTCTATAGCATATCGGAACGACTTCCTCTTCTGAAAAGGTTTTTATCAGATGTACGAATCTATCTCCACTGCCTTCTGCTTCCCCTGGAAGCCTCGATGACGCGTCTACTGTACCAGACGCAGATGATCTTTTCCTTTCTTGTACTTTATGATGTAGGTATATCCGGATAGGATGATGGCCCATCTTTAAGGAAGATGTGCAGCAGTAACCGGAATGCCTTTCTTCGGATCGTATATAGCTACCAGGGGTTGGTGATCTGTAAGTAAAATAAACGAACGGCCGTATACAAATTTGTGGAATTTTCTTACTCCAAAAATAATAGCCAAGGCTTCCTTATCTAGCTGCCAGTAATTTTTTCATGCAAACATTACTGGTTTCTCCATCCCATTTTCGATTTGGCTCAGTACGGCCCCGACTCCAAAAGAACTAGCATCACACGCCAAAATCAGTTAATAAATCTTTACATCGGTTGAATGCCACATCGCAATATTTTGTCCAAATGAATTCCGTATCCTTTTCTGTCAACTTGTATAAGGTCGCTAGTTCGCTAGTTCATTGGAACGAATTTTCGGTAATAATTCACCAACCCCAGGAATGCCTTCACTTGTGTAATAGTTTTCGGTTGCGCAACATTCTTAATTGCAGCGACCTTATACGTGGACTTGGTAGTATTCCTTCACCACAGATGTTATGCCCAAAATATTCCACTTTCTATCTGAGAAAGTAACATTTATTTTCATTTACATGAATGTTGTATCTAGCTGGACGTCGGAACACTTCCTCCACATTATTTTAACATGCCACCAGGTTCTTTCCAGCTATGATTATATCGTCGATGTAACAAGCTGTATTTGGTACTCTGGAAATTCCGTATGTCAGCCTGTTGAACCTATATAAGCCTCAGTGAGTATTAATGGTAAACAAATTTTTTGAATTCTCAGCCACCTCAACCTGCTGATATGCTCCAGTTAAGTTTAATGTATGCTCGAAATCCACCCATCTATTTACGCTGACCTTAAAGTCGACACATATTCTGATTCCCTTGTCCTTCTTCGGAACTACAATAATTGGACTTGCCCAATCACTGTGTTTCACCGGAACCAAGGCTCCATTTCTGACCATTGTTTTGATCTCTTCCTCCACCTTCGAACGTATTGCAAAAGGCATGGAATAAGGTTCCTTCCTTCAACACGATTGTCGCTTTGAACTTCACCATTGGGGAAATATTATTTGAATGCACGGCAGGATACTTAAGTTTTAATCCATCCGTAAAAGTTTTGTCCAACGAAACATTGTTCACTCCGAATTCTTTTACCTCCGAAGAAAAGCTATCAAAACTTATTCGCCAGACTGGCAGAAGCTGGTCTAACCAATTTCTTCCCATCAAGGTGGTAAACCTTTTGTCTGGCCTAATAACTACAAGGCCTAAACGATAATTTTTCGATCTAAACCGCAAATCGACTTCGGCTGTTCCAATGGTATCCAACCTTTCACTTGTAACGGACCTATACTTGGATTCTTCGGTTTCAAGTGGCACTTTGGAAAAATTTTCTTTATACATCGATAACTGTATCTATTTCCAATTTGGTTGGAATCGAATTAATTTCTAATTCAACTACATATATGCGGATCACTTTTAACAGCTGACATGACGTTGATACAATTTAAGGTTTCCAACACGTCATTTGACTCTTCTTCCAATGTATGTAAATCGCTATTTATTTTGTGTTCTACAAAACTTTTTACCGTGCCCTTTTTTACGGCATTTAGAACATCGCCAATATCTTGCAGGACACGAATTTTCCTTATGAAATATCCCGCACTAATTAATATGAATTTTAATTCTCACTTTTGCATGACATGTTATCTACATCATACCTCGAATTTGACTTAAAGTGACCGAATCTAGCTACAGTATTATCACACATGAATTTGGCCTCTACCGATGCGCTCTCAAAAGTCAATGCTTTTTGATAAGAGTCAGCAAATTATAGATCACCACATTCTGTATAGATTCTGTTTTCAAACCACAAATTAATCGATCGCGTAACGAGTTATCATGGAACGTGCCAAAATTACACGACCTTGACAACCGTTTTAATTCTACCACATAATTGGAAATATTTTCATCCGCGGCTTGGTCCCGTTTATGGAATTGAATACGCCCGTTATATAAAGTGTATTGATGAATGTATGATGTATAAAGTAGGGCTTGCCCGTTCCCGGACCTTTTACATTCCCCGGCAACGGGATTGTTATTTTCTGATTCCCGGGAATTCCCGGGATTCGGGACAAGACCAATTTTATAACCAATACCTAATAAAATATTAAAATTCAACCAATTTTAAATTTTAGGTCGAGAAATGGAAAGGAAACCAAGCTAAGATTTAAAATCATTCAAAAAAAATGTGATGTACTGATTTAATGACTCAATCGATGGATTCCGTTTTGCCATCATGAGAAATCTACCGGCGTAAAACTTAAACTATCAGCGTTAACACTTTAGTTATGGAAACTATGGCGGCTCCACACTACAAAATTTTTTAAACTATCAGCAATGATTTTACTCAACATATTGTCAACAGTTGGCGAAGCTGAATGCGCCCAATGTTGATATAATTCTCTATACAAACCCACCCGTTATCGTTTTTATATTTGGTTGTTTTCCTTTTTTGACTTAAACTTAGCACCTTACGTTCCCTTGTGCCATGGTTTTGTGTACAAACGCAGTGATAGTTTAGTTTAATTCTGCAGATAGAATAAGTATGTCCAGGGCGTATGGGCTCTTCTATTGACTGAATTCTATTTCTTTTTTGCTTTTAATGGCCCTACCACATAGAGGCCATTTCCGATTATAGGCTCATCCTAAATGTATCATCCATAATTTCGTTTGTCCAACTCTGGATCTTGGGGGGATTTTGTTAACGATGCAACATCTTTATTTTTCCTAATGGAAAACTTTTCTTTAAGAAGTTTCAACGTCTGCGGTCAGTAATAGTTGCCTGTTCTTTTAAAGTTGTTAACAATAATGCTGAAGTCGCTACAACTTTGGCTATCTGAAGGTATCTGAAATTTTATTCAGCGGTTTAAAACCATTTTGTCGTCCAGCTATGGCATTGCTCAATATTCGTTCATCCCACATTTCGTAAATTTTCAGTTCCCGATAATATTCAATTCTTTACATTCTTCCTAAGGTGTATTTATTTTTTATAGCGTTGCACCCATCACCAGCGACTTCTGATTAATTCCATGAAGTTATCAAATGACATTATAAAAATTGGTTTTTGTATTCCCGGGAAATATTCATAAAATTCCCGGGAAACGGGATTATACTTTGAATTTCTTAAATTCCCGGGAATTCTATCCCGGGAATTCCCGGGACGCAAGCCCTAGTATAAAGTGTATTGATTTCATGTTTTCTTTTTTATTAATAGCAGATATACAATAGTACTGTTGGCTAATGAATAAATAAATAAATCGCCGCGTTGCAGAACCAATTTACCAAATGAACGTTGCAATTCATCGCGTCGTTACAGTTTATGGCTAATCTTGATCCTTGTATTTTTCCATATAATTGGATCACAACACACACAATAGTAAGATTTACAGATTCGGGATGCATTTTAATATTGACGGAAATTTATCAGTTTCGTTGTGGCATTAAAATTAACTGTGGGCAAAATAATTAATTTTTTGTTATAATTTGATTTTGCTTTATTGATGTTTTTTCTGTTTTTGTCAATCCGAACCCGAAATTTGGTTCAGTTTCGGGTTTACAAAAAATTAATGATCTCCGATCCGCAGCGGGTTCAGGTTTGTGCTCGGTTAGGTACCATATGCACTATGTAAATTCATTATGTTCTTACAGAGCATTCACAATGAAAAAACTATTTATTTTTGACTTACAGGTTTGTATGAATTTCCAAAATAACGAGCAACTTGAGTCACTTGATTGGAATTGTACGTTTTTAAATTATAATGTCGAGCAAACCACTAACAAATTTTATGAAATCCTATATGGGTTTATGAAACCTAATAATCGTTCTAGTTCTCATTTAAAATTTCCAATTTGGTACCCAAATAAATTGATTAAATTAATTCGTCTAAAAGAGAAATTTCGTAATCGACATCGAGTTTAAATATAATGATTATGTAATTTTTATAATTTTCGTAAGCGTGTTCATTTCTTTTCCTGGGTTCTTCGATGGTAACCCTTCTGTGCAGTAGATATTTTAGATCATATATTGCATGTTTGCCTTTGACCTTTTTATTATCTGGTTCTAATTTCAGGCGGAACAATGGCTGCGGCGCCTTTTCCCGATTAATAATATTGGTAATAGATTTGCATTGGAAACATTTCTCAGCGAGAGCAGTTTGAATTTCGTTTGCATCTATGTAGCTCTCTATTCCTTTCAATACTACAACTAATCCTTTTTGGCTCTTTAGTTGGTACGTGTAGTAATGTTTACCAAGTTCATCAAAATGCTTGATTAACGCTCTGTAAGCATCAATATTGAGCGGTTGAATTTTTGTTTCTTTTTTATCTCCTCTTTTGATAACGGAAATATAAAATGCACCTTTCGTAATAAACTCGATCGTTTTTGCAAGTTCTCTATTTGATTCTTCCTTCAAATAGATTGGTAGATCTTCAACAACCAAGCAATAATACCTATTGCCATGTGTTAATTCAACGGTAGCTAACTTAGTGAATTTGTTCGCGCTTGCACTGGCGGCTGATCTAGGGCTTCTCCTTCGCTTTGATCGGACAGTAATATACCGGTCAATTCCCGTTTGCACTAAACACTGACCTATCTAAATCACTGTTTATTTTATTTTCATTTGTTGTCAATGCACTTTCATTGTTTATATTATCGTCAATATTTGTCGACGATGCACTTTTATTGTCTTTATGGTTCAACACACCAAAGTTATTTAAATTAATTTCTAGTTCATTTTGATTTAAATTGCCTGCGTAAAGCAATTTTTTGAGCATTTAAAATTTGTTGTCGCTTTGGACTATGCTGCACATGTCCACTTTTATTAATAATTGATGTCGTGATGTTCGGTGACAAATCGCTTGCGGACATCGCTGTCTGCTGATTTAGCCCAGCCTTTTTTACTTGAGGCGGAGATTTAAACATCACGATTTCACTTACTTTTCACATCACGAAATTTAAAAAAAAAAAACTTAAAACTGCTGATTCAACTTTTCACGCAAGTAATAAGTAAATTATTTTAAATGTTTACTCGGTGGCAGTAAAATTGCAAGCCTCATGGCGACGATGGAGAGAACCATGGATCTAATGATGCAGAATATGAACACGCTGATAGCTATATGGAATGCAAACGGCCTAGCATAACATAAAGCGGAGGTTCAAGCATTCCTCACTGAGCACAATATTGACATAATGTTAATATCCGAAACACGCTTCACCAAAAATAGCAATTTCAAAATTAATGGGTACTCTATTTATGACACCAAGCACCCAGATGGGAAAGCACATGGAGGCACAGCTGTATTAATTAAAAGAAGATTAAAGTACTATGAACTTACGAAATATGAGAAAGAACATATACAATCAACGAGCATCTATCTTCAGGAGTGGTCTGGAAACTGTGTCATATCGGCAGTGTACTGTCCTCCAAAACATGCTATAAAAAAAACTCCAGTTCTTGGATTATTTCAGCCAGCTGGGTAATAAATTTCTTGCGGGAGGTGATTACAATGCGAAACATACTCATTGGGGCTCCAGATTAACATCGCCGAAAGGCAAACAACTTTATCAAGCTATAGAGGAACAGTCCCTGGACTTTTGTGTATCTAAGGGCATTACACGTACATATGCTAAGGCCCCCGATTGTTATGATCTGTCTTCTGATCACTCACCGGTAATAGTAACAGTGAGTACCGATGTCTTAAGGAACGAAATACCCAACCGCCTTATAAACAAGCAAACTAATTGGGATCAATATAGGAGGCTAGTCGAACAAAATTGCCTACTTAATATAATAAATAATGAATAATAGTGTAATGCCTTACACCAGCTGATATTGATGCGACGGCCGAAAATTTAAAAGACGTCATGGCATTATCAGCTGAAAAGGCTACACCTGTCATAAGTAATTCTGACAAAGTTAATAAACTGTCACATAATATACAGAAACTAATCCAGGAAAAACGGAAAATTCGCCGGCTATGGCAGCAAACAAAATCACCGTTATTGAAATGGAAATTAAATCGAGCTATCAAGGCCTTAAGATTTGCTTTGCGGGAAGAAGAAAACCAAAGCGTCCAGTATTATTTAAGTGATCTCTCGGCAACCGAGAGGACAGATTACACTTTATGGAAGGCAACAAAAAATTTAAAAAGGCCAACAAATTCGAATCCTGCTTTTGCTGATCATCTAACAACAGTATTCGCACCACACGAAGAAGATAATAATTTCGTGCTACCCCAGCAAATGGATGATGGTTTATCCTACAAACCTATAAAGTATAATTGGAAGAAAGTTAAGAATACAATTAAAAATTGCATAAGCTCGAAAAAGGCACCAGGTTATGATCTCATACTGGAAAAATGATAAGGGAATTGCCAGACAAATGCATAAAACTAATAACATTCATATTCAACGCGATCATGCGAATCAGTTACGTTCCTCAAAAATGGAAAATATCTTTAATCACAATGATACATAAGCCTGAAAAAAATGAAACGCAGATCTCATCATAGCGTCCAATAAGCATGCTGCCCACAATATCAAAGCTATTTGAAAAAATGTTACTAACAAAATTGAAACCAATATTAGAAGAACGGCGCGTTATACCAGACCATCAATTTTGGTTCCGAAACCAACATGGTACCACAGAGCAAATTCACAGAATTGTAAACGCAATCAAAATCACCTTCGAGGAAAAGAAATATTGTTCTGCTGCTTTCTTGGATATAGTACAAGCATTTGATAAAGTTTGGCACGATGGGCTAATATACAAAATTAAAGAGCTTCTACCGAAGAAATTTCACTCAGTTTTGGGAAACTACCTTATTCAAAGGCAATACATGGTCAAACAAAATGGCGCACACAGCCGATTTACCTGTAACCAACAAAGTAACAATATCAACATTTGCCGATGATACGGACATCCTGGTGTCACACAAAAATCCCGAAATTGCCTCATAGGAGTTACAGAATCATTTAAACAAAATCGCGGACTGGCTGAAGACATGGCGAGTAAAAGTGAACGAAAACAAATCAACTCACATCACATTCACGCTGAACAAACGTACCTGCCCACCAGTGAAATTAAACAATAAAAATATTCCTCAACGAACGAAGGTCAAATACTTAGGTTTGCATCTGGATAGAAGGTTAACGTGGAAAAACCATATTGAAACTAAGCGCAACCAAATAAAAATTACATTTTCCAAAATGTATTGGCTGATGGGAATGAAATCTCAGTTGTCATTAGCCAATAAAGTTTTACTGTACAAAGCGATAATCAAACCCATATGGACATATTGTATTCAGTTATGGGGATCCACCAGCGCTTCAAACAGAGAGCTCAACAACTCAAGCGAAAATACTTCGAAGTATTACTAATGCTCCGTGGTACATTCGAAATAGTATAATATATGTACATGACGACCATGGGATTAAAATCATTAAAGAAACAATTAAAGAATTCAGTTCTAAATATTATTCAAAACTAGAAGCGCATCCCAACGAATTGGCCAGGGATATATTAAAACAGCCACGATTTAGGCGATTGAAAATAACAGAACCACTCGGACTGATGAACCTGTAACCTGTAAGTTTATTAGATGTTGGTTTTATATATATGTATGTATAAGTATAATCTAAATTAATTAAATTGTGAGCACTAATAATAAGTATTAACATTGGTTAAGACTTAAAATATGTAATAATTTTAGCTTAAGATTTGATTACTTCTTGTTAGTTTCTTATGTAGAAAGATTCAAGAATAAAGCCATTGGCAGCATTTAAAAAAAAAATTTAATAATTTGGACACAAGTGGTGCCCCTCAGTCACCATGCAATAGTAATGAAACAACACGAGTGGTATCTCTCATTCATCACGCAACAAGAGAAAACAAAAAACAATGGATTACCGTTATTTTTTTCTGTGTACATGTATCGAAAGTAGATTTAGCTAACGCTTACGCTTTTATGTTGATCAGTTTAATTGCGCCCTTCAAGGAAGATTTATTATTTTAAAATGTGCAAGTGACGATATTAGTAGCGGTGATGATGAATTTAATATTTACCTTGGCGGAACCAATACAGATAACAATTTTATTTATACAAGAGATATTGGTAGTAAAAGAAAAGGGAAAATTAGAGTAATTAATAGTGATACCGATAGTGATTCTGATTATCGGCAGGATGTAACAGAATCAGAAATAGAGCTACAGGTCCACATGTTGCTGCAAATGTAACTGAGCCGATTCACTTCTTTAAATTATTTTTTACGGATGAGCTGATTAGCGAAATTATAGGTGAAACAAACAGTTATGCTGCGAATAAACTTGGCAAACATAGCAAAATGTAAACCGAGAAGAATTTTTGACATTTATTGCAGTAATTTTGAATATGGGAACAATGTCAGCACCAAAAATTAGCGAATACTGGTCAACAAATGAAAGCAGTCACATTCCATTTTATTCCAACACATTTACTAGGGACAGGTTTAGTCAACTCTTCTGGATGCTGCACCTGAAAACCATTTCCACAGAAACACAAAATATTAGAAATCTTGAAAAATTTTGTCTATTTGTTTTATTTTTAAATTTAACATTAAGTTCAAATATTTCAAGTTGGTGTTGTAAAATCTAATATTAATTAAGGATAAACATCATTCGCATGAAATTGGCCTAAACTCGTACAAGACCCATATATAAACCACAAATTGAACTATTCATATATACTATATATCATGGAGCAATTTTTGATTATTGGATGTTCATCGGATATTCACGACACTCTTACACTCACGATAACACTCAACGAAATTTAATTTGACAACCAAAATTACGGCAAGAAAATTAAATCTTTTTCTTTGAAGTAACACGCTATCGTTCTCCGTCTCGTCTTTTCCGTTTGGTGGTTACATTGCATCCGTTCCGTCTGTTTAAACTGACATTTGAAAAAAACAAATAAGAAAATAAAATGGAAGACTACGAGACTAAAATCTTTAGAAATTCTCTTTGATTTATACAATATATGATAGAATTTAAAATAAAAAAAGAAGATGGTGGATGAGTCCATTAAATCTGGATAGGGACCAATCCGGGTATCTTAAGACTATGTAGCTTTCTCCAAATGAAAGAGTTATGTTTTCAAATAATCGAAAAGCTCTATGTAGTTACAGCCTACTTCTCACGTTATGTCCAAAAAAAAAAAAATTAATTTGATTTGTTTGGTTAGGTGTTTCGTCTATTCGTAAATTTTAAATTTTTTGACAAAACGGATGAGCTCGTCCGTCTCTTTCCGTTTTATTATAGCTAACCATTCCGTTCCTTTATACAAAATGTACAGAAAATGTCTAAAGCTAATTTTGACGGAGAAGTGGAACAAAACGGGACGGATTCATTCTGACTAAACCTTAAGGCGGCTACATCCCTCACATAGTGAATTTATTTTTGATGTGTCAAGAATTATCATACGATTTGACTGGGATAATTTGGGTGTGTGCGTTTTTTTTCAAATAAATTTGAAAAGTTAATGCTAAAAAATATTTATCACATGTTTGTGACACAGTCTTGGTACAGCAAATTATTTTATTTAGCGCATAGATAATCGTTGAATTCAAGGAAGTCTTCGATAACATACTAATGACTGTCAAAACCACGCTTAAATGAAGATGTTTCTTTGTTGCAACGAAACTGTAATGTGGAAGAGAAGACTGCTAAACATATTTTCTCAAAGACGAAACCCCCAATGTGGGGTCATATTAACAACAAAACAGTTAAAAATAATTTTGATGAACTGTTTTCCGAGGTGATATCCAACTTTTCGAAGAAATATATTTTTATGGTTAATATACCTTCCACATTTCAACAATTGTCCCATAGGTATCTTAATGTCTTTAAAACAAAATGAATAGGTTACCGTGTAATATGAAATTAGTATTTCTAAATTTAGCTAAAATAATTTGCTGGTATGCTTATCTAGTAAGCTTTTAAATATACACATTTCAGTGACGTTTTATGCCTCAATTCCATAGGAAAAATTGACTGACAGTCAAAAAAATCGAAAAGAGAAAAATAATCTGATACTCCATATAAAAGACAAAGACAACGTTTTTTTTTTTTGTTTTTTATTTTATTGCAAAACAATTTTGCTATAAAATAAAAAAATACGTTGGCTTTGTCTCTTATATGGGGCATCAAATTATTTTTCTTTTTTCGATTTTTTTGACTATGAGTCAGTCAATTTTTCTCATGGAATACAGGCATTAATTGTTTGAAATTTCAACGACAAGTTGGTCGATGAATTATTTATGCATTGTTTTAATACTCGTAATATTGCCTTTTAACGTATTATCTCTGAATAATAAATTATAAATCTGTTTTATTTATTTGCATTGCTCGAATGGTCCACAAAGCAATGCTCCATCCAGACTAAAGCACTGAGTAAAGTCTTATATCAGACAATTCTGACGTTGCTTACATAACGTTGTGATCTGAACAAATGGCACAAATCTTCAGAAAATAAATTTTGAATATTGTGGATGCTCTCTGAATGGATTGTTTTAAACTCTTGAACTGTATACTAGAGATGTATAACTGGAGCTACATTTTAAAGGGCGAAGGGGTCTCCAAATTTATCTACCCTTGCTGAAAGTAACGGAAAATTAATGGTAACACTATACTAAACGGTTTTGTTCAGATTACAATAAAGCATTAAATTTATAGTCGTCCTTGGTGATGATTAAAAGAGGTCGTCTTGGTAAGAACTACTTATACCTACATAAGTTACTCAAATCCTTCAGCTCAAGAACCGCCTATAAAATATAAATAAATAATAGTTATTACCTAATCCCGGGTCTCAACTAGTCAAATAATATGAAGCTGGTCCCGTCAGAAAATTATAATGAGACAATAACTATAGAATCATATGTACGGCTGATTAATTTTTATTCGAACAAATCCTACAATCTTACACCTCACAACATATCGTAAAATCTTTATTAGAACATTCAGGTTTAAACATTGGTAAAGCATTCTAGAACTCTATAGACTAATTAAGTATAATGATTATCATTTGGTTAACAGTCCTTAATGTAATGCCATAATTTCAGGCTAAGGTCAGTGAAAAAAATTGTAATTCAATGTTACAATTAATTGTCAGCACATAATATGTCAATATAACTCATTATTTTCCCTTATTTGATTTTCACTCAAATAGAGCGGATCCTTATTTACATGAAATAAAAACTAATTGACTGATTTAATCGGGAGCATGACATTTATAAATGATATACAAGTTCATATATATATATATATATATATATGTAGGTGAATACAATAAAACGAAACATTAATCAGTTTAACCTCGATGCCACCAAGATATTCGAAGCTCCTACCGGAATTATCACAAGTATTTTACCATTTTGTATGCCAAACACATAAACAGGCTACAGAACGAAAACGCCACACCAAATGAAAAACAAATTAAAATGATCAAATTAGAAAAACCATCAATCTAATTTTTTTGTTGTTTTGTTGGATTTCAATTCCATTTCATTTTGGCAACAAATGAAATGAAAAAAGAAAAAAGAAAACGAAACGAAACGAAAAGTTAAATAAAAAATTTTCCATTTTATTTTAATTGAATCGACAATTGGAAATAAACAGAAAATTATATACACAACTTATTGTAAGCTCCGATGGTATGGTTGGGTTGGGCTGTAAGAAGCACGCTATATACATTCGTTTACTACGAAAAAAAACAGGCACACAAATACACAGCTTTTTCAGTCTTCATAAGTCAATTGTGTGTATGTACATAGAATTTTCACACAGAATTCGATTAAATCTTTTCAATTTTCCTGGTTTTTCGTTTTTCTTCGACTTAAATTTTTTTTTTGTTTTTGTTGAACGAATGAAAATCTTTATAGTGGTATCATGACATGACGAATTGAAAATCCAACAACAAAACCAAAATGTAATCAATTGAATTAAATCGGAGTTTTATGTAAATTTTTCCATTCTGATTTTTTATTTTCTTATTGGTCGACCTCGACTTGATTTTCATTCGGTTTTTGAATTTTGTGTGTGTGTTTGTGTGTGTTGTCTTGAGAAATTAATTTTATTATGTTTTTGCTTGTAATCGTTGTTGTTGGTATTTATTTGTGGGAAAATCTTTTTTTTTTTTTTTGTATTTTGTGTATATGTGTGTCTGTTTTAATTGAAAATTCTAAATTGATTTATACTGGATTTTATGAAGTTGTTGTTGTTGGTGCTCTTTACTTTTTGGGGTTTTAGGATCATTTATCATTACGAACGAAGATACCGTATTTTGTTACCATGTACTGAACAGATTTTTTGTTTTGCAAACGGTTTGTTGTTGTACATTTACAAGTAAAAACGGAACAACAACAAAACATGTGTAAATAAAAGGATTTCATGTGGGAAATTAGGGATTGTATGTTTAGGTGTATAAGTTACATAAATCCAGTCGATGGGAATGGATTAAATTATCATTTAAGAGATTTTAGGTATTTATATTTGGGTTCAGTTGACACTGATTAATATTTTGGTTTTGGGGATAATAATTAATTTCTAATTGGTTTACTTAAAGTTTTTACTTAGGCTAATTTGGGTTTGCACAATAAGGAATTGGGTTATAGGTAATGTTATGATTTTAAGGATAATGCTGTGTAGCCTTTTCTAAATAGTTATACTAAATAACCAGGCAAACTGCATGAAATTGCAATTTTTGTTTTTTTTCCTTTCTTCCCCCGATGAAATAGCTTAATGTTTAAGCTTAAGATATTTGAATCTGAAAACACTGTTCGAATCATGATTAGGGTTGGGTTTTAATTTTCTGATTGTATATTTGGAATTTTTTGGTATTTTCGCCAATAATATATTGGAAAACACATAAATTCAACTGATATTGATGAATGGGATGGAAAATATCGAATCTATTGTTTTAAAGACCATGAAGCAGAGAACTTTAGCTATAGTAAATACACATAGGAGGGAGTGATAGGATTCCTTGCAATCACCATGCAACTACATTGTACAGTGTGTTGCGCAATTATAGATAATTTCGGAAAATAGCTGGATACACATATCGATAGACCATTCATGAGTATAAATTATGTCATAAATAGTACTATACTACGTTGGTAATAACGATCTCAATAACATTGTGAAAACCACATAAATGATAATATCTGTAGCAAATTTATTTGTTTCTGCTTCGAATAATATTTGTATAAATTATAAATAGGGCCGTTTTAATATATTTAGGCGCTCTGGCCTAATAATATCAGACGTCCTTAAAAACACAAGTTATATTTCTCAAACAAAACAGAGTCCCATGAGATGCCATGCCAAAATGGGTATCCCAACGCCACCTTCATTCTCCGTGGCACATCTTTTAACTTAGATACACAGACCTCGGATTCAAAAATCTGCTCTGTGGGACAAAAAAAAATTAAAATTTGTTTCTGCCTTTATAAATTTAACAAATTATACAATTTTTAAATTCGAGGATTACTGCAAAATTTGAAATTTGATTTTAAACATAACTAAATTTTAAAAATTTAGCGAAATTTTTAAATTTTACATTTTTAAAATTTGGCCCATTCAAATAATTCAAAATTTAAAAATTCAAAATAGCATCGCTTTTCCAGGAATTATAGAAGCTAAATCTAAAGTAAATGGTTAGGAATTTAAGGAATAAGAAAATTTTAAAAGTTTATTTAATTCCGATTGAAATTGGCAAAAATTGAACAAATTCCTGAAATTTTAAATTCTTTAATTTTTTCTAAATATTTCTTTTGGCCTATCGAATTTCAATTTGTTGTGGTTGTTGTTGATGATAATCAAAACAGATGAAATACTGAAAAAGCAACAGAACACAGAAAATCATCGAAAATACAAACAAAACAAAATAATAATTTATCTTATAAATAATACTTATCTAATTTAATCAAAGTTGATATGTGACTTTTTTAATTGTTACCAAATTATTATTATGTAAAATGACCCCAAATTGTGTAAATCTTCTTAAATTAAATCATTTTCTTAATTTTGACATTAATTTTGTTGACGTGCAAACGCACCAATTTATGTAATTAAATTATTATAGCAAAAGTACCAGCTTACACTAAGAAAAAAGTACATTGGTCTTACACAGAAAATGTATAGGAAACTAAATTCTGGAAACATTTCCAATGCACCGAGAAATTCATCCAACATGTATTTATAACTAACTTATAATACATAGAAGAAGCTCCCTATAAGCTGGGTAAACAATTTTAATAACCAAAATTATTCAGATTTTAATATTTTGAAGAGTCCCTCGATTGATATTGGTTGGTCTACAATGTATATAGCAGCTTCACACAAACTTTACTTCTGAACTAAAACCGAATTAATGGAGTAAAAATTATACCGACCGATTATACCGATAAAGTATGTCAATTTTCTACATGGTAAACGGTGAACAAATTACCGTACAGTACAATACAGTATTAATTAATTTCAATGGCCAAATGATATTTTATTTGTTATTTATGTATAATTTCAGCCATAAAAATAACTATTTATACAACCAATTAGGAAATGACTCATTTTGTAAGGATGCGTGTTCTGATGAACTTTTGTTCTGCCAAATTTGTCAGAACTGTTCGTCCGAATATAACCAGTTATAATAATTGCGTATACTGACGAAATGTGATTTGATATCAGTAATAAATTTGCTGTACATTATGGAACACAGGGGCCTTACTATGCAATTCGACGACTATTTTCGACGGCTATCGTTTTGTATAAGAAGGAGCAGGAAGAAAAAAGAAAACAATAGTTATTGTGTTCCTTTTTCTTCTTGTACTTTATAATACAAAACGATAGCCGTCGAAAATAGTCGTCGAATTGCATAGTAAGGCCCCTGATAAGTTTTTCATTTAAATATTATTTTATTTAATTTTTATTCAATATGTATGTACAAATAAAAAGTACATACATTTTGTAATACAAAAAATAAACCATTATTATGGGTAATTAATGATTATAATGTATAAATATAATAACTTCTAAATAGTTAAATTGTGTGAAGCGAAATATGATGTCAAGTCCAAAGTCTCCATTTCGTTATGATTATTATTTGGAGGAGCATTATGAGCCGTAAGATTTTCAGATCCCCACGTGTTTGTTGATGATTCTCCTTATGAAGAGTTAGCTTCCCGGTAAGGAACACTTTGTGAACCCAAAGAGTTACTATGAAACTCTTGATGACGAATTTGAAAATTTGAGCTACAATAAAATTATTGCCAACAATTTTCCTCGTCACAAAACACCTGTTGTAGATTTGCTACGGACAATCATTTTTCGACCCTAGGGAACTTTTCTCATAAAGGGCAATAGACTTATCAAAAAATTATTGTCGGCATCCTCTATTCTACATTCATTTGTTTTAGAAACCGTTTTTCGGAATTCCACCAGCTTGTTTTGTTCAATATCTAACAGCTTTTGTAAAATAATTGAGTTATTTGTTTTTGAACGTTTAGATTGGGGAACCGCAAATCTTTCGGATTGAATTAATGATTCGGAGCCAGTTTCTGGATCAGGTATGGTTTCTTGTGTAGAGCGTGTTTCATCCGGTACTTCATCTTCATCCAAATTCTCAGATTCGGCAACAAATTGATGCCTTTAGAATGGCATATTTTTATAATACGGCCAAGAAGGCTCATTATTGGCTCCTCCTTTATCGCCTGATTTTGGTTTCGGAATTTTATTTATTCCTTTGCGAAATGTATCACACAAACATCTCAATTTTTTCTTTATTTCTTCCACCGTCACTAGAATAGAAAAAAAACATTAAACACACTTTAGCCACGCTTATGATACATTGAAAGTTGCATGGCAATGTGATAGTTTAATCTAATTTTTTTACTTCGATAAATTGTCGATTCTAACACGACAGGAGGCCTGAATGCGCTTAATGGCATAAAACAATTATTTGAAACATATTATCAGTAGGCATATTTTCTTATTATATTTCTTATTCTTATTATTCTTATTATTTTCTTATAAATACATATGCTGATTTGTATGCGTTAGTTCATACTTACGGTCGCGAATTTTGTTTATGAACCCACAGTATCGATTATTAACTAGTATTAAAAATTGTCATATCAATTTCTTGTCTGCAATGCTCTAACGCAAGGATTACCTTAGAAAAATCAAAACTTTTAAACTCTACTTAAAACTCTTTGTTACAGGTTTCTTTTAACTGATACGTTGTTTAGAGGACTTAGTTTTTCATACAGGATTTCACACAGAGCTATATGACAAATTGTTTATGAAACTTGCCGTTCCATATGGGAATGCTTTCATGAGAAACATATCCTCTTGCTAACTACGGATCATTTGAAAAATGTAGCTAATGATTGGGGCTTACGGCAAGCAAAGCGACGGCGGAATATTTTCTGTTTCAAACGTATATAAAAGACTAGAAGCAAAATCATTGAATATGCCAAATAATGAAAATCTTCCAATAAACGACGTTTCAGTTCCATATGTATTATTGGGTGATGAAGCATATCCATTAAAAAGTTATCTACTTAAACCTTACTCGAGATTAAACCTTGTAACGACTGGCGCGGCCAACGGCGTTCCAAGTTTATATGTTTCATACCCCTGGAATACTACATTTATTTTATTATTTGTAAACGTAATTCATTCATCATAAAGCAGAATTAAAACTGGAAATAATAAATGCAACGCGCGAAAAATTCGTCTTTGAGGGGAATTTATTCTGGACTGTTCTGTTCAATATTTTTGGGTGGGATGGCCCATTGTGTTTGTGTCTATAAATATGACGTGATTATGAAATACGGGACAGTCAGTTTTTGAATTTTTTTCTAAAGTCTGGTGGTGAAGCATGAGTGCGGAAAAAAAAAAAAAAAAGAATGATAAAAATATTCTTGTAGTGAAAAATTCTAAAATTTTCGGTGCAAATATAGTTATAAATGATAGGGTTCATGATGTGACAATGTTATCATGCCCATACTATAAATTTATTATTGGATTATGTGTTTAAGTGATTCCTTAATTAATTAGTATCGTTTTAAATAAAATTGTGAAGATTTTATCTCTTTAATTAACGATAAATTTCCATTAATGTACATGAATGTAATTTGTACCTATACATAATTTAGTTCTCATAAGTTTTAGTATTAACTTGTAAAATCTAAAGAACCAGAACGCAAACCGATAAAACAGTTAATATACAAAAGTGGTTAATACGTTCAATAAAATAAAAATTGTGTGGACATTAGTGACAATAAAACAAAATGCAATAAATTCAAGGGCGCTTTTGGTCCAATTGTGGTGATCATAAAACAAGAAAAATATGGACATTCAAAAAATTTATATTCCATACAGCCCAAATACCAGTGTTTATAATCTAGAACCTAAAGGTGTAATAAAACCGTAAAACGAAGTGAATATGGACTATAAAACAAATAAATGAAATTATGTAAATGGCATATTCTATAGTGGCATAATAAATTGAGTGATATATAATAAATTCGTCTAATTAATTATCAACATAATTTAATTAAACATACGAAACATAAATAGAACGTTAATTCCGTACTAAAAATCACTAAAATAATTCGTGCCCGAATTACTCCGTTAATTGATCGATCACATCGTACGTTACATAATAATCGAATGCTGCATACACCGGAATGGCCTTGATCAACTTAAATAAACATTAAGGTTCTTGATTTCTATTTATTATTATTATATATTTTATTATATTTACTTTAGTTTTAGTTTTATTTTCTTTATTTATATTTTAGTTTTTGGTATTGCTATATTTAAAAATTTTCTATTTTTTTTTATTGTTACCATATCGTTAAAATTTAAGTTAGTATGACGTCATAGGTGGCAAGTAGATTACTTAAGTCAAAATTTTCTAATTTTATATTTTTTTTTTTTTTTTTTTGAAATTTTCACAATTTGGTTATTTCCTTGTAATAGTAGTTTTTTAAATTATTTAGAACGATACATTTTGTTTAATAAATCCTACTGAAGATTGTACTTATTTACATAATTCTCTGTGTTTTGTTTTAAATTTCTTGGGTTAGTTCTTCTTCATCAGGAACTTCCATCGTTTATTTTTTTTTTCCGCATTGTTTTCGCTTTTCAGGATGAGAGGCTGAGAGCCGAATTTCAAAGGATGAATTGGTGAGTGTCGTAGCAGCAGCGGGGTGAGTTGGTCCATCCCTTATACCCTTATCATATTCCTTCTCCTTTAGTTCCATCATCGCGGTCTGACACGGTTCACTTATGCTTCGGGAAACCCCACTCCCAACACCCTGAGCTCTAGCCGGCCACAGATGACCGCCCCGAAGCCTCTAAGTGAACAATTTCTGATAACAGCCGACATCTCAAGTGTCGATGCTCGTTACAACCTTTCTGATGAAGACCGGATATTTAACTAAAGGTTGTCTAGAGCACATCGTTGTGTTGAATGCGCTTTTGGCATACTAACTGTATCTGCTATTAAAATGTATCTGCTTACTGCATTGATATAATTATTGATAAGGAAGGTTTACCTACATCACATGATTATAATAATACACCCGAAACAGGTGTTTCTAATTCAAGGCGGTATAATCATTATGGGATAGCTGCAAGTCAAGTAAGAGAACTGTTTAAAAATTATTTTATCAGCTCAGTAGGTGAAGTACCGTTTCAAAATTATATGTAAATGTTGAGAAACAAGTTATAAACAAACACACAATCTCAACAATCAGCAAAGTACATTTAATCAAACAATTTAATTATGTAAATTTACCTATGTATATTGTAAAATTTTAATTATATTTACATTTTAACAAATAAATATACTTACGATTGGAGTCCATATCTTCAGCAATTTTTCCCCATTTTATGCGGGATATGTCTCGGTTGTGGTAATTTTTGTCTTTTAAATCCCATGAACTCCGATTTCCAAAAACTAAACAGAAAATTGTTTGGCGTATTCGTGCATATCTTGATGAACTGGTCGCATATACTGTAACCACACTCATTAGGTTTGGAGTATTTCATTGTTCTGACGAATTCGTCAGAACACGCATCCACTGTAACGGCAGCCTAAAGAGTAGGATATTTGCTAAACGAGCGAAACGAGTTCCACACAACTTACACAAAATGACATTTCCTTTCAAATTATGTATTTGTTTTTGTTTTTTGGGAATCAAGTAACATGCTTTTATTGAAATAAAAGCGTATTTTGTTGACGAAAATTGAATTCGAATTATTTTGTGTTTATTTTTTTCCCCAAGGAAATAGCCAATTTGATTTAATTGGCAAAAGCCAACTTTTCGAAATAAAAATATAAATTTATTATGATATTATTTGTGATGTCAGCTTATTATTTTTGATGCTAATATTTGCCGCCAACATTTTTTTCTTGTAAGCCTGTTTAAATTATCCCCAATATATTGGGGAAACAAGATTTTTACTTCTTGTTTCTTGCATTGGCGATAATTAGGGACTTAATTCTATATGCTTGGATTTACGGGAAGTTTCTCAGCCAATTATTTTTGCAGGATATGCAGAATGCATAAAATTGAAAATAAAACAGCCACTAAGGAAAACGTTTTAAAACTCAGGAACCCTTACGAGAACGATTTGAAAATGTCTGACCTCAAAAGAACTAGGATAATCTCGCTATGCATTTTTAACGAATTGCGAAACTTTCATGTATCCAAAAATTTTAGCGACGACTTACTTCACGATTTTTACGAAGGATTTTGTAACTTTGAAGTTGCTTTCATTTTATTATATTCCATACAAAAAAAAAATATTCGATATCAAAATATTGAATAATATTATAACCGGGTTTTGTTAATTGGATTGCAGTCTCAAAATTTAAAATCAAATCAGGGATGGTTGTCGCCTATGACAACGAAGATGATTTACCAAGTTTTAGTTTGATCCAGAGTTTTGCAGTTCTTCCTAACGAAATTAGTTTTTGTATTTATAAGTTGTTAAAGCCAATTTTTTTCGATAATCACCTGTATGCTTTTGCTATAGATAAAACCGGCATTCAAAAGTCAATCGAATTAAATTTAAACATGTTGTCATTTTACAACATTAATAAATGTAAATTTACGTTTTACGTAACCGGATATTAATTCGGCATTTTTAAATATTTCACTGAATTAATAATAAAAAATGTACATACTATATACATTTCTAAGTTATTTGCTTTTATTCTGATAAGAATAAAAACTGTTCCCCACTAAAGGCTCATAAGTAAGTATAACAAACTATAGGTTCACCCCAAATATTATAATAGATCGGTCATTACAATTTAGGTAATATCCCAAGTAATTTAGGAATATTACCTCTGCTAGTATACGATTAATAAAGTAGTGTGGCCTCATAGAAGGTTTTTTTCCAAACGGCATTGGGATTTACTATATGTAGAGGGGTAAGTTATACCAACTAATTGATAAGCTTCCAATTTGATAGTATACTGTCACAAATTCGGTTGTATTATGTCCAATACAATTTAGGCAATATTACAGCTATATGAGTAAGTTATACTAGATTATAGGTAGGCATATTTCCTAATTTCTCATTTGCAATTTCCTGGTAGTTTCCCAAAATTATTGGATTATTACCTATACATCTCCAAAAATGATTGAACATTATCCTTCATATATGCGCTGGGCTCCTTTAAAGAACAGACCATGTAGCTATAATATGGAATTTCTTCTAAACAATATTGGGAATGGATATACCATATACAAAGCAGGTAGTTTTACCAATTAATTTTCAAGTCACCAAATCGATAGAAACTTCTCCTAATTTTGCCGTATTCTGTTCCATGCAGTACAGGTTTGTTGATACATAAATGGTACTTTTTTTCAAAAAAATAGGGTAGTTTACCCTTAAATTATTGAGATTATTCCAAAAATAAGGGATATTGTTTCAATTTCTAATGCTTTGATCCTATACTTCTTGTAGAAAATACGTAAAAATACGGAATTTTACAATTATTTTAAATTTTAGATAGCGATATAATGTAGAATAAATGAATTTTTATGTATCCCAGTTTTTTGTATATAAACCAACAAGATATTCTAGAAACTCTGTTTTCCGAATAAAAACTGTAGAAAAATATTCGAAAATAAAATATAGTGACCATATTTTTATACAGTGAATAAATAAGTGACAAAATATAAAGCAAATCGTAAATTTTATACTGGCACCTTCAACTTGGACAACCAATAAAACAACGATTTCATTACGACCAAAGCTATTCAACCTGACACGGGATATTTTAAACAACCAGGATATAATATATGATATAATTTAAAACAATTTTTAAAAATTTTTTTTAATAATTTAAAATCAATTTTAAAAGAACAAAACTTTATTGTTCAGTTACAAAATGTTTTTCTTTCCATATCGTGATATATGTTAAATATTTTATTGTAGACCGGTTTCGAGCTTCGCTCTTCATCAGTATGATTATGGAACTAAACAATTTTTTGTGTGAAAATTGTGGTTAAAATTATTGTCGTATTTCTATAACCATGTCGTATATTTTGTTATTTACAAAGTTAGTTTGATCGTTTAAAATTAAAGGGTTGTGGCGCTGTTGATAAATTTCAAACTCTTCCACTCGATCCATAAATTTGCCCTTACTAATTCTATGTAGAATTTGCAGGTTGGTGTCCTGATTAGTGTATGTGTGGCCATTATCCGCTAAATGTTGTGCATAGTTTGATTTGTATTTGATCAGCGCCTGTTTAAGTTCTTCTGTGTGCTCTTTAAACCGTACTGTAAACGAACGTCCCGTTTGGCCAATATACAATTTTCCACAATCATTACATGATAGTCGTAAATTCCGCTTTCTTGTTGTTCTTTCTTTTGTGTTTGTAATAGATGGGAAAGTTTATTATTTGTTTTAAATGCTACGGTGTAGCCATACTGATGCATAATTCGTTTTATTATGTTAGAAGTGTGAACGTGGTTATATCCGACTGAAACATATTTTGTGTTGTTGGTATCGTCTTCACTACGTAAAGTGGTTAGATTGTGTAATTGTATTTTATTTTTAATTTTGAAATTAATGCGTTCTATATTGTCCTGTGTGTATCCATTGTTAACAGCTATGTGCTTTATAATATTTAATTCATCTTCATAATCCGCTTTCTGCATTGGTGTACTATTGAGGCGGTTAATTAGATGGTGGTTTGCGGCTATTCTATGCTGATAAGGGTGATGTGATGAATTATGTATAGTGTGATCCGTTTGAGTTTGTTTACGGAATACTTTGAAGCTGTGTTTGTTGTCTATGTTTTGTATTGTTAAATCTAAGAAATTAATACTTTTATTCGATTGCAATTCCACTGTAAATTTTATGTTTGTGTGTATATTATTGATATAACTATGCATATTATTCAGTTGGCGATGAGTTCCTTTGAATAGCAGCAAAATGTCATCCACGTATCGATGCCAATATAAAACGTTTTTTATGTATCTACCTATTTTTATTATTCATAATAAATTCGTTTTCCATATAATTAAGATAGATGTTGGCCAATGTTCCCGATAGTCGGCTCCCCATTGGTAAACCCTCAGTTTGAATATACAATTTACTGTTGTGCTGGAAATAGTTTTGTGAAGTTTGTCCGAACAGAAGACCGGTTTTGGACGTTCGTCCTTTGTCGATTCTATATTACTAAAACTTAATATTTAATATTCAAAAATATTTTATTATCATTTCATAAATTTTGTTGGTTTTGAAATTAATTTTATCATTGAACAAATTTTGATTATGGCGGTTTTTATAAATTTCAAACTCTTCATGTCTATCCATTTTATTGCCTTTAACCATTCTGTGTATAATTTGGAGATTATGGTTAATATTCGTGAATGAGTGATTTTCTGCTATTAAATGTTGTACGTATTGCGATTTTAAAGTTAACATCGTTTGATGTAACGAATATGTATGCCAACATCCCTATAGCTGAAGCTTTAATCATTACCAGACAGTTATTAACCGAACACAATATTGATCAAAACATAGCTAATGAAGCCATCAATTTACTGAAAACGATTACAAGTCAAAATTATTTCCAGCATGACAATGTATGTTACATACAACATGACGGATTACCCATGGGAAGCCCTCTTTCCGGAATTTTAGCCAATATTTATTTGAACGACTTTGAAAGAAAATATGTTCATAGCAACCAAAAGAGATATTTAAACAACATAATTTATTGGCACAGGTATGTTGATGACATTTTGGTTTTATTTAAAGGTTCAGTTCGACAGCTTGAATCATTAAAAAATTATATTAACAACATCAGCTTTACACTGGAAATGGAATCCCACAATAAAACTATTAATTTTCTGGACTTAACAATCTCCAACATAAATCAAGCACACCACTTTAACATCCATAGGAAACCAACTCAAACTGATCACACAATACATGAAACTCGTACCATCCATTCCAACACAAAATTGCGGCATATCATCATTTAGTACACAGGTTAAATTCCATACCAATTGACAACCATGCATATTCCAATGAATTAAACACCATCATTTATATAGCAATAAAAAATGTATTTACAGAGAAAATGGTAACCGATCTGTAGGTCTACTATGTATTCCGATCTGAAAGTAATTTTTCCCGAATTCAGAAATTTTGTATAGAGAAAAAAAAGAAAATCAAATTTATTTCATAGTCAAAATGAACTTTCAAATCGGTTTTACTTTCAGATCGGAATACACAGTAGTATAATAAATGAACTAAATGGGACTAAACATAGGAAATAAAATCAGCAGAAGAAATTTATCCACATTACATTGCAACCAGTAGAGTGAAAAACAATATATAGCAATGGAATATAACCACAAGAATAGCAACATTTTACAAAGAATTATGCACAAACTTGATTACAATATCGTGTAAAAAACCATCAACAAATTACAAAATAAATTAAAACCAAAACAACAAATTAAGTTTGACAGCGGGGTATACAAATTAATTTGTAATAATTGTAATAAATTTTATGTTGGCCAGCCTGGACGATCATTTTAAGATTCGCCGAACATACGAATGAATTTAATAACAGACTCACCAACACACATATAAAATTAAATTACGCACAACATTTAATAGCAGAAAATCACTCATTCACGAATATTAACCATAATCTCCAAATTATACACAGAATGGTTAAAGGCAATAAAATGGATAGACATGAAGAGTTTGAAATTTATAAAAACCGCCATAATCAAAATTTGCTCAATGATAAAATTAACTTCAAAACCAACAAAATTTATGATTGATAATGCAATATTTTTGAATATTAAATATTAAGTTTTAGTAATATAGAATCGACAAAGGACGAACGTCCGACAGGTCTTCTGACTTAAAGTTAATTAAAATCTCGGTTTTTTGTTAATTTATGCATTGTTTTATATTTGTATATGTAAAAAAAAATTTAAATCATCGATAAATATAGTTTTATATTAAATTTACAATTTAATAGTTTTTTTAAATAAATAATATTTTTATTTTTATTTGAATTTATCATTAATTGAGTAATATATAACCAAATGATTTAAGACGCTGTAATTCAATATAAAATGGAGTTACATAGTTTATATTATTCCCATCGGTTCAAAGTTCAAATAAATTTAGTTTGCCAATTTTTTGATATAGAACAGTATTCATAGATAGTACTATTATAGTTATTTACGTCACAAGGGCTGTAAATGACTTGTTACAGTATGAGTTCGTAAGGAGCCGAGTCCAAAATTTTGAACGAGTGTAACGATCATTTAACGTACGTGTAACGTACAACGTTTCATTTTATACTACATTGGACATTAATTCGATTTTTTCATTTAAAATTAAATTTTAAATTAAAATCATGAGTTTGATATTTAAAGAAAATCAATCCAAATGATTTTCAAATTATCAAGTTACCCTAGTTATTTTTTTTTTGTTTGATTTTATATTTTTCTGTACTGTAATAGCTCGTTTTCCGGACACTTTTGCTCTGTACCATAATTCATTTCCCAACAGAAATCAATCACGTAAACATTGATTTTCGGTATAGTATGGAATAATAGTATATTGTATAACAAGTGAAGAAAAGGAGTCATTGCAATACGAAAGTTAAATTTGCAGCCTGAGCGATAGCGAGGGCTGCACTCACTTGAGTATTGCAATGACTCATTTTCACACGAATTATACACGCTATTTTTTCTACGAT
This sequence comes from Tipula helvola, assembly GCA_963556165.1. Lineage (NCBI taxonomy): Eukaryota > Metazoa > Arthropoda > Insecta > Diptera > Tipulidae > Tipula > Tipula helvola. The sequence continues at coordinate 34,011,011 of OY744483.1, read as the reverse complement.
ACAATAGTCCTGTAATACATATTTATAAATAAGAAGAAACATAAAAAATTACAAACTTGTACGGATCAACAAAAATTTATTAAACCATTAAAATATTTGGGTTTTCACAAATCGTGTGGCAATATTAAGAAATCGTTGTGTAAGAATATTTCCACACGATTTTAGTAGACGACGCAAAGGCTCCTTTTTTATATAATTTAAATTCAAAAATCATCATCGAAAGCATAGGTTACTGCACTATCGTAGAAAAATTCAGTTTTCAGTACTATGTTAGCATACAATAAACTTATGTTTCGAGTTCAAATTTGCAAATGAGTCAGCAAGAGTTGAAATACAAGGAGTAAATTTAAAAAAATTGTTTTTATTTCTAGTTATACCTACTTTATTTACAATATAAGAATTTGAATACATTTAAGTTTTAATAAACTTTTAATCCAAATATTTTTTTCTGACCGAAAAAATTTAAAATGAAATGAGGGGCTTAGAACCATAGTGGGCTAAATTATAATATTCGTTTTATAATAAATTTCCATTTCAATGATTTATGGTCGATTAAATGAAAAAAAAAATCCTGCAATTTTAAATGTGGGTTAAGCCAGTATTGTTCTAAGCCCCTCAAATACAATGTTTTTTATTCGCTTCGAATGCTGTGTTTTTTATTCGCTCCCGATAGCTGCTATGCGGAGCAGTCAATTTTCTACACCCAAATTTAAATTTAACGTGCTATTTATTGGTAAATTACATTTATTTAACGTGAAAATATAATTTTTAATTCAATTCATAAGTGAAACGTGAAATAAAAAAATATTTAGCTCTACCTATTTATATGGAGCCGCTATCCGGAGCTATTTTCATATAACGGCTCTCGATAGCAGCTCCGGATAGCGAGTAAAAAGGCGCACTACTTGTAAGCTTCTTAAATTTTTCTGGACTTTTAAAATTAAAAATAGTTTTGTATGGTAAATTCGAACAAGTTCCAGAAGATTTTCTCTAAAATTAATGGTTGTTACTGCGAAAAAACGACTGCCAGTTATTCTTTTTCAACTTAAGGTTACCTACCTACTGGCTTAAATTTTATAGATTTTGTAACATTTTTTCTGTGTTAAGCCTTCAAAATTTAATAAATAATTTTACAGTATACATTTCGGCGTTGGTTATTTTTGGTAATTTATATTATAAGACACCACTTGCAACAACATGTTTGATTTTTATAAGTAGGTATATTCTTCCATCTAAAATTACAAACCAAAACTGTTATTAAGGCTGGACCAGCGAGTCAGTAAGAAATCTTACGGAATTTGACGACAAGTTTTTCTTACAGAAAATTTGACATGTCAGCTAGCCAATCTGTAAGACCGGTTGGGAACTAATAACTAGGCAAATTGAATAACTTTTTACATTATGCTGCGATGCACAAATTGAAAATTGAGTAAAAAAATGGCAAGAATTTAAAGAATTATAAGAACAAATTATATTTCATTCATATTTCATAATGTGGCTTAAGCATGTCTCCACTAAACACTACACTGATGATATCCATTTACTTATACATATTTAATTTGTTATTTTCCATTTTACTTTATAGAAATTAATATAAAAAATACATTGTTATCCTATAATTTTTCCATATTGAATTAGTATCTTATCCGGTGGTTAAGTTGGAGTAAAGTGACAACTAAATTTAACGACGCTTAACAAAAAGTGCTTAATGTTTCGGTGGTCGGTTTTATGCAAAGTCCATACATCGTATTCTTACGTTAAGTTCTTACTGATTCACTGTTCCAGCCTTTTGAATGGTTTACAGACACACTAAGTAAAATTTGTACATAAAGAAAACAAACCAAGACGAATAGACGAACTTATAAACCAAAATTGTGCAATAGTAAAAAATTCGTTAGATATCTAATATAGGCATACAATTTTGTTGGCAAAAATATGATTCCAGAATTTCCGAATTTAAATGCTCTCGATTCTGGAATTCCGAAATCACTTCCGGCATTGATTTTTTTGTAAAATCTTTTTTCAATCTTTGATTAAAAATTAATAATCAAAATTTTAAAAGACACAACCAATTTCATTTATTTCATTATTTAATAATTAATTGATTGAAAAATGAAATTTTTCCTATGTTTATCTCCTTTTTCCATTAAACCTAACGCACCGCGGGTTATGTCATTTAGGTAGGCTAGAATTTTAGTGGCGATATTTCCTGCTGCTAAATATATTTTTTCAGACTCGATGCTGATTGATGGTAAATTTTCATAAACATTGTGATGAAAAGGGCCTCGAGGGCACCTCAATCATCCCATAATTAAAGCTATTTTCGAAACGCAGAGAAAAGCGTTCGTTACATACGGCTAGTTCTCTAGTCATAATGCCAATTAATATTTTTCACGAAGCCTGAAAAACAATTTGCCATAGCAGGAACACTAAAATCAACTATAACAAAATTGAATATTTGTTTGCCTTTTAAACTTTTGCTGTCACAAATTTAATTCAAAACAATAGCAAATACTAATTTTTGTAGCTGTAAATCAATAAAACGATTTTAAGGAATCAATCAGCATTCTGGACCAAGGTCTAAAATTATTGAATATACTTTAGTTATATCATCGCCGTCGGAGCTTGAATTACTCTCATCAAATTTACACCGGAATTGTAACGGTGAGAAACTTTCTGAATTTGTTTGTTTGAGTTCGATTTGGAATGAACGACGTTGCATACTTTTATTACGTAATAAGTACCTTTTGGCGGTTTTTAAAACTAAGAAGCAAACAACACTTATTTGACAGGTGTATTTTGAGAATGGATAAAATGGAATATGTAAATGTAAAACGACATTTTTATCCTGGTGACCGCAAAAAAGAAACACAGTAAAACTTTTAAAAGTTAATAATTTTGAACAGTTCTCTAAATTGCCAACTTTTTCTCAGTCCCTGGAATATTATCTATAATATTTCTTACAAAATAATTTGTAACAATTGAAGAACAATTTTCTGTTAGTCTGAACTTTTAATTTTAAAATTATTGAACTTCTTTATTCCTTTAACTGGCCATCTCCATAAAGTGACCGAAATTTATGCAACCTTTGAGTGGTCAGTTTAGAGAAGTTTCACTGTATATAGTATTTTATAGTACAAGGAATACTATAATTATAAAAATTAGTTGAAACTGCTTAAATTAGTTTAAGAAATAGAAATTTGATAATTCCGGAATTAATGTTTTCAATTTAAGAAAATTCCGGTATTCCGGAATTGGATGCCCTACTCATTACGCAAAAAAAAAAAAATAAAAACCCTAAAATGCACATAGTTATACCATAGACATTCATACTAGATTTCTCATTTCATAGTAACTAAAGGAAAAAAACAAAAACTTCTGATAATTCCAATGTATCGTTGTGTTGTGTATTTTATAAGGCAATGATTTTAGAATGCGTTGCAAATATAATACGTATATGCAATACATCGATAATATTTGAATGGAAAATTTTTGTTTTTATTTTCTGTTTTTCGTCAAATGAGAGATCTATTATGAATGTCTATGGTTATACAAACATAAAATTTTAATATACCGGGTGTTTCTTTTAAACTGAGACGATCAAATATCTCGAAAAATAGCCACTCTACGGAAAAAATATCCATAATCAAAATTTAATCATACCGCGGGGGAAATACATTAGTGCAAAAAAATAGTCCCCCACCCCTCGCTTTGTAGGTGGGGCGGAGGTAACTTTTAAACTAAGATAGGAAGCCATATTTTTTATTGCAGATACGGATTCTACGACTAAAAGTACGTATGATTTGAATGAAATATTTTATTCAGTTCATGATAGATGGCGTTGTAATCGACTAAATTCAATTTTTTTCAATTTCTTCTTCTTAGAACACACGCATTCGATTCTGCAATACGTTTGATTCGTGATTTCAATGGTCGCTGGATCGGTAGAGTTGGTCCGATAAATTGGCCCGCCAGATCACCAGATCTTACTTCGCCAGATTTCTTTTTGTGGGGCTATTTTAAAGACAAAGTTTACAAACAAGAACCAACAACACGTGAGAACATGATTGAGCGAATCAGAAATGCGTGTGCTGAAATTCAACCAAACACACTTCTCAGTTGTGTACAATCATTGGAAATGCGTATTAATAAGTGCATTGAAGTCGCAGGCCATCATTTTGAACACTTATTTTAAGCTAAAATTATTTTATTCACCTGCCATTTACATTAATAAATTGTTTTGATGACGAATTTCGAGTATTTCCAATGAAAACGTGATGTTTTTTATTTCAAACGTATTGCAGAATCGAATGCGTGTGTTCTAAGAAGAAGAAATTGAAAAAATTGAATTTCGTCGATTACAACGCCATCTATCATGAACCGAACAAAATATTTCATTCAAATCATACGTACTTTTAGTCGTAGAATCCGTATCTGCAATAAAAAATATGGCTTCCTATCTTAGTTTAAAAGTTACCTCCTCCCCACCTACAAAGCGGGAGGTGGGGGACTATTTTTTTGCACTAATGTATTTCCCCCGCGGTATGATTAAATTTTGATTATGGATATTTTTTCCGTAGAGTGGCTATTTTTCGAGATATTTGATCGTCTCAGTTTAAAAGAAACACCCGGTATACGGCGAATCCCACATTCTAAATAACATTCAAATGGAGATTTGCCAATTAAATGATCAAAAAATTTTTCATACGTTTTAAAATTTTTGAACCCTCAGTACAAATTATACAAAATTCAAGCAATATTGACTTCTATTTAAGACAATTTCACTAAACGATGGAATCTTTTCAAATTCTTTTAATTCAACTGTAAATATTCAAACAAAATGGACATAAAATAATATTGTAAAAATTATGGCAAAATAATTTTTTTATTATATTGTATTTTCAGTGATAGGCAATTAATAATAGTTTATATTGCCTAAATTAAGGCTAAAAATCATGCTTAAGAAAATGATCCAAAATGCAGTCGGAATCACTATCCTGATCAATACTAGCCTGTTGTATCGCTCATAGTAAACTTCTAAACTTGGTATAACTTGAGAAGAGTAAAATTTACTACCCATTTTGATATTATTATTGATAAACAATTAAGAAGGAATAACTGCAGAAAATTCATCAACATGTCGTTGAACATATCAGTATAGTGGATCACATTATAGAAAGCGCTGTCAGAACAACAGTTGCCTCCGTATCCGCTAGATTTTATTATATTCGATTTCAGCATATACGATGAAAGCATGGAAATCTTCATTGAATTTTATAAACATCCTCGCAGTAACTTCTTGTTAAATCCAAATTGAATGTTGACATATTTAAGAATGATTAAAAAATTAAACAAAAAAAACAACAACAGAAAGGTCGTCGCATTTTGAATTTATATTACGTTAATTGGGTTCAATGAATGTAGATGTACTGGCATTAAGTAAAAAGTAAGATTGAGGAAACTGTCGTCCCACAACTACAATTTTTCAAAGTGTATAGCGAAAATTTCCACACGGAAGCTAATGAAAATTGTGTTCGTGTCCGCTACCAAATAAAGATTTTGCGAAAGGAAGATGTTACAAATTATAATTTTTAACGCTGTGGAACTTTTATTGATTTTGTTAATTTCTTGGCTCCTGAAACATCATTAAATTTATTGCTTGATGGAGCAAAATAAAATGTCTTAAAACATATTTTAGTCTAAGCAGTAAATTTTATTGCCGAGAAATGCTTACACAACTATTTCTTGATATTTGTACGTCTCTATCCTCTACGGTGTATACAAAAAATTCATTTGTGGATTGAATATAAGAGCTAAATTCGAAGTTAACATTAATATTTTTGCGATAACTGCAAAACATTAACCTAACAAACTATACAAAATTTTACAATAAGCTCTTACCATATTATTTTGAATAGGATGGCAAATCCTTAATAACCCTTATCATATTATTCCGACACTGATTTGTGATATTCATTCAAAATACAAATATAAGTGACAGCTAAATACTAACAAATCAATTCGTTTAAAAGACGTTTCTATAAAGTATCCAAATCATTGTTTGATCAGTACCTTTCGAAAATCTCTTAAATATTATTGCAACATAAAAATCGCTGTACTACATATAGGATACGAGATCTTATCCATTACACAATCACCGTCTTTACCACTTTAATAATCCAAAACAGAGAAAATCATCTCATTATGTTCAAACACACACGAAATAATCTTGATTAAAACGAAGTAAACTTCTTCATTGTACATATAGAAAATTCGGTTTAGATATTGATAAGAACGCAACATAATTTTTTCTCATTTCCATATCACACAATCAGATATCAAAAATCTACTCATCTTACCTTGCAAGAATATTAAAAATTTTACTGTTATCACTAAACCAGATGATGACGAAGATAAAAATAAATTTCCATTCGTTTCCATATTCCCATAGTTTTGAAAATTTATTAGAATATTTTTTAAACTTTTCCACCACATTTTCTTAATTATTTTTTATTTTTTTCTGCTAAAAAGCAAACTTTTCTATTTTATTATATAATTTTCCTTGCGGCAAAAAAATTTACACACACGCACACACACTCACAAAAACTTAACTATATACTAAAACATAATAATGATAATGATAATTATGAGAAATCACTTTTCACATTGAAACAATTTTCTCACTCATTTGAAACTTTTTTCAAATTTTTTATTTTTTTTTTTTATTTTTTGGCTCTAGTAACTCTATACAAAAACAACCAAAATACGAATAATTATTTCACAAGAAAAATCACAAAAACACATTTTCTAGCTTTAATAATATTTTTGACACACCAAGAATGACAACAAAATAAATGTACACACACACACAAATGACAAATTCGCGAAAAGCACAAACAAATATTCTCCCGAAATAACTTTTTTTATTTTCTATATGAAACACAAAATTTTCTTTTTTGTTTGTTTTTATCTCGAGCGCGAGATCACATCACACAACAACAACAACAAGCGAAATGTTGTCCTTGTATACCGACGTGCACTTACACCCAAATAAAATATTTTTAGTGCGAGCGTTTAATGTGTATCGCCTCCAAAACAAAACAAAAAATAGTTTAGTTCCGAACGCATGAAAATCCAATAGAAAACTGAGCTGAAAACCGAAACGGAAAAATCATGATGAAAAATTCCAAAACAAAATGAAAAACATTTTTTTGCTTTTTTTTTTTTTTCAATTTCCAAATTGGTGAAAATATTTGTTATAACTCGTGAAAGCTATAAAACAGCTGGTAGTAAGTTGATTTTATGTCTCGCACACGGGAATCGTTCGACTGCAAGGGGAAATTTGTGTATATGTGCGTGTGTAAGAAAAGGAGGAATATTGAAGAGAATTTTGTTATTTTATACATTGATGCTGGTGTACATTTTATTAAAGCATAAAGGAGAGAAGTACAACTATAAAAGGGTTTGAGTTGATTGTAAAAAAAAAGACAAAAGAAAAACAATTTTTGTTTAGATTTTCTCGGAAATTTTGTTTTCTTCTTTGCTTCGTTATTATTATTATATCATTTATGTTCCGCTTTTGTTTTGGAAAACTTTTAATTTCATTTGAAAAATTTAGCAACAATGTTGTTTTCATGATAAACAAGGAATTTGATATTTATTTAGTTTTGATAAGGGGGATTTTTTTCCGAGATTTTCCGCGGATTACGTTTTTGAAATATTGTTTTATTGCGTGGTTGATTGTTCACCGGATGTACACGAGTCGACGTTTCCCTTCCATGTTGATTGGGGGTGGTGATGGTGATGGTGGGCTTAAACATGTTGACGGGTTAATTATTACTAATTTAAAAATGTTTGCTGAATACTACTGACCTAATTTTGATTGTGGTTATGCAAAGGGTAAACATAATGAGCACATTTAAATAATTTTGAAGTGAATTGTACGTTATGTGGTTTTATAACATAACTAATTTAATAACGTAATACAGGGTGTTCGTAAAAGAGCATATTTTGTTTTTGAATAGTTGTACTGTTGAACTAATTTTTTAAGTGACAATATATTATGTATATAACAATTTTATGTAACGTATACATATCTAAATGTTTTATTAAGCCCTGTCGACAATGGCTGCCGGCCAAATCTGGGCAAATGCTGCTTTTATTTAATTTTAACAGTATATTAAGTAAATTGAAATACTGTACTAAAAAGTAGGGTAACACATGGGACAAATGATTGTTTTTTAACGTTTTTAAAACGACCATCTTTTTTAAAATTCAAACGAGGAAAGGGATTATTATAAAATTTGGAAATACAGTCGAACTTGGTTATAACGAACCTCAAGGGACTAAAAATTTTGTTCGTTATAAGGAAGAAACGTTATATCCAGAGATCAATTTGCCTACATTTGTATGTATTCATCGAAGTTTGGGATTTTATATAAGTTCGTTATAACAAGACGTTCGTTATATCCCGATTTTTTATATCCAAGTTTGACTGTATATTAGATAAAATATGGAAAAAATTAAATAAATTATTCGGAAACATTTAAGTTGATGTACATAGTTTATTTTATTGCATTTAATAAGTACGTTTATTTTTGTTTTTTTGTTTCAGGGACTTTGGAGGAAGGAAAGCGTTTAAATAGAGCCAGAATTAAATTAGATAGCGCATTCAAAGCAGTGTTGGGAGTAAGTATATCCGTAATTGTTATAAGTTATGTTACATTGACAATTTTTTTATTTTACGCAAAAAATTAATCAAGACTACGAAATTAAATAAATCAATTAAAAATTTACAAAAGTGGCTGAACATTTGAAAAAATATAAAATTAGTATTTGTTATAAAGCCGATTTAAAAAAATCCGTAACATATTTCAACAGGAATGATTCATGGGGAAGTAATTGAGATTCCCAATAGTGTATACACATGATTGATGGGGAAGTGATTGAGATTCCCGATTGTGAATTATCTATCTCGCCGAGTAGCTTCCACTGTGTAGGGCGTGTTTCCCCGTCAGAACTTCGTTCAGTTTCAGACGGCACAGGTGAGTCTAAAAGAAGAAGAAAACCCCAAAAATAGAGACTTTTTTGGAGATGCTACAGCAAAACTCCAGTGACAGCAAAATTCCAGTTCATGTTCTTGCGGAAAACATACCTATTCTATATAAAGGGCTATTGATTAATACACGTTGATTGTGCACCGATCCCAGATAACCAACACACATCATGTTAATAATCTTGTAGTTTGCATCGCAAACAGCTTGAAGTTGGATTGAATAATCGAATTTTCTATTAATGTATTGGTCTCTTTGATTGGGAGGGCACATAGGACCTTTCCCTTAGTCGTGTCACTTGTCGCTTGTACCGACAACCAAGTTTTGATTTCCCTTAGGCGATTGGAGTGACAATTGGCATTTGAAATGACAAACGTCTCTTGAATTATTATTAGTATTCGCTTAGTCATTTGAAAAGTTTCTTGCCGTTCGAAATGACATTTAAATGAAATTTTCAAGTGACACAAAATGGATGAAGGCAAAAGACGATAGTTTTTAAATTTTATATCATATTTTGACTATTTTCGGCAAATTCTTATTACATTTAGGGATTTAGACACATTTATAAATATTATAATTATCAATAATTGAACATTGTATGTGAAAAATAAAATTTATTTTTCTGACAATATGGGCATCACCAACATAGTCAAATAAGCGAAGGAATTAAAAAGCCACCTTCCCCCGTATTATATTATGTCAATCAATACACACAAAACATTTTGAAATACAAATTTTTAAAAAGCATTTTTCTAATTTCTAAAGCCGCATACTACAAAAATAATTCAGTGACTTTGACGGTAATTTCACAACAGAAGAACTTGACGGACGTAAACTTTTCTCAACTTTTCGATAATTTTTTCCCCTCCATACCAACTTAAAAAAACAATTCTTTTTTCATACGAGAAAAACACTTAAAAAATTATGTTTTTTAAGTTGGTATGGAGGGGAAAAAATTTACAAATTATATGAGAAAATTTTATCTCCGTCAAGTTACTGATTTATTTTTTAAGTGTGCGGCTTAAAAGATTCTGGTTTATGACATTTGTCGTGTCACGTCACTTCGATCGACTTGAAGAATACCAATTTTTCACTGAAGTGACAGAACAATTGTCGCGTCGAATGAAGTGATACGACTAAGGGAATAAGGGTGTTAATTTGGCGTGGCACCCGTCAATAGCCTCCATAGTTTTATTAAAAATTTGAGAACGAACTATGGCTGCAACCTGCAAATTTATTGCCCATGTCATCCGATGTTGCCAAAGGAGGTGGTTTCTGCATCATTGTGGTATCATTTGACATTCTTTCAAAAATATTTAAATATTTATGAATTATAATTTTGATTGTGCTTTTGGGCATTATTATTACTTTCGAAACTACCCGGTAGCTATAGTGCCACATTCCAGCCAAAGTAAAAAAACAATTAACTCTATTTCAATGCTCCAACTAAGAATTTGTACAGTCCAGTTAGCGAGTGTGGCGCACAGTTTCATGGAGATGGTCACATGTGTCATACATCATCAATAAAATAGTTTGTGCGATTCGTAAAGTTCAATCATCGAGTAGCGCACATTTTCATAAAGCAAAATTTAATCATCGAATGCACAATTTCATAAAAATATATGATTCAAGCATCGAGTGACGCATATTTTCATTAAATAAATTATGCGTTTGTATCCAGTTTTATAATCGAGTGACGTTGCACAAAATAATTCTATCGAGTAACGTAAATAGTGTGGTACACATTTTTACAAAATTGATTCAATCATTGAATGGGACACCATCATTAGCATCATGCAAGTGCGAAAGCTATCTATTCATTCTTCGTTATTTGTGACCTGCAGCCTTTCACTCTTGGTAGTGACCTACACTGTCACCATTGTGTATAAGCTGTTCATTCGTCGTATATTGCGACCTATATTGTCACCAGCTTACATAGGCATGCGTCTTCGGTATGACCGGCATTGTCACCAACTTATAGCTATACATTCTTCGGTGTGACTTGCCATGTCACCAATTTGCATCGCCATTTGAATCTTCGGTGTGACGGGTATTGTCACCAATTTTCATCGCTAGTTAGTATTTCGTGTGACCTAAATTGTCACCAACTTGCATAACCAATAAATTTATCGATGTGACCCACTTTGCCACCAACGTTAATCGCCATTCAGTTTTTTGATGGTACCTGCAGCTTTTCGTTCATTGTAGTGACCTGCAGTGCCTGTTCTTCAGTATTGATGCAACTAATCTTCAATATTTGTACAGTTGCTCTTCAACAATTATACAGTTGTTCTTTGAAATTTTATACAGCTGTTCTTCGATATTTTACACAACTGCTCGTCGATATATTATACAGCTGTTCGTCGTTATTTTATACAAATGTTCATCGTACGTAGTGACCTGAAGTCTTTCAATCATTGGAGTGCCCTGCAGTGCCAACATTTTTTGTACAAGTGATTAGTTGTCGTAATGTGACTTATATTGTCACTGGCATCCAGCCATTCTATTTAATTTTCGTCCAAGTGTGAGTGTCATCATCATCGCGATATCTGGTTGTACATATGCATAACGGATTCAGTTTCCGAGACCATGGGGTTCAAGAGCCAAGCGAATTCGTCGTCAAATACAAATTATGCAGCACAGTCCAAGATGCCACCAAGTGTAAAACTAAACGCTATGTTCGCATAACAATCTTCGGATACATCTGGGTAAGGAATACATTGGTTCTACATCAGTTAGTGGATCGAATCAACGTTATACGATATCTTGATGACACAAAATCATGTTGCAAAATCTAACTATTAGTTGATTTCAAAAATGGTTTTGCAAAGTTAATTATTATTTACATAATTTCAAACCATTTAAACTTTATTAATTATTATTTATTGTCAAAAATTATGGTCAAATTTTAAATATTGTTTATTTTCAACAATATTTTCAAATTTGTCATTTGTTATCTAAATCAAAAATCATATTTTTGATTTTTTAATTATTATTTAAGTTAATCCATTCTTCAAATATTAATTAGTGTAATTATTAATTAGGTCAAAATCATTTTTAATTTCAATGGTTATTTAAATTAAACCAATTTTCAATGTAAATATTATTTTAACATAAAATCATTTTTCAATTTTTATTTATTATTTAATTTCAAAATCAGCTTCAAATTTTACAATTCATCAATCATTGTTGAATTTTCAATTATACATAGTTGGTCGTCAATAATTTATTTGTAAATTTATCAATGATTATTTAATTTCAATATTCATTTAAAATTGCTAATCAATTATTATTTCTAACTTCAGAATCATTTCAAATTCATTGATCGATATTTTTTGTTCAAATTGTTTTGACAATATATGTACATTCATCTCAAATTTTCCAATTTTAATTTTTTTAAATTTAATAATTATAATTTCAGATATCAGTCATACATTTGTTTTTATTGTCTAATGTTAATTATTATTTAATTCAAAATCATTGTTTGATTTTGTTTAATTTTTATTTAATTTAAACTATTGATCAATTGTTACTGAAATTGAATTCAATAATACATTTTCAAATTTGTCATTCAATTTTATTTCAGTAATTAATTTTTAAATTTATCAATTATTATTGAACTTCCATTATGTATTATTTCAGCAAAAATTAATTGCTCATTTTTGCATTATATTTAGTTCAATAATTAATTTCAATTGTTTGCCGTTAAATTTCAATCAATATTCATTTCTATTGTCAATTGCTAAATTAAATTCAAATATACTTCGCAGATCCACAATTAATAATTTTATTGTAAAGATACATCCTGGATAGTTTCATTCGTTGTAATTAGGTACGTGTTCTTTGTTTAAAGTACACAGACTTTAAGGCCGTGGGCATGTTAACATCGGAATCGTTTACCAGTGGTCCTAAAATAAATAGGAAATTAATTTAATATAAAATTCATGAAGCCAAGAGGTATCTAAAAATTCATACGAAAAAGTGTTAAATTGTATTAAAATTATCAGTAGAAATAATTCAATTTTGTTATACTCTTTGCTATAAACCAGTAAATTTCACCCTTCAATCCATTTTTGACAATTTAATTTACTAGAGAATTAGCACGATTTCAAAGGTAAATTTGTACTAAAATTACAATTTACTGTACTAAACGATTTACCTTAGATTTGGCCCTCAACCATTATTTGCTTTGAGATACTCGATAGCCTTTTGTTTGATTCTATTTCCTAACGAAACTAAATAAAATGACGTTTCCGCCTAATTTCGAAATTAATTTGTCCTGAAACATTATTTTCAGGATTTCTTATTTATTACATGTTACGTTCATTCACGAGATGCAGACAACAGTGAACATATTTTAAAATATATATTGTATTGTAGTGATACTCGGGATACATTAAGGTAAACAAGTTTAACTGAGAAAAGTGATTTAAGCTGTGTTTTTTTATAAGTCTCGATAGATCTATTCAGATATTTGCAAAAATAAAAAATGGGAAATTGTAGCTACTCCTATCATCCACTTAAAAATACTGGCACTCGCATCACTAAGAATTGTGTTTATTTTGAGAACGCCATGTTGTTGAGCCAAAAATATTTTAAATTCTATTACAAAAAATAAAAATATAAAATAATCGAGATCTAGGTATTTTATTTTATGTGCAGTCATTAGTCGGAGTTTTTCTATTGTCTTCTTTATCTTCAGCGGATTAGGTAAAAAAGCGGTTGCCTGGAAATTATTTACCGGCCAAACCGTTTTTAACTATTAAATTATTTTCGTTGATTGACTTAAACTGACTTGAATTCAAAAATTGTATCAAGTTGCCCCGCATGTTAAGCCGTGTTTTTTTATAAGTCTCGATAGATCTCGATAGATCGCATCCAGATGTTCTCTATTTTTGTGGTTAAACTGCAATTGATTCAGTTTATTTTAATCAAGAATAACATTTTATTCAACATTTTATCGTTTTTAATACATTTCCTTGAATTACATAACTTATTAATTGTACATGAAAACCTTGCTTTTTATCCAGATATGCTATCGATACTACAGATTTTCCCTTTTATGAGTAAAGACACAAATTAAAAATTTGTATTTTAGCATGGACGCATACCAAAGTCAATTTTTAGTACATCTATCATACAATAGGAAACTAGTAGCTAATTTACATTTAATCTGTTGCTCTATTTTAAAAGACAGAATATATACGATAAAAGTATTAATTTTATTATTATTTCCTTCCATTATGAAGATGCATATTAAAAATGTGTTATTTCATACTACGAACCGCAATCCACAACTTTTTCTAGCGAAAAAGAATTGAAAAATCCAAAAATGAACGTGTTTATCATTTTTCGTAAAAGTTGCTCAACATTTAAAAGATCATAGTAGCATTTTGAAAAAAAAAAAGTTTTAATGTATCCGTCTCATTTTTATATATGGATAAAATGTATTCGCACTTTTCCTCATGTATTTATACTTTTGGAATAACAAAATATAATGAAAACAACATGGCGTAGCGTTGTCAAAATAAACACAATTCTTAGTGCTGCGAGTGCCAGTATTTTTAAATGGATGATAGGAGTAGCTACAATTTCCCATTTTTTATTTTTCCAAACATCTGAATAGATCTATCGAGACTTATAAAAAAACACAGCTAATGTAGGTTGTGTTATTAACATCCAAGTTACCAGAGAGAAGACAAATGTCGGTAAAGTAGCTTTTTTTGTTTTGAATAGAATAGTCAAAATATGACTGCATCAAAATGCATATTTGCTTGACAAATTTACAACAACAATTACATACCCGTAAAAATAACATTAACCCAACAAAAATTTGGGTTTATCTAAACATAATTCACATTTTTGGTTATGATACTTGCCACCAGATTCACAATACATATTAAATTTATATTGTACTATAGCTGGTAAACCCGGTGTTACAAGGGAAAATATTTAAAAAATTGTGGGATCACCAAAAGATACCTAAACTATAGCGGGTGAAAGTTGATGAATGAAACAGATATACTAACCATTCGTCGCGCTCTTGACGAGGAATGGCGGGCCAGACATGAAGTGTAGGTTCTCTCCAATCAACCTAGTAAAAGCCTTCGAAACGGTGAACCTGTATGCTGTTCCTGAATGCTTTGAACAGTTCATACCATATGACTTGGTCAACACCGAGAGCATACCGCCATTAAATGGTTCAATGTCTCCACGGCCAAGGTGATGAAAAAAAGGGGTTAAGCAGGGGTGCAGCTGCCGCTCATCCGTGCTTATACCAATGACATCCTTGTGTAACAATCACCACTATTGAGTCCATTTTAAAGGAATTAGTTGAAGCCCTGGGTGTGCTGGTTTAGAGCTCAACCGCCACAAATGTACCTCTCTCATCAGAGATCCACATTCAACTTCCGTCCCATACACTAGTATAATCCTAGCGGGTATAACTTTTACCCGGGTTGATTTAATGCGATACTTCCGCACTCATCTGACCTTAAGTCTAAATCGGCCTTATACTGTGCGAACTTGGTATCGTCAGGCAATCGACTTGGTTTGGCAGATGCAACTTTTATTAAGAAGCAGACAGTGCCTTTCAAATAAAAATAAGCCTAGAACCGTTACCAAAAGGACCAAAGTACACAGAACAATATACTGGGGTCACATCCATCGTCGTGGTCTAAACCATATTCTGAGCACTTCGTTGAGGTACACCGCCGGAACAAAGAACGCAGGACGTCCGAGTTTCACCTTGCATGACTCACTTGGGAAAATCTTCTGACTCATCGAAGTGAACTGAAGAAGGCAGTTAAAGGACTTTGTACTCTTTTAACCCGATTCCAGTGACTTATTCGAAACGCTAAGCGGAGTAAAAGTAACCACATTATAATTTGGATAAAATAAACTCAACCTTTACTTATATTTCCTTAGTCATGATATTAAGATACAAATAAATTAAGTACTATACTTGCATCCTTTTTCATTTTCCTTTTATTTTCTCGGAGACAGTTTAATATAATCCCAAAAACAGTTTGTTCATTGAAGTATTTTTGGCCTTAACCAAAATTGCCTTATTTCATCCGCTAAGCGATTCCATGAGCCATATCACCGCTACAGCATCACACCCCGCAACTACCAAAATAACTGGTCTTACATTCTTTGGAACATCAACATACATTTTCTGCTCTTTTCGGAACTTACATTTTCAGTAACCGATGCAACCACGAATTTAATAGGTACAACTACCTCGAATCCCGTTTATGTTAAATCGTCAAATAACTAAGACGAAAGATAAAAATATAATAGAAGATTCCAGTTCACCGTGGAATTTTCCCTTACTTTGTGCTCCGAGGAACTTCGATAATCACGATAAAAAATGGGGTAATATAACGGATATATTGGATGAGCTTGGAAAATTCAATTATTTTAGCAATTTGCATCTTACAAAGACTAGGATACCACCAAATATCATTACGTCCTAGACAAAAAATGTTTTTTTCAACTGGTGTATATAATTTACAAGAATGTGCATGGGATAAAAAAATCCCCCAAGCACATTTCAAAAATGAATGAATTATATTCTAGCGGGGCTGGCTGGGTTAAAATGTTTCGTGTATTTGGATGATGTGGTGGTTTATGGGAGAAATTTTGACTTAAGCATAATTTAAAGTTGATTGCTAGTAAATATCAATTTCTTAGACGCGCGAAGTATGTTATTTTGCACATAAAATCACATAACACCGAATTAAACCAGGTCCATCAAAATTTGTTTCTATTAAAATTTACCAAGTACATAGAGTAACACAAAACATATAAAATCGTTCTTTGGTTTTGCTCCAATTTCGCAAATCAGCTAAGCCTCTTAACTATCTTTAAAAAAAAACGTAGCATTTAAATGGGGTCCATTTCAAGATGCGTCATTCACTAGATTAAGAGATACTTTACTGAAGCCACCGAACCTTCAATATCCCCACACATGTGATTTTAAAAATCCGTCGTCTAGATTAATACGTTGAAGGATCAAACTAGGTTAGTATCACATAAAATAAATGCTATAACTACAACTATAGAGGCTAATCAAGGACTACAAAGAATTTACAATAGAATAACATACTTTTTCGTTCCAAACATGCTAAATAAAATTAATGACTACATTAAATGTTGTGCATCTTACCAGAAGCACAAAAACCACGAAAAGCTAAAAATTGACATTAAAAATAAGTATACAACTGCTTCTAATTCGTAGGGCCATTTTCATGAACCTACAACAACAATAAATATATTCTAACCATGCAATGTGCTCTGACAAAATATTCTTTGGCGGATTTTCAGGATTTAGAAACAGTTGCACATTAATTCGATCAAAATCGTATATGCATTTTCGGTACACCAACTTCTATTTTGACAGATCAAGGCTCTGATTTTATGAGCTCAGTTTTTAAACGTCCTTGTAAATTGTTTCATATTAACAAAATCAATACTAGTACATATCATCCTGAGACTAATGGTGCAATAGAATGAAGTCACAGCGGCCTTGTTAATCGGAAAACAATCCTTTTGGAGTGGGACACTTGGGTTTCGTTGGCATGTTTTTCGTATAACACAATACCTTACACCGTTACCAAATTTATGCCGTATGAATTAACTTTTTTACATAAACTTAATTTACCGACGCACTTTATAGGCCCCATTCAATTGAGGACTCTAAAGCTGATCTCGCGCGCGTGCAATTGGTTCTATAAGTATGTTTTTAAGCGCTCTTCTGATCGTAATGCTACGCTCAAACATATAGGGCCTTAATACAATTCATAGCCCGCTAATACGACAAATGATAGGTTATTGTCACCTGCATTTTTAAACAATATTGTTTACTTGAATATGAAAGGGATACGGTTTTTATTTAATTGCACCGTAATCAACAGTTAGGTGAGTAAATTACACTATTTACACAGTTTTTTATACGTAAAGTGTACACAATGTATGTGAATTTAGCCCGAAAAATATCACGAAAAAAATTGATGGCAACACTAAAATAACAATATCACGACATTTATTGATGACATCCCAAAAAAAATGATACTGTCACGATATTTACCGTTTGTCAGTTATAGTCGTCTGTAGTCATGCCACGAGTAGATACGCATTACCAATTACCGCTTGGTATGTAGTTTGAAGGTAATGGATAGAACTTCCGTATCATGAAATATAAAAAAAAAATTGTATTAGCCGTTTGTCAGTACATATTGACAAGAATAATGAATGAGTATTAGTTTTGTGATTTTTACAAATTTAAAAACAAATGAGGAGTTATTGAATTAGGCAATTTACAGTAGATTTAAAACCGATTTAAAAAAAAAAATTGGAAATTTGGGGGTTTGAGTAGGAAACAGCAAAACCTAGTTATGAGTTCTTTAAACAGAGAACAAACTATTTAAGTAATATTCAGGCAGATGCTGCTTTTGTATGTGCTTTAGATTGAAGAGCAACTTTTTAAGGTTGTATGTTATTCAATGCTCACTTGAAAAAAAAAATCGAACTAATCTTGAGTATCTGAAAGCGCCAGCCGATTATGCTACAAAGTCGTAGCCATCTTATCAATAAGCGAATATATATATATATATATATATATATATATATATATATATACTTATATATATTGTACAGTGTCAAGGCCTATGTTTTTCCTCTGTGACGAATCGAACTAGCACAGCAGCAATTTTGGTGCCAAAGACGAATGTTTGCTGAATTTTTATTCTTTGATTAAAATCGATTCAGAGTTTACAAATACAAAGAAAACAGAATTTAACTTGACCATAAATCTGAAATATAACGCAAAAGGAGGCTCATAAACCCCTGCAATTTGCGGCCTACGACACATAACATCATGCTGAAGTATGGACGAGTAACTAAATTCATCACGCTAAGTTGAGGGTGGCTAAAAATGATACTCTATTAAGCAATTTAATTTTTTTAATTAATTTTTTTTGTGTACTTTATTTAGCCTAGAGGCAGACGTGGTATGATATGATGTAGTTTGCTTTCTATTTGTTTCCTACTTTTCCGCGCTGTCAATTCACAACGCTATGCTGCAATGTTGACAGACGGCTTGATTAACGTTGCTTATGTTTATTAAAAGTCTGCCTCGTGGTTATATCATCTAGAAATTGTAACAAAATCCCCCAAAAGGGATTTTGTTAAACAGAACATAGCAATAGAGGTCTGGTTGCGGTATTGCACTGGCTGAAGCTCGCCGCTAGGCGTGGGGGTTACCAGACATATTACTATGCTTGAAAACCGCATAGAGATACAACGAAGGGGACAAGAAAATTATTCTACTGTGCCACGACCACAGTGGTAGATAATTATAAAAACAAAATCTGCGTTCGACAGGGACGCCGGTGCCACTCCGGCGACCCTGCTCAAGGCCTAGGTCAGCATAAGGCCGCCCATCCTCACGCGATCACACAGAACTATTTATTCACTCATCACTAAAAAAAACTGAAGCAAGAAAATCATAAGAAACATCTGCAATTACGAATGGAAACCGGATCGGAAAAAAACGGAAAAATGAAATGCAAAAAAAAAAATTTGAAATAAAAACGAACCGTTAGCAAAAATTACAACATGTGGTGCGAATCGATTATGGGGTGATGTCGCATGTGACGCCACCCGGAACCTGTAAACCTGCAAAAATTTATGAAATTTAGAAAAAAATAAAAAAAATATAATAAAAAAACAACAAAAAAAACCCAGTTTGGCTCACAGAATGTATGAAAAAATATATATAAAACACGCGGTGTTCCCAAGTTATTATTTAATTTTCCCGGAAAACACCATACCTGAATTCATCAAAAAAATTATTTAGGCCCGTCCGACCCAAAAACAGCGCCGACGCAGGAACACTCAGCACCCCATCTCGCGAACCCCGACCCACATGAAGCTCAAGGTCTGCTGCCACAAACTTTCAATTATCCAATCAATTTAGCCAAAATAATAATTCACTAATCAATTATCGCTTGATTTACAGATCTTAACACCGTAACTAGTCGATCTGAACCTGATATCATCCAGCACTACGGAAAGTTCCTTATTTCGCTTCTTCCTCTTTTAATTTTTATTATTATTATTATATATTTTTTTTTTTTTTTTCATGTAACTGTTTCAATCCCCAAACACTATCAACATAACAACACCGTTGATTCAATACAAAGCCAATATCAAATTGATGACTCAAAATAAAAAAACCCCGATGATTCAAGGAAAGGAGGAAAAATAACAAACTCCATTCATCACTTGATTTTATTATTAATATATTTGTTCTTATTTATTAATCTTTAAACATATTATTTTTTTATTTTTTTTTATTTTTTATTACTAAGTACACAGTTTTACAATCTTCCACTTGGTGAATTTAAAATCCATGAGAACACAATTTTATAACTTTTTATTCAACAATCAGAAAGTCTCAAAGCACTTAAACCAAAAAAGTTCTTAAAATTTATATACATATATATGTTTCTTTTATTTTTCTTGTTTAGTATAATTTATTTATGTATAATTGTATAAACACATGGGATTTTACAACAAAACTTCCCAAAAATATGATATTTTAATACAGCCATCAAAAACAAACTTTGTCCTGACCGCATTTTTTTTTTACTCACAATTTTATTATATTTTTTCAAAATTTTTTTTTTTTTAACAAAACGAACTTTTTCTTTCAACCTTCCAAACTTTTTCTTATGAAATTCAAAACGAGACTAAAAAAAATAAAATAAACCCGACGTGTACAAAAATAAATTTTTTCCCCCACCCAAAATTATTTACTCATATAAAAAAAAAACCCGACCGATAAATTTCGGATGACGTACACATACGACATCACCCAAAATCGATTCGCACACACCAACACTATTTAATTTAATCACTGGAACATTCCATTTACATGGAAAATCCACGCGCTAACCAAAACAAAACAGATGAAGCAACACACCAACCACTACACGTCATTACATACCATCAAAACAAAAATGATAAAACGAATCGAGTAACCGACCAAAATACGGAGAAGTATAAAATGCTAAATGGTACACTCTACCAAAAAAAAAAAATATTTTCTATTACAAATTAAGCCAAAGAAAGAATGACGTGTAGTGGAAGAGATTTTATGCAGCGCAGTGGATAAACATGCAACCTTGTTGGGATTTTCAACCGTAATTACAGATTTAAATTAAACAGATCATAACAACCACAAGCGGTTGTTACAGCGTGGGGACGACTCACACCCGAGAAAAGATCTCAAAGCCAGGCATGAAAGTAAGAGGGAAGGAGAAAAAAATTTCACTAATAATTTGTCACAATCGTATATCCTTGGCATGATAAACTCCCAAAGGTTTTCCATCAAGATTTCTGATATTATAAGAGACTGTTCCGATTTTATCAGTGATAAAAGCAGGAATAAACTTAGCAGCTAACTTTGCAGAAAATCTATCAGGAGCACTACTTTGTGCGAAGGATCGGACAAACACAGGTTGATCAGGCAGGAAATTCCTAGTTTTACTACGCAAATTATATCGAACCGCTGATTTCTCATGTGCAACTTTCAGGTAATGAGTTATTTGATCACGAATAAGATTCAATCTATTAGATTTGGACAACACATGTATTTCGTTATCATCCTGAGGAGATAAAAGTTTACGTAAAGCATAATCTGAACCGTTTAATGACATGTGTTGACCGAAGACCAAATAGTGAGGAGAAAAATTCGTGACGTCGTGTTTAACATTTCGCAATGCTGCAGTGATTTCAGAAAGATGGCAATCCCATTCATTATGTGCATGATCATCAAGATAAGACCGAATACTAGACAGTAACGTCCGATTAACTCTCTCAGAAGCGTTGCTTTGAGGAGAGTAAATAGGAGTACGTATATGATCAACATTATATTTTTTCAAGAGATCTTTAAATAAGTTAGATATGAATTGTTTACCATTATCAGAAGTAATCACTGCAGGCACAGAGAAAAGTAAAAACACCTCATTTTCCAAAAAGCTACACAGAGAAGAGGCGGAAGCTTCACGCAATGGTTTGACTAGAACAAACTTTGAATAATGATCCAACACTATAGCGATACAGGTATTACCTCGTTTGGAGCGAGGATAAGGTCCAAGGAAATCAACGAACAATTTTTCAAAAGGTCTGGTAGACTCAGTTTGAGAACCCATCAAAGGTTGAGTGCTAAAATTTACAGGCTTATTCATCTTGCATTGTACACAATTAGAGATGAAAAGTTTGATTTGTTTAGTCATACCAAACCAGAAAAATTGCCGTTGAAGTCGTTCTACAGTTTTTTTAATACCCATATGAGCAGAAGTAGGAGAAGAATGAGCCAGTTCAATTAAGTTTGCAGTCAAGGACAACGGAACTACTAACTTCCATTCAGACAAATCAGTGGACGTATAACGAGAAGCGTAGGAAGGTAAGATCAAGAGTTTATTATCACGAATTTTGAAGTTGTGATCGCAATCTTTTAATTGTTGTACTCGATTGATCTGTTGAACATATTCATCGTCCTGAAAAGCTGAAGAGTTAAGATCAATATGTAGAACCGAATTGTCACTTGAAGAATTTAAACTAGACACATTTTCTTGTATAACAGGAGAATCACAAAGTAAGGAGGAATCATCATTCAAAGTAGTTTCAACAGGAGGAAAAGGTTGATCATTACTTACATCGTCTGTGGGCTCACTATAAAAAGCTCTAGAGAGGGCATCAGGTACAACATTCACCGTTCCTTTACGATATCCGATATCAAATTTGTACGCTTGCAGTTTTAAACTCCAGCGGGCGAGTCTACCAGATAGATCTTTTTGGGACATCAACCAGCGGAGACTAGCGTGATCGGTATAAATCGTGAACGAGTATCCCTCGATATAGGGCCGAAATTTTTGGACGCTAAGTACTGCTGCGTAGCACTCCAACTCAGTTACAGAATAATTCCTCTGAGCGGCATTAAGTTTGTGCGAAAAGAATTCAATGGGGTGTTCAGCGCCATCAGGATCAAGCTGAAAAAGTACACTACCCACGCCAACAGCACTGGCGTCGCATTGGATAAAGAAAGGGCGCCCATAGTCAGGGTTAGCTAAAACAGGAGCAGACGATAAAGATAATTTAAGAGCTTGGAAGGATTCCTCAGCGTGAAGATTCCATTTAGACTTAGATTTTTTCCCTGTCAGATCAGTTAGTGGAGCAGCTAAAGACGCGAAGTTTTTAATAAAACGCCTATACCACCCACATAAACCCAAGAAACTACGTATTTGTTTAGTTGTTTTTGGTCGAGGAAATTCTCTAATTGCCTTACATTTTTCTGGGTTGGTGCGAAGGCAACCATCACCCACTAAATAACCCAGGTATTTAACCTCCTTCAAAACAAACTGACTCTTTTCTAAATTTATGGTTAAACCAGCCTTTACTAGCAACGAAGCCACAACTTCCAAAAGTTCCAAGTGTTCATCAAAAGTGGACGAAGTAACCAATAAATCATCAAGGTAGACGAATACTTTGTCGTGCAGTTGATAAGGAATCACCCGATGCATAAGGCGACACAGTGTTTGGGGAGCGTTGCACAACCCAAAGGGCATGACCTTGAAGTGGTACAAGGGACGACCAGGGACAGTAAACGCCGTCTTATCTCGGGATTGCGGGTCAAGAGGGATCTGCCAAAAGGCATCTTTTAGATCAATAGTTGATATATAGCGAGTTTGATCCAAACGACCCAACAATCCGTTGATAAGTGGAAGCGGATACGCATCCCTGACCGTCACCTTGTTCACCTCACGGGCATCCAAACACAAGCGTACTTGGCCATTAGCCTTATGCACCATGGTGACAGGAGAACACCATGAACTGTGGCTTTCTTCAATCACATCCAGTGATAACATCCTATCTAGCTCATCGTACATTAGTTTTTGCTTAGCAGGAGAAACAGAGTAAAAACGTTGCTTAACAGGCTTGGATTCACCAACATCAATCTCATGAGAGATTAATGTAGTTCGTCCAAGACCCATTTTAGCACTTGACGGAAATTTTTTAACTATTGTAGAGAGCTTTAAGTTATCATCTGGAGAGAGAGAATGGAATTTAGGAGAACAAGATATTTCTGCGGAGTCCGATAATTCACTCAACGCAGGTAGTTGCAAAGTAATGCCGAATTTATTCCAAAAGTCAATCCCTAAATAAAGAGATTGCTTTAGAGAAGGTACTAAAAAGAATCGCATGTAATGAGATTGGGAATTAAAGCTAACCTGAACATTTATGTAACCAATGACGTTCTGAGATTGACCACTCGCAGTCTGAATAGAAGTAGGAAAATTATGAATATGAAGATTATTGTCCGCCAACAACTTTTCAGAACCACAACCCAACACACTCACACTCGCTCCACTATCTAATAGACCTCGGTATGGAACATCATTGACAAGAATATCGGCATAAGGCCGTTTATCGCTTGTCTCAGAACCGAGTACTGAAGAAACAACAAAGGATCGCAAAATCCGACGTTGCTCCCAGTATTTTTTTGAGCGAAGTAACTGAGCTGAGATGAGTTTCCCAAAAGTGTTGGGGATAGGTGGAACGGAATCAGAAAAATTGGAACTATTGTTAAATGAAGAAATTGGAGGAATGGAGTGTTCCAATTTGGAAAAGGAATTTACTCGACATTCAGGTGGAGAAACAGGCAAGCAAGAGTCCGATACCATTAAGTCGGAACCAGCTGAACCAGATCCAGAAGAGATTGCGGAGTCAAAGGACTCAACGCGAACTTTCACTGGTTCGACTGATTCTTTCCATCTGGCATCAGTCTCTTCCGAAACTCTGGGTCGGTATTGCTGACTGCATCTACTTTGGTAATTATGGTTGGGGTTGAGATGGTCTGTGGTTCCTGGTTCCCCGATCTCCATGAACCACTGGTCTGGTTTCCCGCACAACGAACACAATTTGTTGAGATGGTGCCTTTGAGACCACAACGATAGCAAAAGGCACCCAAGTGAGGACGAGGACAGTCTTGAAAACCATGCCCTATATCAGAACAATTATAGCAAATGTAATTGCGGCCAGATCTAGAGGTATTGGTTACATTAGGTGAAGGAGAAGTAGAGGTGTGTTTAAAAGACTTAGAATTTGTAATAGTCGTTCCCATTGGAGCACGATAAGAATGGCTAGGGCTGATAGCAGAAATATGTTGCACAGATTCGGACGTCGGAACAAAAACACCAGATGGAATGCGATATGCGGTTCCTGACGTATCTGCGGATAAAACTGACGGATTAGAAATTGGAACGACTGGTTCTGAATCATACATTCTCTCAACACCGAGTTCATTGATACTACGACGAGGGTGCATCGAGTAATCAGGTAGAGAACGAAAACGTTTTAGAGAATCTTCCCATGAAGTACAGCTTTTGATGAGCTCATTGATATGTGAGAAGTGTCGATCAGTAAGTTGATACTGAAGGACAGGCTTCATATTGTTCATCAGTAGTTGTATGAACTCATCGTCGCTGTAAGGGGTGTGACACTGCAGGGCCAAATTCCACATGTGATGATAAAACTCCAAGAATGATTCGTTAGGTAACTGTTTGCGAGACTCAACCATACGACGAATTTCGTAGGGAGTACGCCTATCTTTAAATCTTTCTTGGAAGGCTAATCGGAGGCTATCCCAAGGTGCTGAAGGATTATACCTGCGGTAGGTCCAGTACCACTGCAGTGCCACATCTTTCAGGACAAGATGCAGATCCAGAAGTACAGAGGAAGGTGATAGATTGTTGGATTTCACTACAGAGTCCAGCTGAAAAAGGAACATGTCCACAGTTATGCCAGAAGGTGAGCCTGTGTAGGAAATCCCACAACGAGATAAAGAACGTCTATTGAAATCAGGATTATATTGAGTAGATGGATTATGAATTGCTGAAGGCACGGGATTCAAAGTACTATTATGAAGATCTCTAGCGTCTGGTGCTGACTGAAAATTAGGACGTTGGGTGGCCTGCTCCGGAGATGAACGCTCTTTAGAGACAGGTTCCAAATGCGAAGACGTTAAACCAAGGAAATCATTTAACTGTTCGAGTCCTCCCTGAGAGGTATGTGCTGGTGGAAAGTGAACTTGGGCTGATTTTTGAAGATTTTGATTCGCTGCTACGACAGCCGGATCCATTGGCCAAGAACGACCGCCAGGATATTCGTCAACAGAACTTTTAACCCCGGATACTACAGGAATGCTATCCCCCGAAGGAATTGGAGCAGTCTGTCTCACTAAAAGCTGATTGGTGAGAAATTGCACTTGTTGCATTAATGATTTTAAAAGTTCGGCTTGGTCACTAGAGTTAACTGCATTATCTGCCGTGGTAATGGTGTTAGCGGTTGAAGGATGGAGTACCGAATTGCTAATCTTACCAGCAGGACTGGGTTGGGGTTTACTCACTACTTCTGGGATGGTCAGTTTTGATTCTACCGGATATACCTCCTGAAATACCAACGCTTGACCTCCATCAATACCTTTAGCGGACTCAACAGATTGATCCAGTAAAGTAGGGTCAGTTAAATACTGATCTAACGCCGTGTGCAATTTAATACAAATATCTAAAATAATTTGAGCCTGCTGTCCATATGTAGGAGACTGAGTAGCTCTTTCCAAACGATCATGTACATGAAGTAACCGCGACCGCAGACGCTGAGCTGTTCGAACCTGATCTTCTACGTCTAGATTTTCAATACCAATAAAGGTTTGTTGGAGACTCTGCACCTTGCTTTGACAAGTGAGAATTTCTTCATTGGGTTTCTTTTTAGCTCGATTGTGCATCTCGATCGGTTTGTCCTGAGTACCATCCCGCTCTGCGGCCAACGCCTTCCTTAATTCATTCACCGCTTCCTCAGTATTGGGTTGGATAGATCGAAGCAAAAATTCTACTTCAATCTCATCAGCCTTAAGATGTGAAATATCCATTTTAACACGCAACAACGGATTTAACGAGAAAGAAAAAATGACTTAATCAAAATTGAATTTAAACGTGATTTTAAACGTAATGAGAGTTAATTTTCGACAAATGTAAATTAACAATATTATTTTAAAAAAATTTCTAACTTATATTTACTTTATAGAAAACTGAATAAATTATAGTTATAATTAAAGTTACCTAAACCAAAAGTTAGTAAAATTTAAAGCTACAACTGAATACCAAATGAAGACCAGCGATACTGGCAATTCCACAAAAAAAATCAAACAAATTATTTAATTGAAGCAATTACTGAAAAAAATAAATTTTACCCATCAAAAAAAAAATTAACTATAAAAATATTTGAATATATATATATATATATATGAAAAAACAAGATAGAATTACTTAATTTAAAGCAGAAAAAAAAATTTTTAAATTATTAATTAATTATTTAAAGAAATTTATTGAAAACATATATTGAAGCACCAATCTCAAATTAGACTCACTATGACCAAGTAGATATCCACAAGCCGGGCTGTTTGAGGAGCTGCGAGCACAAATTACTATCCACTGGACCACTCGCGTCAATACTGAACTAGCGCTCAACTCAAAACCTTTTTCTCATCCGTACTCGCCAGTCTATCCCAAGGTAATGTGTTGGAATCTAAAGTGTTGCTTAATACCTCAATATAATTTAAAGGACAAAAAGAATTTATGTTTACTGAGTTTACTATTGAACTGAATGTGAGAGACAAAAAAAATAAAATAAAGAAAATGAATTATATTTATATATATATATATATGTATATACACAAAAAAATTACCGAAAGAAAAAAATTAATTTAACTATCAATATCCCAAAACCGAAAAAAAAATTAATGAAATAATTTGACAAAATAATGAAAATTAGAATGAACTTTTTAAATTATAACTATAATAATCACGTAGATATCAACAAGTCGGAAGGATTGAGGAGCTGGAAAATTACTATGGTTATCCCAAGGACTTATCCGCGGTAAAGCACTACTATCACTCGACTCAAACACTGTATGAACAACCGCACTTGCCGGTCTATCCCACGGTAGATTATTATTGCCGGAATTCATTCGCAAGCAAATATAAACCCAAAACAAAAACAAAAAAAAAATCAAAATACCGAAATAGAATTACTACAATATAAAAATGAACTAACCAAAATTATTAACAGTATTTTAGCTGCTCCATTAACCAACTGAAAACAACCAATAATCAAAAAAAATTCCCAAAAAAAAAATGAAAAAGCAAAAGAAAAATAAGTAAAGCGTATTACTTGTACAAAAAATACAAAATGTGATCACGCGAGAGATGATCACGGCCCCATGCTGAGCCAGACACGAACGCTATAATAATAAAAATAATAAAAATTACCACTGTGGTCCCAGTAGTTTAATTAGAATTGAACAAAAAAATTTGAAAAATAAAATTTTACCTGAAAGTAGAAGTTGACTAAAGATGTGCCAATGAGTACTGCGATCACGAACTGTCCAATCAACACCACATTGGTGGAAACAACAAGTTCGCGATCCCAACACCCATAACACATGGAACCAACATGACGAGCGATCCAGCAAGATCAAATAACCAAAGGTTAGAACATGCTGTGATCCCTCCCCATGAAGGTAGTCGGACTGAAATAGAAAAAATTAATTAATTATAGGGTACGAAGACTTTAAAAATTTAAAAAGACTAAACTCAGAACGAAAGAAGAATGAGCCTAACCACAATCAATGCCGCATGGCAGAAATGGTAAGCCCATTCATCAGACGAGCTGAGAATAGGGATCAACACTCTCATCTGTATGCAATCAAACAGCTTACGCTGGTTGCAATGCAGATTTGAATGTTGATCGGGCAGAAAACGTTGATGTGAGCACCCGTGCAAGCTCAAACAACGCAAGCGTCGGACTTTGCACGTGGCACTCACAACAAGTAAGCTGAAAAAAAATTGTGAAACCTGAAAAGACGAAAATCAAAAAAAAAAATTAGCCGAATAATTTGGGCGCCACTGTAACAAAATCCCAAAAGGGATTTTGTTATCAGAACATAGCAATAGAGGTCTGGTTGCGGTATTGCACTG
The DNA here is from genome assembly GCA_963556165.1 of Tipula helvola. NCBI lineage: Eukaryota > Metazoa > Arthropoda > Insecta > Diptera > Tipulidae > Tipula > Tipula helvola. Next base: position 33,981,853 of record OY744483.1, on the reverse strand, counting down.
GCTGAAGCTCGCCGCTAGGCGTGGGGGTTACCAGACATATTACTATGCTTGAAAACCGCATAGAGATACAACGAAGGGGACAAGAAAATTATTCTACTGTGCCACGACCACAGTGGTAGATAATTATAAAAACAAAATCTGCGTTCGACAGGGACGCCGGTGCCACTCCGGCGACCCTGCTCAAGGCCTAGGTCAGCATAAGGCCGCCCATCCTCACGCGATCACACAGAACTATTTATTCACTCATCACTAAAAAAAACTGAAGCAAGAAAATCATAAGAAATATCTGCAATTACGAATGGAAACCGGATCGGAAAAAAACGGAAAAATGAAATGCAAAAAAAAAAATTTGAAATAAAAACGAACCGTTAGCAAAAATTACAACATGTGGTGCGAATCGATTATGGGGTGATGTCGCATGTGACGCCACCCGGAACCCTGTAAACCTGCAAAAATTTATGAAATTTAGAAAAAAATAAAAAAAATATAATAAAAAAACAACAAAAAAAACCCAGTTTGGCTCACAGAATGTATGAAAAAATATATATAAAACACGCGGTGTTCCCAAGTTATTATTTAATTTTCCCGGAAAACACCATACCTGAATTCATCAAAAAAATTATTTAGGCCCGTCCGACCCAAAAACAGCGCCGACGCAGGAACACTCAGCACCCCATCTCGCGAACCCCGACCCACATGAAGCTCAAGGTCTGCTGCCACAAACTTTCAATTATCCAATCAATTTAGCCAAAATAATAATTCACTAATCAATTATCGCTTGATTTACAGATCTTAACACCGTAACTAGTCGATCTGAACCTGATATCATCCAGCACTACGGAAAGTTCCTTATTTCGCTTCTTCCTCTTTTAATTTTTATTATTATTATTATATATTTTTTTTTTTTTTTCATGTAACTGTTTCAATCCCCAAACACTATCAACATAACAACACCGTTGATTCAATACAAAGCCAATATCAAATTGATGACTCAAAATAAAAAAACCCCGATGATTCAAGGAAAGGAGGAAAAATAACAAACTCCATTCATCACTTGATTTTATTATTAATATATTTGTTCTTATTTATTAATCTTTAAACATATTATTTTTTTATTTTTTTTTATTTTTTATTACTAAGTACACAGTTTTACAATCTTCCACTTGGTGAATTTAAAATCCATGAGAACACAATTTTATAACTTTTTATTCAACAATCAGAAAGTCTCAAAGCACTTAAACCAAAAAAGTTCTTAAAATTTATATACATATATATGTTTCTTTTATTTTTCTTGTTTAGTATAATTTATTTATGTATAATTGTATAAACACATGGGATTTTACAACAAAACTTCCCAAAAATATGATATTTTAATACAGCCATCAAAAACAAACTTTGTCCTGACCGCATTTTTTTTTTACTCACAATTTTATTATATTTTTTCAAAATTTTTTTTTTTTAACAAAACGAACTTTTTCTTTCAACCTTCCAAACTTTTTCTTATGAAATTCAAAACGAGACTAAAAAAAATAAAATAAACCCGACGTGTACAAAAATAAATTTTTTCCCCCACCCAAAATTATTTACTCATATAAAAAAAAAACCCGACCGATAAATTTCGGATGACGTACACATACGACATCACCCAAAATCGATTCGCACACACCAACACTATTTAATTTAATCACTGGAACATTCCATTTACATGGAAAATCCACGCGCTAACCAAAACAAAACAGATGAAGCAACACACCAACCACTACACGTCATTACATACCATCAAAACAAAAATGATAAAACGAATCGAGTAACCGACCAAAATACGGAGAAGTATAAAATGCTAAATGGTACACTCTACCAAAAAAAAAAATATTTTCTATTACAAATTAAGCCAAAGAAAGAATGACGTGTAGTGGAAGAGATTTTATGCAGCGCAGTGGATAAACATGCAACCTTGTTGGGATTTTCAACCGTAATTACAGATTTAAATTAAACAGATCATAACAACCACAAGCGGTTGTTACAAAATTTCTGTCACTACCTCTCTATTTATTAGGGCCAAAAACCTAAGACTATTCGCAAGATTTACTTTTATATTGAGTTTATTAAATTAGTTTAGCGAAACCTGTTGTTAATTGATATATTATGTAATACAAGTCCAAAGCAAATTTAAATGAATTTTAGGATACGCACCGGAAAGAACCCCATAAGAATTTTCCACAATTGTTTTTCATACAAATAGTTTTGCGTGACTCAAAATCATTTAGATTATTTTTAATACTATTAATAAGGCTTTTTCGATAAAGTTGAGCTTTTGCTAGAGCTTCAAATATTTTTATTTCATATTCTACTGTACTAAAATGGCTGCTGAACTAATAACTGCATACACAATTTCAATACTATTTGTTCTCTTAGATTAAATAAAGAATATTGAAATTGACAACAATAATGATATTTCGAGTTTATTTTAAAATTTGGCTTTTTTATCATTAATTAGATTTATTTTGTTCATTATTCACATACTTATTTACACTTGACCTGGTAAAACAATATGCTTTAAAGCTCAACTTTAGTTAGCACGTAAGACAGTTGTTTCTCTCAAATTTTGTTTGTATTCTTATCTCCTATCCTTATAAACAAAAAGCTGAAATAGTATTCAGCTCAAAACACATTTTGTTTGTGCGCTAGCCACAAATTAATATTCATAACACGAAAAAATCGTAAAACGTTCTTTATATTTTTCGGTTTAATTGATGAAATTAGAAAATCGATAGAATCTAATTAAGTAAACCAATTAAAATTATTAATTAAATTGAACAACTATAACATACATACCGATTTCCTTTCCTCAGTTTTATATTTACCATATGGAGTTTAATAGATTTAATCGTCCCCAAATTGATCGTTTATGTATTTAATTTTCTATAGCAGTGCTACCTTTTATACAATACTACAGTTGTGGTATGCCGTTACGAAAAAGTTCATCATCTAAAGTGGTACATTATGCACAAACATTTATTTGGTTTGAATTTTATAATCATCTCTGTATAACATATATACACAAATATATACCAATCTAAATGTGCGCGCATTTTCAATTTTAATTTCCATAATTTGTTACTGAAAAAAGAAAAAGAAAAGCAAAATGATTTTCATATACATTTTCACAGCAAGTATGTATATTTGTATTTTACTTCACGACTGAAAATTAAATTAAAATTTACTTTGAATAAATAATTTACCTTGAAGCTTTTTTAAAAGCTTCTTTTTTCATCGCCTTGTTTGTTTTTTCGTTTAGTTGTATTTTATTTTAGCGTCTGTGCAAAGAAACGGAAACTTTTGTGTCTGTTTAATCGAAATCTACGAATTACATTATCTTGCTGTATAGCACGAATACATCTGAAAATTAAGTTTAATGGAGTCAATATTTTAATTGAGTGACTATAGGTGGGTCTCGGAATAATAAGTGTGGCGTGATTCGATTTATCAAAATCGTCACACATTGTTTTAAAAAGTTCAAATCGATTTATTTGCACAATGTTCAACAATTCGCAATTCACAATAAAGTTCCCAATAAATCCGGGAAACTAGAGATGAACAGTTATATGTCGAAATTATTTCCTTTCGTCTAAACGGCCAGATTCCTGATTCCGACGAACTACTACCACTATAGTTTTGGTTCAAGCAGACTAACAACCAACTAAATTTTTTTATTTGAGGATAGTATATATTACCGGTGGCCAAATTCACCATTGGGAAACCACGAAAGTGGGAGAATGGGTATCAAATTCATTTTCCTAGCTTTCAGAATTTAAAAAACGACAGTATATGTAATGAACTTTCCCTTCTCTACAACGAGTTTCCAAATTAGTCCAAAACTTATCGCTGCACTATGACTTGCAAAAATTTTTTTAATAAATTGAACACAAAATATAAGTTCTTAGGATATAAGTGTATATGTGTCGCTTAAATTCCGCCTAAAAATATTTTGATAATCACCCTATACGTTCAAACTCAACACTGACATGGTTAAACCGCCATCGCCGCCAATATAATTTTTTTCAAATAAACTGTTAATTTTAAAACATTTTTCCCGTACGGCTTTTCGCCTTAAACTATAAAAATGAAAAGTTTAATTAAAAAACAAAACACAAAAAAAAATCGATTTCCTATTTTCTTGTTGGCTTACGTGAAATAATAATAACAAAACATGAAGAACAACAATCAGGGAAGATTCTTTAATCCGTTCAGAATTAAATCACGTACAAAAAAAAAAAAAAAAATCTAATGAAAATTCATTTGTTATTTTATGTTATCTATGTGTGTGTATTTGTATGTCTTCAATTTTCACACTCTTTTCCAATTTGGCAATATATACAAACATATGTATGCACATTTCGAAATGGGAAGAAAAGCTGCTTTTATTATTTTAATTTTATGCTTTTGGGATTTTTCCAATTTTCTTTAAAATTAAAAACAAATTGTTTATACCGTATTGTCTCGTTTATGTAGTAGATTTAGTTTAAGGGCTTGGAATACGATTTCCTTTTTTTGCTTTAAATCTATCTTAATCCAATTGTGTTGGAAATATGAGGGAAACATATTTTCTCGTACGCCGATTAAAATTTGTAAATTACAATTTATAAAGTTTTCTATTTTGTTTTGTCTTCGGTCGAAATTTGCGTAATAATTTTACAACATTCGTTGAATTATGTTGACTTACAGCTCTCGACTTATGTATTTGTTTCGGTTTTTAAATTTATTTTACCTGTAGGCCTAATTTCGATAAGATTTATTGTATAGAAAATTCTTGAAATATTTTTTACTTGACAGATAAATTTACTTTGCGGATTAACGTTTTCTTGTTAAATGCTTGAATATCGCAATGTTTAGAAAAATATTTGTGATAAGCAAATTTGAACTGGAATTGACTAGCTACTTAAATTCCCTGAATTAGTGAATATAAAACTTTCGAAAAGAAAAGAGATGTTGAAAAAGGTTGTTAATTGAAAAATTTAAATTTCATGTATAGATCTACGCATTTGAGTAAACTGAACAGATTAATTAATTGCAAATTTGATATCTTGTTACGTTTCACTTGTTTACGTGCATAATTAACGCGCGCACGATTTTCTTGTTGTGTGCGTTGACTTTACCGATTAGGTTTGCGTGCGTGATTATCGTACCGTAGATAATCCTTATTCGCAACCGGAGAAACACGTTAATTCTTTAAATATAAATGCACTAGTTAACTCAGTAGATTCACTAATAGATACCATGCGAACAACCGGATTTACTCAGCATGTTTCGCGACCTGATCAGGCTTTAGACAACATTGGGCAGACCAATCCTTTCGGTAATACATTCAATCGCTCCAAAATTTACTCTTCGTGGAACCTTAAGTTTGGCGGATCAAGTACAGATACTCCGGTGGAAAGATTTGTTTCTCGGATTGATCAAATGGCTAACAGAGCTGGCATCAATTTAAATGGTTGTGCGCAAGAATTAACTTGCCTTTTAACTGCAGATGCACTAGAATGGTTCTGGATTCAGTTAGAAAGGAACCCTTTGGTTACATGGGACATCCTCAAACGTGATATGATTGATCGCTTTTGTTCAAGTCGTTCCGATCGAGATATTCGTAGAGCGCTGGATGCTCGAAAACAGAATTATGACAAAGTCTCATTTCGGATCAGGAAATCCTTGAAATTTTGTTTAATAATATGAGACCGGGTTTACAATTAGCATTAGCTAATAAAACTATAACTATACGATTAGCCAATTAGCTCAGGAATGTCGGTCACTCGAAAATTTATGGAAACGGGTTAGATGTAATCCGGAGGCCAATATTATTAATTCCAGACCACTGCGGTACATGAAATATCTACACAAATTGTTCAGTTTCCAAATTCAGTAAATCCGTCTGTCATATTACCTGATTGTACTTTAATCCAGGCTGCCAACAATAATGAGTCCGCTGAGGTTTGTGCGTTAAATCGGTCGACTGCTGGAAGTAATCATTTTCGATTTAATTTTCAGAATGCTGGTAGTTTACCAAGTAAATGTTGGAATTGTCAAGCTCCCGATCATGGCTATAAATTCTGCCGACAACCTCGTAAATTTTTTTGCTTTGGATGTGGTTTATCTAACACATATTTGCCAGATTGCGTTAACTGTAGGCGAGCCTACCAGGGAAACGATCGACGGAAGGAAGGACAAGTTCGGGAACCTTACCTTCAAAATACCTCATTCCCGATGCCATCCAACAAAATCGACTCGGCTTCCAATACGGATCCCGAGCTATACCGGCTTCAACAGAAGTCTCTATCTATTCTAAAAAGATAAATAATTCCAATCCAGTCACATCTCCCGGATCTCGCTTTTATCGAGCTTACCTATATTTTGCTAAACGTAAACGCTTAAGACGCGAAATCAATGAATCACATTTGTTAAACCACACGGATGGACGGCCATTCGTCAAAGTGGTCATAAATGGTTTTGATAAATGGGGCTTGTTGGACTCGGGAGCGAATATTACCGTTTTAGGAAAGGGATGTGATTCATTTTTAACATGCTTTGGTGACAAGTTTTACAGTTTTCCTTCCAAATTATCCACAGCAAACGGGTCCGTAGAGTGCATACTGGTATATATTCTTGCAGACATTCAATTCAATAACCAGAGTCACCAAATTCGGTTGTATTTGGCTCCTAACTTGTCGGAAGAATTATACCTAGGTATGGATTTCTTCCGTACATTTGGCATAGAACTAAAAGTTTCAGAAATCTCTGTTAATGTTTCCGATGTTGAGATTCCGGTTAATCAACCCCTTACTCATGATTTGTCAGATGACCAAAATAAAGCTTTGAGGGACGTAATTAGTCTATTCCCATCTTTTTCTAATTTGGGTTTGGGCCGCACCAACATAATATCCCATAAAATTGACACAGGGACTGCTCCTCCTCTAAAACAGCTACATTATGCCGTATCACCAGCAATTCAAAAGCAACTATATGCGGAACTGGATCGTATGCTTGAGCTTGGGGTCATAGAGGAAAGTGAGAGTCCTTGGTGTTCACCAGTTACACTGGTGAAAAAGTCAAATGGGCAAGTTAGGTTGTGCCTGGATGCCCGAAAGGTTAACGAAGCAACCTTAAAGGACGCATACCCGTTACCGTTGATCGATGGCCTTCTGAGTCGATTAGAAAACACCACTTTCATTTCTAGCTTGGACTTGAAAGATGCCTTTTGGCAAATTCCTCTTGACAGTGATGCATAAAGCAAAACTGCATTCACTGTACCGGGTAGGCCCCTTTATCAATTTACCGTTATGCCTTTCAGGTTATGCAACGCTCCGCAAAGCATGTGTCGATTGATGGACAAGGTGATTCCTCACCAATATCACGATAAGGTATTTGTCTATCTTGACGACTTATTGGTGACGTCTAGTGGGTTTGAGGAACACCTTGCTCTTCTTCGACTCGTAGCTGAGCGGTTGCGGTGGGCCAACTTAACTATTAATGTTGAGAAAAATCATTTTGTTCTCAAACAAATTAAATATTTAGGGCATTTGGTCGGAGAAGGGTGTATCAGGGTTGATCCTGAGAAGGTTAGTGCGGTTTCCGAGTTTCCAACTCCTACCACTATTCGTCAGCTTCGCAGCTTTCTCGGCCTCAGCGGTTGATACAGACGATTTATATCTGGATATTCCTCTATCGCCGCTCCCTTGACGGACCTATTAAAATCCAAATCAAAACTTGGAATGCCGAAGCAGAATCTGCTTTCAATAAATTAAAAGAGGCTCTTACTACTGCTCCGGTTCTAGTTCATGCCGATTATTCTTTACCTTTTTTTATACAGGTCGATGCTTCCACATCTGGAGTCGGAGGGGTACTGTACCAGCTTCATAACGGAGAAGAACACCCAATAGCCTTTTACTCCCATAAGCTGAACTCGGCGCAACGCAAGTACAGCATCACTGAGTTGGAGTGTTACGCGGCGGTGCTGTGTGGGAAACGGTTCAGGGCTTATGTGGAGGGCTTCGAATTTTCTATAATTACAGACCATGCGAGTCTTCAATGGCTCATGAACCAGTGCGATCTATCAGGGCGATTAGCGAGGTGAAGCTTAAAACTCCAGGGTTTTAAGTTCCATATTATCCACAGAAAGGGGAGTCTAAACGTGGTGCCTGACGCATTATCACGAGCGTATTGCGACGCTCTCAAACCTGAATCTTTGACTTCTAATCCTGACGAGACGTTGTGGGTAGATCTGTCATCTCCCGCTTTTTGCGAACCTGAATATCTAGCGCGTATTCGTGAGGTAACTAATCATCCTGAATATTCCCCTGGTATCAAAGTCGAGAACGGTAAACTACTGATCCAGCCATCATTTGGATATCAATATAATAACACGGATTTATCACCTTGGAAACTGTACATTCCTTCAAGTCTGACAGCTTCATTGGTCCAGTTGGCTCATTCGCCACCTTCATCTAGTCACATGGACATCGCTAAAACTTTGAATAGGTTACAGCGACACTTTTATTGGCCTGGAATGAACAAAGATGTTCGTACATTTGTACGAAATTGCGTCGTGTGTAAGATGGTGAAACCATCAAATATTTCCTTGAGACCACCCATGGGTGACGTTGTCAAAACTAGGAGGCCATTCCAACACCTATATTTGGATTTTCTTGGACCGTTTCCACGCTCCAAAAACTTTAATACTCATGTTCTCGTCGTATTAGACCATTACTCGAAATTTGTATTCGTTAAAGCCTTCAAAGAAGCCTCTACCGCCCTTATGTGCAACTTTTTGGAGAAAGAAATTTTTGAAATGTTCTCCGTACTAGAAACAGTGCTCACAGACAACGGACAGCAGTTCCTTTCGTTGTCTTTTCGGCAATTATTGTCTAAGTATGGTGTTTCTCATCGTCGCACGCCTTATCATTCGCCTCAAAGCAATGCTGCCGAACGAATTAATCGGAATCACACCGACTGGGACTAGCATTTATCTAAAGTTGGAGCAACGATGAGGAACGTTATCCATTCCGCAACCTCATTTTCTCCGCGCTTTTTGGTTTTCGGGCAACACTACATTAACCATGGCTCTGAATATGAACTCCGGAGATTACTAGGATGCGACGATAATAGTGAAGCTAGCACTATCACTCGTGCTTTTCATCAGGATACGGTGCGTGAGTCAGTTTTAAACCACCTCAGGGAAGCACAATTGAAAGGAGAAAGACACTACAATCAGAGGAGTAATCCACGAGAATTCGATTTGGGACAGAATGTTCTCGTACGCACTTATGTTCAAAGCAACGCGGCACGGGCATTTTCTGCGAAACTAGCTCCTAAATTTGTTCCAGCAAAAATAGTTGAACGCATTGGACAAGTAGCTTATCGATTAGAGGATTTGTCAGGTAAACCATTAGGCATTTATCATGCGCAGGATATCCGACTCTAAAACATGTTTTTTTTTCGGGAATACTTAAATTACTTTTTAATATAGTTTTGGCCCGGCTGATGAGACATCTCAGGGTGTGGGTCGTCCCCACGCTGTTACGCTTCACTTGTTTACGTGCATAATCAACGCGCGCACGATTTTCTTGTTGTGTGCGTTGACTTTACCGATTAGGTTTGCGTGCGTCCATTGGGTGCTATTACCGCATAAGTTCATAGAAATTATGATTAATATCGAAAAGAGAGACGTCAAATTTCTTTTTGGGTTGCGGGAAAATAGAAAAAAAAAACACCATTCGGTGTGTAAATGTGATAAGGATCGTTTGATGTGAACGAAACAAAGATAAATAACAAAACCAAAGAATTATAAAAATAATTTACATAATAATTTATAAAAAAGTTTATAAAAATAAAAATTAGTTAGAAAAATAGAAAAATGTGAACGAAACTGGATAAATTGTCTGTTGAATTGAGTGAGGCGACCAAAAAAAAATTAAAAATTAATAAACAAAAAAAAAAAAAAACTCACAGACACAATAACACACATAAAAACAAATTGGACGTTCAGTAATTATAGTCGAACGAGCTGTAAAGCAAACGCATATCAGTCAGCGGAAATACCACCGAGAAATAACGTGCGTTCTAGCACCATATCCGTGCGTGATCAGCGAGTACAAAATTGAAGGTGCTTGTGCGTGAAAGACGACATCATCGGGGCGTTGGCGCAAATTTCCAGTCATCCTGTTGGCGTGGAGTAAATTATTTTGAGTGACATCTTGTTTCTACCAAATCAGTCTGTTTGTTTATGGTTTTTTTTTATATTTCTTCAATATTATAATTATTATTATACATAAATATTGTTTCCTGAATTAATTCCCATTTTTGTTGGGACTCTGTTTGGTTTTTTTTTGTTTATATTTATTTTCAGGCTGATACACGAGCTCGGGTGTTAGCGTGACGGCGTGTTTCCAGTGACATTTTGGTCCAAATTAATCTCAGGAAGGAATATTTATACTTGCTTTATTACGTAATGCTTAAAGTAAAGTTTCATTGTTATTAATATTATTTTCTGTCACAACAATAAATACAAACAGATTGTTAATTATGTACGGTAAATTCAGGATGTTGGTGTAATTTTTTTTTTTCGAATTCAGGAGATGAGTGTGAACGGTAAGTGTGTGGATCCGGTTTTTTTTTTTTCATAATGCAGCATCGTAAGTCTCAATGGGACTCCACCCGAAAAGAATCCTCCCTCGGCTGAGTTCTAGTTGGCAATCGCTGCAGGTGGAGACCATGAGACATCTGCTTACGGGCACTCAATAAAACGAGTGTTGCGTAACAATCTCTTGACTCATACAAATTTGAATTTCAAAATTTTTCAAAAAAATTTTATGATATGTAAAACGGTTATTAAATTAACTGTTAAATTAGTTACTATTCCAGTTGGAATTTAAATTACATTAAACAACTTTTAATTTTTTACAATTGTGTTGAATCTTAGCAATTTTATTAGAACTTTTTATTAGAAAGTTGACTGATTTTTGATGATTTAAAAAAAAAATTTTTACCACCAATCCTATATTGTTTTGGGTATTCCGCCCATTTTTTCTGATAGTTAGGCGGTATAATTGTCTATGTTGACTAATTTATAATATTTCATAATATTTAAAAATTTAGTGATTTTGGAAACTATTTCGGTCTAGAAGGACCAAAGTATTGAAATCCGGTCAAAAATGAGCAAATATTTGGCTGTTACAACATTTTCGGTGTATATTTGCAAAAATAATGAAGGTTTTGGAAAAGAGACTTAGACATTTTTTGAATGGAACCCACACGATAGAGCATAGACTATCAATTTATTTTACAAGTTTGACAAGGTGCAATGGATCCAAACTGTATATCTCAGTATTGTAAAAAAAACATGAAGGATTCGAAAAGGCTCCACTCCTTTAGGTTAGGTTAGGTTTGGGTGGCATAGACTAGGACCAGGCATAGACACAAAAAGGTCCGCAGCCGTATCGCAATTTAAAATTTTCCTCCAACTCATTGAAACCACTTTGAGCTTGCTATGAAGCGCTGGATACTCCTGACGTTCATCCTCCTGAGTTCCGTCAGGTCGTTTTAGAAGGATGCCCCTATAAACTTCAGTCGGCTTCGTGTTAGACGAGGACAGGTGCAAAAAAGATGAAGTACTGTCTCTTCCTTCTCTTCATCTTCGCGAAGAACCTTCACTCCTTTAGTGAAGCCTATTTGTACAAAGATTAAATTGTTACCGAAAGTTTAAGTTATTGTCGAGCTTCAACATTTTTTTCACCTATACTAATTTCAAGTGACTCTTCACGTCGGATTTGCTGCATACGTGAAATGGGTAATACGAAAATTTGTGTTAAATTAAATCACAATCAGGACAAACATTCTTATAAATATAAATAATGCTATTTTCTCAAATTTCTGAAATATAAAGACATCCCATTTTTTAGGTCTTTTTTATTGAAAAAACTAACATTTAAACTGTAGCAAAATCCTATCCTTCTCCTCTAATTATAAATAATTATTAGTTATCTCGTCTTAATAGATTTTATGATGCAGGATATTAATTATCTTAATATATAAAAACGTTGGTGCACTTATTCGATACCGCTAATCTCGGGAACTACATGCCCAATTGACTCCATATTTTTGATATATGTTTGTCCTGGCTGTATGCGGGTTTTTCTAAATTTTGGATCCGATAGGTGGCACTGTAGTCGAGATAGGAAAAACTGTTATTTCTCTGGAACCAATAGGCCAAATGACACCATATTTTGGTCATATGTTAGTTTGACCCTAATACAGGTTCTTGAGAATTTGGACCCGATAGATGGCGCTGTTATCGAGTTATAATTAAAAATATTTGGATTTTTTAGAGCATGCATAGTGCGATCACAACAATAATAATCACACTATTCATCGTAAAAAAAAAAAAATTAGTAACTAACATAGCAATAACGTGTGTTCCTGTCAAATAAATAATTTTCGTCCCATTTATTTTTTTTTTCGAGTTTTCGAATGTTAATAATATATCAACTGTAATTCTCTGGTTAATATATCAGAGTACGTGAATCACTTTTGATTAGGAATTAACATTGGTTTTTTAAAATTCGTTGTAACTGTATGAGCTGACTGGCTAAATATACGGGCTGACTGACTGATGAGCGTATGTTCCTTTCAAATAAATAATTTTCATGTAATTAATTTTTTTCAGTTTTCGATTTTTCATATTGTACATCAGGTGGATCATATTTGAATAGGAATTTACATTGTTGTTTAACAATTTGTTGGAAGTGTTTAATGTTTTTGTATTAGACTGACTGACAGACTGATTGTATGAGCTGACATACTGAAGTTATTTTATATTTCTTCCTCAGTTCAATTAGAGAGAAATGCCGAGGTTACGGTCAAACGTAGGCAGACATTGCCACACATGCTTGCACAACTTTTAGAACGCAATGAAGCAGATAGAACTCGTATGGCTGCATCAAGTGTTGAACAGCACGCAGCACACTTGGAAACTATTCAAGCGAATAGTAAACGACGTATTACTGATTCAAATAGACAGCTGGGACAATTGCAAAATCGAGTTAGAATGCAATTATCCAGAGCATTAACTTTGTCTTCATTTAATCATGTTGCTTTCGCCTATGATTCAGAAATCAATTACAGTGCAAATGCCAAAATTAATATTGGTGATATGAGTGTTGAATGTCAATATTGCCATGCACTGAAATTTAATAATGAGTCTGCTGGAATGTGTTGCGCATCCGGAAAAGTGATTTTACCACCGCTAAATTCACCACCCGAACCATTTACAGTCATTGCAGGTGGTCAAACTTCAGATTCAAAATTATTTTTGAGAAAAATAAGAAAATTTAATTCATGTTTCCAAATGAGTTCGTTTGCTGCCAAAATTATTTCAAATTCAGATGCACAAGGCCGTAATTTTAATTCAACTTTTAAAATATAGGGGCAAGTGTATCATCAAATTGGCTCTTTACTTCCAAAATTTCCATCCAAAGACCCAAAATTTAAGCAAACGAAGAAGAACGTATACAAGAAAGAGCTATTGTCGCGTCGTTGGAAACTTTTTTGGCTGAAAAGAATCAACTTCTTCAATTATTTTTAACGTGCATCAGAAAGGAATGCATAATGATAATTACATGATTGGGATTAAAGCAAATAAAGTTCCGGTCGGAGAACATGCGCGCAGATTCAATGCTCCAATTTTGAATGAAGTGGCAGTTGTTATGGTTGGAGATGCTTTTGAAAACTGAGCAATTCGAATTATGCGCAGAGATAACAATCTTCAAATTATACACGATACACATCGATCATATGACGCACTGCAATATGCATTAATGTTTTGGGAAGGAGAAGATGGATATCACATCAATATTAAACAAGTGAATCCAGAAACAGGTGAAATTAATTATTTATTTTGATTAACAGTAATACTTACAATTGTATGTATTTCTTTTTATTAATAGGTGCTGAATTAAATAAGAAAGTGAGTGCCATGAAATATTACGCTTATAAAATTATGATTCGCCAAAACCAAACAAATCACATTCTACAATGTCGCCATTTATACCATCAATTTATTGTTGATATGTACACGAAGATAGAAAGTGAGCGTTTACGCTATATTCGCCACAATCAAGCTAAATTGCGTGCAGAGGAATATATACACTTACGGGATGCAATTAATAACAATGTCGACGGAAATTTAAATCACAATGAAATTGGAAATATTTGTATTTTACCATCTTCATACATCGGAAGTCCAAGACACATGTAAGCATATATTCAAGATGCGATGACTTACATCCGTATATATGGCAGAGCTCATTTGTTTATAATATTTACATGTAACCCGCAATGGGAAGAAATAAAAAAACTACTACTTACAGGCCAAGTTCCAAGCGATCGTCATGACATTACTGCAAGAGTTTTTAAACAAAAACTGAAATCATTAATCGATTAATTGTGAAACATCATGCATTTGGAGAAACACAGTGTCACATGTATTCAATAGAGTGGCAAAAACGGGGACTTCCTCACGCACACATTTTAATTTGGTTGGTTGAAAAAATTAGACCACATGAAATTGACAATATCATTTCTGCGAAAATACCATAGATGAAGATGTTGATCCTGAATTATTTCACATTGTTACGACTAACATGATTCATGGCCCATGTGGTGCCTGCAATATCAATTCGTATATCGGTGCCTGTAATATCAGATACAATAAATGGAAATGATGGGTACCCCTTATATCGTAGACCCTCTACAAATGCTGGTGGACATTCATTTTTATTAAGAATGAATAATCAAGCAGATGACATTGAAATAGATAACCGATGGGTTGTACCATATTCACCATTACTATCAAAGACATATAAAGCGCATATAAATGTCGAATATTGTTGCTCTGTGAAATCCATCAAATACATGTAAATATATCCACAAAGGTAGCGAGCGATATTGCTGTTTTTGCAGTTCAAGGTGTGAACGAAAATGACGAGGTAACACGTTATTAAATGGGCAGATATATAAGCAACAATGAGGCTGTATGGCGTATACTTTCATTTCCAATACACGACAGAGATACTTCGGTTACTCATTTAGCTATACATCTTGAAAACGATCAACGTGTATATACTTCACAGAGCAAAATATAGAACAACGAGCAGCTGCACCACCAAAAACCACATTGACTGAGTTCTTTCAATTATGCCAAGAAAACACTTATTGATTATGGGCGATTTGCAACAACTTTACTATATGCTGAAATTCCAACTTATTTTACATGGAATGTATCAAGAAAAAAAATGGGAGCCACGAAAAAGAGGTAGCCCAGCTGAAGCTCATCCTGGCATCTTTCATTCAAACGCTCTCGGCAGACTATATACAGTTCATCATAGACAACGTGAGTGATTTTATTTGAGGTTACTCTTGATTAATGTAATCGGTTATTAACATCAAACTTATCAAAGTGAAGGTCGAGCTTTAAATTTATTAGAGGACGATGATACTAATGAACTATGGGAAAAATATAAGGATGCGATGAGTGAAGATATTTTGCATGCTCACCGCACTGCACGTGGATATAATACCATAGGTTTCACATCTGATATATACAATGAAGCATTGATTAAGTTGGAGGATATTTGTATGATGATTTCAAATGAACCACTCTTAAAATTGGGATTGCCGTCACCTAATCGAAGTGGAAGTGATTTATTCAATCGCGACATGCAACGTGAACTGTCATTCAACATCGATGATTTGACTTTATATGTGCAAACACACGAACCAAAATTATTACCAGAGCAAAAATTAATTGTTCATACAGTTATGTATGCAGTTGCTGAATAACAAGGTGGTTTCTTATTCTTAGATGCTCCAGCCGGAACCGGAAAAACATTTTTAATTTTACTAATATTGGCTAACGTACGATCACAAGACAATATTGCTTTAGCTGTAGCATCTTCTGGAATAGTTGCCACCCTACTAGATGGAGGATAAACAGCATATTCCGCTTTAAAATTACCGTTAAACATTCAAACAAATGAGAACGCAGTCTGCAATATTAAGCATGGCAAAAGTTCTTAAACAATGTCACATAATTATTTGGGATGAATGTACAATGGCTCACAAATACTCATTAGAAGCCCTGAACCGTATACGCTTAAAGATCTTAAAAGAAACGACAGACTTTTCGGCGGTGTATTGATTTTGTTGTCAGGCGATTTTAAACAAACATTGCCAGTTATTTCGCGATCAACGCATGCTGACGAAATAAATGCCTGTTTAAAATCATCCTTTCTATGGCGCAGCGTCCAGACATTTAAATTAACAACAAATATGAGAGTGCAAATGTTAAATGATCCATCTGCTGCAAGATTTTGTACTCAATTACTTGAAATTTTTAACGGAACCATGAATGTTAACCTCACAAGCCAAATTTTGAAATTTCCAGACGATTTCTGCTGTTATGTACAAACCAGAGACGATTTAATTCTAAATGTTTTTCCAAATCTTCGCCAAAACTACAACAGCCATCAATGGTTAAGCAAAAGAGCTATTTTGGCGGCTAAAAATGTTGATGTTAATGCCATCAATATTAAAATACAAAATATGCTGGACACAGAAATACATACATTTAAATCCATTGATACAGTCGTTGATGAAAATGAAAGTGTTAATTTTCCCACCGAGTTTTTAAATTCATTAGATCTACCAGGAATACCATCACATATACTGCAACTAAAAATTGGTTCCCCTATTATTTTGCTACTTAACTTAAACGTCTACAATTTCCGATTCGTTTGGCATATGCCATGTCGATAAATAAATCTCAAGGACAAACAATGAGTGTATGCGGCTTGGACTTGGAAAACTCAATATTTTTCTCACGGACAATTATATATCGCATGCTCTCGCGTTGGAAAACAACAAAATTTATTTATATACACAGAAGCTGGCGAAACAAGGAACATAGTGCACACATTAGCATTACAATAATCGTTCATATTATTATTTTACAACATGTAGTGTTCTAAGTTTCTGTTAATTAATTGAATTTAAATTATGTTTTGTAATTATTGATAAAAGATGGCGTTATTATAGCTTATTAAAATGTAGTCTAGGAATCACCGAAAAACAATGTAATGAAGACGAAGCGGAATAGTCTTGCTGGAAAAAATTCATAATGGCGTAAATCGAAAACGAGAAAACTTGTGTTTTAATAATAAGAGTGAAAAAACGAAAGCGATTACGACAAACATTTTTCACTTATTCTTTCAATAAAAACATTTATTAAAATTTACATTTGTTTTATTTTAATTCGTTTGAATAAAAAATTAAATTTATCTAAAATTTACATACATATTTATTACCCCGCCTGTGCGGGACAACGTACGCCGAGTCAGCTAGTACACTATAGATTGGAATTATGCGGTGCCGATTTAATATCAATATTATAAAGAAATTAAGTAAAACTTTATCCAAAGGGGAGCGTCTTTATGGTTGGACCGATTCCACTATAGTTTTAGCTTGGATATA
This sequence comes from Tipula helvola, assembly GCA_963556165.1. Lineage (NCBI taxonomy): Eukaryota > Metazoa > Arthropoda > Insecta > Diptera > Tipulidae > Tipula > Tipula helvola. The sequence continues at coordinate 33,964,282 of OY744483.1, read as the reverse complement.
CGATCACCCAACAAAACGGAAGGCTTTCGTAACAAATAGGGTCTCGGAAATAGAACAATTGCTACCAAAAACCATATTGGAACCGAGTTAAATCACTTAGTAATCCAGCACAATTCTCGTCTAGAATGGTTCAAATATCAAAATTTAAGGCAAATATAGATGGATTATCTAGGTTTCCGCTGAGCCACGGGACTAATATTAAAATAATAAAAGTTTTAAAATTAGCTAGATACTACTAGTATAAAAACTTAGCTCAGGTTTATGATTTTCTATTAAAGGGATATTTAAAAAAATATTAACGGATTGTGTAGCGGTTTAGTTTCGTATTTCATTAAACATGGCTAGTTGTCGTCTACGTTTGTAGTGTACAATATACGGTTGAATATATTGCTTAGAATGCCACATTGGAATTATTACATAAAAACCATTTAGAAATAGTGTGATTACCAAAAATTTGTTCGTGATGTGCTATCTGTTATTTATTTTCCTTAACAATTTTAAATCAGCTAAATTTAACCAACTACATTTGCTAAAGCAGTGTATTTTTTAATCCACTGTACATTATCATTTCACCAATCTTATAAGCTCGAATTAGTTTCATTTCCGTGTCATTAATTTTATCGAAATATACTCGACGACGATGTCATTGGTTCGTGATGGAATAAGCGGATGTATTCCGTAACGTATAAAATATATCCTTGTTGTATGATATGTATGCAATTTATATACAAATTGTGAAAATTATGATGAAAACTTTTGTGTTTCGTTTGTTTTTTTTTTGTTGTTTAATATGACTAAAGAAGTAAAACTTTTTATAGGTATCATTGTTGTATTTTTGCTTCATATATTTATTTACACCGTTCTATTTTATCATTTGTGCCATTCCACGAAAAAAGAAAATATTTGATTGAAATGAAAAATGACGTTAAATATACGGATTGTGTTTGGGACGTGATTTGTGAGGAGGAGGAAAAACGAAATAAAACTTGTATATAATTTTTTATTTTTCGTTTTTCGGTTTTTAAACTAATAGTTCTTTTGTGTTTTTATACTTGTGCATTGTGTGATTATTACTATTGTTGTACTTGTTACGATCATATTACAACGTGAACATTTACATAAGTATTTGTTTTATACTATTCTTGTGTTTACTGTGGGTTTTAAATTTTTTACGTATTTTTCTCGCTTCATTAATATTTGGTAAAACGTGATTTTGAAAAACTGAGTACGAGTAGTGGTTTGGAATTTGTTTGGTTAATACTATAAGAATCGAGTATAAATGAGAATAGTTTGCTTAAAACTGTAAAACTATGAGAACTACTAAAATGCTAATAAGAAATCCACCATCAAAATTCACGATTACAACTCACTTTGATTGTCACTCAGAGTGGGTGTCGGTTGTTCATTTTAAATATATCTCTAACCTTTCATACGACTGGCTCTCATACTCATTTGCGTAGGACTTACAATCAATCATTTGTGGTTACTGTTTCGTAAAAAATTATTTAATTAAAATGGAGTAGATTTTAATTAGTTATGTATACAACGTAAGTCGGTACTTCAATAAAAACCATATTGCATGAACCTGATGCTGATATTTTATGTATTAAATGAGATTATGGTTTTTTAATTAAAACATAAAATGTTATCTCAAAACACAAATTTTGTGTGTGCTTCCATGTTTTATCTAAAAATCATTTTCTGTTATCGGAATTATTTTTAATGATTTATGATGATTAAGGATTTGTATATACATATACGTACATTAAGGTGGATGGGAGGCTTATATTCATAAAATAGATTCTGTATTTATACTGTATTCTTTTTAATCAGAACACGTGAATTATGTGCCTAATTGCCTATCGATACAACATTGTATAAATATTTAGAAAAAATTTAATAGATCGGTTTTTCATTTAAGTACAAACGAGTACGTATACATAATGTATAATAAACAGTATTCCATTATTGAATTAGAAGCTTAAGTATTTAATTGTTTAAGGAATACATCAAGTTTTACCTTGTTTTGTTAATCAATGGATTCCAAACACGAAATTTAATTTGCTTTTTCCTTAAAATAGTATAAATAGAATTTTATTTTATTTATTTAGACGAATTTTGGTTAACAATCCGCAATTTGGGGCACGAATTTAGCAAGGTTTAATAAATTTTTATTTTTTATTTTTAGTTTATTTCGAGGATTATGAAAAATGTATTCTCAATCATCTCACCAGGCTGTAATATTTACTAGTATATGACGTATCTCAACATGCCTTTATAATGTCATAACAAATTCTCCCAAATTCAAATCCTTCTTGTAAGGATTTTAGAGTAATTTTTGGTTGGCTCACTAAAATCTTCTAAGTCATTTTCGTTACCATTGTGAGTTTCCGTCAATTCTAGTTGTTCAAAAGCAGTTCGTCCAAATCATTGATAGTCATATTAGTGAATCACTCCATTTCGATTAAATGTGCCATTTCTAAAATTTGACTTTGTATTTATTTAATTTTGAATGGGTGGTATGAGATTTGTTTTAAGAAGCGTAGCGCGCCATTAAACTTTCCAGCCCGCATTGAGTGTGGACAACTTCAACTCTTTTATTGATAAAGTAATGATGTCCATACGAATAGAAAGTTCTTTTCAAGCCTTGGACTCCGACATATTTCTGATTTTATCAGATTCCATTTGATCCATAATTTTATTGAAAAGTACGACGAATGTAATAAAATTTAAATGTTACAATAACAGTCTAATCTTGCGGTTGAATAATTAAAGTCGTATTGGGTGGTATTTCCACGTTTGGATGGCTCAATTCTCTTAGATATTCGGGTGCCTTATCTAAAATTAATAGAACCTTGAAAGTTCAATTTTTTTGTTTCTTATATTCCACTACTTGAAGCACGAATCAGTTTTGGAACCAATCAGTAAACAATGCGGCTGAAACTCAGGCTTTTTTACTGGCACGCTAAAAAACGGGTAAACTGGATTTATCTTTGTGTTTTATGGCCCGAGGATGCAATGTCCAATAAATAACCACTGGTTGTGTAATAAAATCTCCCGACGCATTACTACATAGAAGTACGGTTACTCTGTCCTTCGTGACTTTACTTTAAAGAGCAGACTGAGCATTTTTTGAGGTAAACGTCCGTTTTGGCATTTCCTTCTTCACCAAACCCGTTTCATCAGCGTTAAATACTTGGTCAGACGTATATCCAAAAGTTAAATTGAGAAATTTCATTGCTGAGTACTAAAATTCAAAAAGCCGCATGTTATATAAGGAAATTTCAACGCATTATAGCAAAGCAACCTTGATTATACAAGCCATAATCTAAAAAACGAAGCTTTTATAAGGGAATTAGAAACGAGGAAAAAACCAAAATTTCCATAGTAAAACCAAAGCAACCTTGATTATACAAGCCATAATCTAAAAAACGAAGCTTTTATAAGGGAATTAGAAAAGAGGAAAAAACCAAACTTTTCATAGTAAAACACATAAAACATATGGGAAATCACTTTTTTTCCTAAGACAAATTTGTAAATGAAAACGTTGCAAATTCTTAAATATGATTTCTGAAATATTTTCATAAATGTTTGAATTTCAACATATATGAATATCGTTTAAGTAAATCATTTTCATTTTCTTGTAATAATTGATTTATCTAAACCAAAATATAAAAAAAGTTCATAACAACAGCATTCTGGTCAAATTAAAAAGAAAAGCTTACTACAAATCGTGTGCATTAAGTCAATATACAATACATAGATGGCAGTGATGGCAGTAAAAATTTGGTAAAATCGTACCAAAAATTGCCACCTGGGGAAATTTCAAGTTCAAAAATTGTAGGAAAAGCAAAACAAATTCTCAAAATATTAAGAACGTGTCATAATTTTGTGATTAAACAATTTTTTTTCGTATTTTTCTGTATAAATCTGAGACATCTAACGTACACTAGTAAAACTAAAGATAAATGTAGCAAGTATTATTTTAATTCGTCAGAGCCAACTTTGATGTATTTTTCAAAATGAAAGTTCCAAAAATATATTTTAGAAATAATTTAATTTTAACATTTCTGCAATTAATATTTACTTAATACGAATAAACCCTTCCTGTATATTTCTGCTAAAGATATGTAGAACACTTTTGTATAAACATTTTGTAACATTTTTGCTGTTTTCATTGAAAAACTTGAAGCTAAAAAACACCGTTTTTACTATGGATTCCTATGGAAATTAGTGAAAAGTTATACCACTAATAAAGCTTCTAAAAAATACGTCACAATGATTATGGCTCTATACTCTAGAAGGCTCTGGTAAAACACATAAAACATATGGGAAATCACTTTTTTTCCTAAGACAAATTTGTAAATGAAAACGTTGCAAATTCTTAATTATGATTTCTGAAATATTTTCATAAATGTTTGAATTTCAACATATATAAATCTCGTTTAAGTAAATCGTTTTCATTTTCTTGTAATAATTGATTTATTTTAACCAAAATATAAAAAAAGTTCATAACAACAGCATTCTGGTCAAATTAAAAAGAAAAGCTTACTACAAATCGTGTGCATTAAGTCAATATACAATACATAGATGGCAGTGATGGCAGTAAAAATTTGGTAAAATCGTACCAAAAATTGCCACCTGGGGAAATTTCAAGTTCAAAAATTGTAGGAAAAGCAAAACAAATTCTCAAAATATTAAGAACGTGTCATAATTTTGTGATTAAACAATTTTTTTTCGTATTTTTCTGTATAAATCTGAGACATCTAACGTACACTAGTAAAACTAAAGATAAATGTAGCAAGTATTATTTTAATTCGTCAGAGCCAACTTTGATGTATTTTTCAAAATGAAAGTTCCAAAAATATATTTTAGAAATAATTTAATTTTAACATTTCTGCAATTAATATTTACTTAATACGAATAAACCCTTCCTGTATATTTCTGCTAAAGATATGTAGAACACTTTTGTATAAACATTTTGTAACATTTTTGCTGTTTTCATTGAAAAACTTGAAGCTAAAAAACACCGTTTTTACTATGGATTCCTATGGAAATTAGTGAAAAGTTATACCACTAATAAAGCTTCTAAAAAATACGTCACAATGATTATGGCTCTATACTCTAGAAGGCTCTGGTAAAACACATAAAACATATGGGAAATCACTTTTTTTCCTAAGACAAATTTGTAAATGAAAACGTTGCAAATTCTTAATTATGATTTCTGAAATATTTTCATAAATGTTTGAATTTCAACATATATAAATCTCGTTTAAGTAAATCGTTTTCATTTTCTTGTAATAATTGATTTATTTTAACCAAAATATAAAAAAAAGTTCATAACAATAGCTTTCTGGTCAAATTAAAAAGAAAAGCTTACTACAAGTCGTGTGCATTAAGTCAATGTACATAGATGGCAGTGGGTAGTAAACATTTTGAAAAATCGTAGCAAAAATTGCGATCTGGGCAAATTTGAGTTTAAAAATTGTAAGATAAGCAAAACAAATTCACATAATATTAAGAACGTGTCATAATTGTGTGATTAAATAATTTTTTTTTGTATTTCTCTGCCAACAATTATAGACATCTAACGTGCACTAGTAAAACTAAAGATAAATTTAGCAAGTATTATTTTAATTTGTCAGAGCCAATTATGATGTATTTTTCAAAATGAAAGTTCGAAAAATATATTTTAGAAACAATTTAATTTTAATATTTCTGCAATTAATATTTACTTAATATCAATATACCCTTCCTGTATATTGCTGCTAAAGATATGTAGAACAATTTTGTATAAACATTTTGTAACATTTTTGCTGTTTTCATTGAAAAACTTGAAGCTAAAAAACACCATTTTTACTATGGATTCCTATGGAAATCAGTGAAAAGTTATGCCACTAAAAAAGCTTCTAAAAAATACGTCATAATGATTATGGCTCTATACTCTAGAAGGCTCTGATTATAGTAAACCCGTGTTTTTCAAAATTTTTGACGCATTATGTCGACCGTGTTATAGCAAAGCCGTGTAATAAAAATACCGTGTTATACGAGGGTTATCCATGTAAACATATTTAGACTGAATGTTGGCTAAATGAAATAGATACAAATATTTAAGTTAATTCATAAAACGTCACTACTCACTACGCTAACTTCAAAATATTGGATATAATAATATTGGAAAGCGATTGATTCTATAATTTTCTTAATTTTAATTTTAATTGATTAATTTAATTATTTTAATATTTTAGAATATTCAATTGAGATGGTTTGATTATCATTCTTTAATTTTAGTGAGAAAACTAAAATTATGTTTTATAGAATTGGTTTCGATTATTCAAGTTTATCTGTAGTTAGTTAATTACATATATCATTGTATATCATTGTGCTTTTTGTAATCTTGTAACCCCATCTACGCGAATTTTAATACGAATACCGATTCACTATTTATAAAAATAATCTGTCTTTCCTTAAAAAACTGATTTTTTTTGTGCTTGTTGTCGTGAACCAAAACTGTTCGCCTATTTATAGTCAACTTTTTTTTTTTATATTTCTCGAACCTACCAAACAAAACTCTTTCACAGTTTTCGCGCTTACTGGATATTTCACGACCGAATACTATATGAAACGGCGTTAGGGTTGGTGACACCGTTACAGAGTTTCTTAATTTTTTTTCGGGAGACATTTTTGCCTTTTTGTCAAAATCCATTTTCGGACATGCGAAACTCTCAAAATAAGTGCGTTGAACTGCTAATTCTTAAAAATGGGTCCAATCCACAATGATTGCAAGTGCACAATTTGCTCAAAAATAATTTTTTTTTTTATGTAATCCGCCTCAAAGTTAGCTCAAAAACTATTTTGACTATTACGCTGAGAAGTCAATTGATGGCCATGCGCCTAAGAGATGGAAATTGTACCAATTTACAGAGTTTCGCTAACATTAAGATACTAAATTTTCCCGTTTACAAAATCAGAAATCACTTTTCCACTGAGCTAATTTCAATCATTTTTGATAGCAATCTTAAAAATCAATCAATGCCATAGATAAATAGATCCAGAATAATTTATTAAAAAAGTTGTTTATTTTCATCTTCTTAATTTTGAAGTTCCAGCCATTTTCAAAGTAAAACTTGGAAAACTTTGTAATAAATGAAAATCGGTTTTAACTTTAATGCGGAATAAAAATTTTATATCACATTAAATAAAGTAAAAACCAACTTTTTTATTTGTTTTCAAAATACGAAGGGTAACCTTAAGTGTCATAGTAAGTAGTTAATCAGCTTTCAGTCTTTTTACGTTCTTTTTCAGCTTAAAATTTGTTTCATTCTAAAAAAAAAAGAACTTCTGTTTTAAGATTTGAAACAGATGTTATATAAGCTAGATTCCTTTTTCGGTTTTCTACTTTTTTATTGAATTTTTCATTTAAAACACTTTCAAACTGTTACGTTGGTATAAATATGGATGAGATAATTTCACCAAAATGAGTAGATTTTTGGTTAATAATTTGTATTCAAAATACTTTGTTCTATTTAAATGTTACCGGATCATTAACATCATTCTATACCGAAACTAATACACGTTTCAATGTAGGTTGGATAAAAAAACATTTTAAGCCATGGAAAAAAAAATCTTTGTGAAAATAAAATATTCCGTCTAATACTGGTTGTGCATGCATGTTCGATTTCCGGAGTAAAAACTACAGCAATTACAATAAATTTTTTTAATCCACGATAATCTCGGAAAAAAAAAACAGAGAAAATAAAATCGGTGTTTTATTTGTTTCTAACTTTGGATCAACTTAAAAATGCTGAGTCAATGCGAAAAAGTTATTTGAAGTTTAGTTTGGGCATTTTAAGTGAGGAATTTACTTTTTTTGGAATCATCTTTAGCCACAGTTACCATAAATTAGCACCGCTCAATTGGCATTCAAAATGGGGTTTCAACGTATAAATTCATTGATAGCATATCTATGAATAAAGCAAATCTTATTGTTAGGGGAATCTCACATCTAATCTTATTATATTGTAAACGTGTTTCTTCGTTTAGCTTACACGTAAAAAAATTATAAATCTCTCACATGCGATATCTGTATAGTTAACCAATCTGACATCATGAATAATTGAGGTTCATACTGAAGTAGGAAAGCACAAGAATATTAAAATCAATAAAAATAAATGTTTTTTATTATATTTAAACAGACAATGTAATAAAAAAGGAAAATCTAGTGCGGGAGTACAAGAGGTTCAAGAAAACAAATATTTTTTTTTGTGAGCTTTTTGTTTGTACATAACTTTTTTTTTTAACGAAAATACTTTTCTTCTGACATCTTCTTAACTCCTTTTAAGAAAACAAATACAATTTTTTTTTGTGTATTCGTTCATCTTATGCTGTCGAGCAATAATAATAATAACAAACAGTAATATAAAGAATAGTAATAAAAAATAAAAAATACGTAGTCAAAGAAGCAAAATTATTAAGAAAAATAAAAAAAAATTAAAACCGAAAGCGCTTAGCTTTTTTGTCTGCTTTGCTGCTATTATTTCAGTATCTCTTTATTTTTTTTTTTATACATAATAATGTACCGAGAAAAGAGACGATATGACAGCACAACACCCACCACTCAATCCATATATGTATACTTTATATCGAATTGACATTTAACGTTTTGACTGAAATAAGCGAAAATCTCACGAAAATTATAACTGTGCATGAAACACTGGTCAATTTTGTAAACATCATAATAAAAAATATCAAAAAATGTAGAACAACAACCTTACATTACATCTGTCACATCATATGAAATTCATAAAAACTGAACAGACTTTTTGGCGACACCATCGCACAAACAAAGACAGTTACAAAGCAAAAAAAAAACAATCAAGAGTATATAATGTACAATACAATACACATAATATAAATATAAGAGACAAAATCATGGCCTACAGACAATATTTCTCCTTACCATTCAAATATTTTTGTCGGGAACCTACCACATTATCGAAACAAAAAATATCGCGACAAAAATGTGGAAGTACTTTTGTCGCAATCTAATAATACACCAAGGGTTAAATTGCGCAATATAATTGTGTGTCATTAGAACATTGCACAATATACTCAAATTTTATTCAAGATTTTGGAATTTTTTTGTGCAAAATTGACGTCACACAATTATATTGCGCAATTAATTGTACGTGAATACCAGCCTTAACAAAAATACAGCGGTATAAATATTTCGCAGACAAAAAAATTTACGATGAAATATAAAGTCACATGTTCACATGCATCGCAAACAAAAATTCTCATTTCAAAAAATATCGCATACAAATGTTTCGCCACAAAAATCGCTTTACGTTGTGACTTATAATTGGGATACAATAGGAAGAATTGAATTAATTCTGGAAAAGCGGGGGTTTGGGGGGCGGCAACCTCCATCCTCTAAGGTGTAAAAAGAATTAAAATTACATTACAAAATTGTTATATGTATATACAAAAGTTGCTTTTTTAAAAGTTGTGATACTATCAGAAAAAGCAATAAGTGCGAAAAAACCTCTTTTTCAACACAAGAATTTATTTTTAATACACAATCCTAACGACAAAAATTATCAAAAAATGTACATCTTACATATGCAATATTTTTGGCTTGCGATATTTGTGTTTGCGATATTTTTGCCTTGCGATTTGCCACGCAACTTTTTTTTTTGCTATATTAATCCTTGCGATTTAATTTTCCTTCGAAGAAAACGCTTTCAGATTTCTGTCAAGCCTTTATTTTGTTTGCTAAATTTTTTTACTGTGATGTTCTTGTTGCGATATTTTGTTTTCGATTGTAAGGTAGGGAGCTATTTTTGCCCCCTCGTTTTTCTTATTGTTGTGCCAGTCTTTCAAATTTTTATAGCACATCATACATATACAAATACAACGTCTTTAAATAATTTTCATATTTATGTGTTCTCTATTGTCTTATCGCACACACACACACACTGTGTGTTAATGCAATACACATAAAAAAAAGGAAATTTAATTTAATTTCTACGCTCCTCCATCCATATCCATTCAACCCGCGTCACAAATTTCCTTTCGTCATAAAAAAGAAAAGCACAAAAAAAAAAATTGTCGACAATGAAATATTGAAATAACACAAAATTCGAAAGAAGTTAAATCAAAGAAGAGCTTTTCTTGAAATAATATCCGTTTTATTGTTTTTTGTTGTTTGTCGTAAAAATAGGATTCAATTATATATTACGTCTCTTGTGGGATTGATGTGTGTGGCCCCCGGATAAACGGAAAACTATAAGTACATGCGGGTAACATTTATCTAACATTTAGAAACTATTTTTTTATGAAATGATTCGACTCAGTGGGTTAAAATTGTAATATTCTTAGACTAGTCGTTGTGACTTGTTGTGTTTTTTGATTTAATAAGTTTAACCCTTTGCGGACGCATGTCTACTCACAGCCATCAAAGCGGTCTTACCGTTCCGGTCGTATGTCTACTCTCAGCTACCACAGCGACGAACCATACTGGACATCGAGTTTGGTCACAAATAAATTCGGTAAGGTTCCATATTGTGTTTAATTGTAATTAGTAGGGAATAGATAGATCAATCAAAACACATGTGCCGCTTAAAACTGGGTATTTTTTGCGTTTATTTTACACGTATTTAATTTTAATATACAATTTTTCTTAATAAATTTTACCGTATTTTGTCACAAACGAATTAATTTGTATCTTGCATTTTGGCAATTATCAGCAACCGTTTGTTTTCAGTCAACAAACACAAAAAATTGCCGTGAAAAAATGAAAATGTAGTAAAATCGTACTAGATTTGGTAGTAACAACCACTTTGGTTACTAACTAATTCGCAGCTAAATTAGAAATAGAGACAACTTGCGGAAAAACGCTTGCTATGCGGAATACATGTATTTCATTTCATTTAAAGCAGTGTATTCTAATTTAAACGCAAGCGTTTTTCCGCACGTCTGTTTCCACCATTAGGGGTATATCCTCCAACCGGTCGCAAATAAACTATCATATTTGCGCCTCAAAATCTGACTACTCGATTGATTTTAACATGAGTTTTTCAATTTAAATTGTCTTTTTTTGGTATTTTATTTGCGACTGAGTAGTAAAAACATAGAAAAGCTACCACCGACTTTTTGACGATGCAAATAAAATCAAGTAAGTCAAGACAATTAATACTACTCAGTCGCGAAAGCAAATGAAACACAAAAAAAAGAAATTTCAATTGAAAAACTCATGTTAAAATCAATCGAGCAGTCAGATTTTGAGGCGCAAATAGTTTATTTGCGACCTGTTGGAGTATATACCCCTTAATCATTTATTGTACCCTGCCGCCAACTGGATAATCTCGAAATTAGGACATTTAGTTCTCGAATATACCAAATTTGGGATTAATTGACTGCATGTATGACGGTAATGCGATTCTAAAATAATTTTTACATGAAGTTCTGGAAAAGGCCAATTAGGAACGAATGGAAATGGCATTCTAAAATGAGTTTTACGTGAAGTTTTTAAATAAGGTCAATTAGGAAGGATATCGGTTATTTCTTTACCGAATTCATCTATTTATTGAATTTTATTTCATTCGATTTAGAAATAACCTAGTTTCTTCCATTCAGTTTAGAATCCCATTTCTAGCGTACAAAGAGTATTTTATCATTATCGGTTAAGAAATAGCCATGTTTCTTCCTGATTAGCCCTAGTTAAAATCTCCATATAAATATTATTTTAGAATACTATTTCAATCGTGCATGCCCAGTTTCATAATTATAGATTAAGTAATAGCAAACTTCTTTCTTAATTGGTGCGCATTTGATTTGGAAATATTATATGTATATTGATAAACTTCTGAAAATTTCTATATTCGGATCTAATTGACAGCCGGAAATAAGAGGCAGGCGAACACCAAATCAGACTTTTCAACCGAGGTTCTTCTGTAATATATTATTCCTATACGGTTATTGAGTTACAGAATATAAAATAAATAAATCGAAAACTGGGAAATCCCGGAATTTTCCGGTTATACTTTTGATTTTGACCCTATAGCTGAAGTCAATACTTTAATTGGGGTCCCATTTGAAACGCGATATTTTAAAACGCGATTTTACAAAACGCGATATTTCAAAACGAGATACGGTACAAAACGCGATATGGTACAAAACGCGATATTTCAAGACGCGATATTTCAAAACGCGATTTTCTAGTTCTGATCGTATATACCTACATGTTCAATTTCATGATAATGGTGAAGGAACATTTTATTAAATGAAAGAAGATTAATAATTATTATTATTTTAAAATTTTGCGTTTTGTACCATATCGCGTTTTGAAATATCGTGTTTTGTACCATATCGCGTTTTGTGCCATAGCGTTTTGAAATATCGCATTTTGTACTTTATCGCGTTTCGTCATATCGCGTTTTGAAATATCGCGTTTCGAGCGGATCCCCTTTAATTGTGATGTGATGCCATCTTCTAATAATTTCAAGGTAACCTACAATGCACAATTGATCTTTTTCATAAAATTTTTTTAATGCGACGAAAAAAATCCAATCAATACAATATAAATACAGTGCAATATGGTCTTTCGACATTGTAGCTTCTTTCCTCTTTAGTAGGCATCGTTTGTCCCCTATTCACTAAGCAGCCTCCCTGGTGGGATTAGAGGGTGCTTTTTCCCGGTTTTTTTTTTATCCCGGGAAACGGGAAATTTGAAACCAATTTTCCCGGGTTTCCCGGGATTCCCGAGAAATTAAAAAAATAGAAATTTTAGGAATTTGAGAAACAAAAAAAAAAAATAAATAATACATTAAATTTATATCAAAATTTAAAAATAAAATAAAATCATAAATTACGAATACACTGTGTACTATACATATCAACACAACATAAAATGTATATAAAACTACTTCATCTTAAACTTAATTTTATTAAGTGAACTAAAACTTATTATTTGTTTAGAAAAACAAAGGCAGTCAATGGAAATATCGCTCAACGATGTTCGCTTCTTTGAGTAAAAATTAGACGAGGCCAACAATACCCTTTCAATCTCAATTGAAGTAGGTTGGATGGTTAGTACAGCATCCAGAAACTACTGCAGATTTGTTGTAATATTTCCCGTATTTTCGTATATTTGTATATTTGTTCTCTGATTGTTTGACGACATTGTAATTTTTTTAGTTCTAAGCGCTGCGTTTATTGTGCTAGCCAACCTTTCGTTAATATCTGGAACCAACAGAGAGTGTTCCGATTCGTCATCTTCCCTGAATGTATCCTCACCCTCCAGTTATATTCCACACTCTTCTTTGTTGAATAACCTATTAAAAATCTGGTTGCTATACCGGATTTTTGACGAATATGATGATGACGGCAAGTCTGCTGTAGCAGTTTTTTGGATGTCGAGTGTCTACATGTATTTGACTGAAGACACAAGATCTTGATTTCTTCATTCTTTAATGGGACGTGATAAAACTTCCAATAACTCTGTTGAAATATTATCTTCATTTGCACGTAAAGATTTAAACAAAAACTTTAAAATCGCATTAGCTATAATCAAATTTGCATTACGTCTTCCCAAAGCTTCCACAGCTAATTTAAACGGCTGAAGCGCATTGAAAATATTCGACAATATTTTGATATAAATGTGATTCAGTAATATTAGGGATCCCAAATTATTTAATGCCTCTCGAACTGAGTCAACAATTATTATAAATCTTTCAATATTGATCACAATGGTATTCCATCTAGTCTTACAATCTAAAAGCAAACTTAATTCCATTCCGTAATTTTGCTTCACATACTCTTGAAGAATTGAATTTCTTTCCGGTAACATTTTAAAAAATTTTACAAGTTTTCTTACCATTTGCAACGCACTATTAATATCGTCTCGTTCACATCTCGGGGCTACACATAAATCACATCTACAACAGCTAAATGTATGAATTGATTGTAACATAATTGGTGGGTATATTCAGACAATGCTCCAAATTTTACCATCACGGCAGCACCATCTTTAAAACAGGGTAAGGTCGTGTGCTAATTGATAGAAAAAGGCCGTTTGTCAATTAATTAAAAAATAGAGAATAGACAAAAAATTCCCGGGAATTTTTAGTTTTTTTCCCGGGAAACGGGAAACAAAAAATTAGGGAATTTCCCGGGAATTCCCGCCCGAGAATTCCCGGGAAGAACCCTCTAGGTGGGATCAAGTTCCCATTACTTGTTTGAAAGTTGTAGCTCTTTGTCGGAAGCATTCTTCGCATTTCTTAATTCACCTGTTCTCTACGCCTAGCCACACCACCCTACCTCAAAACTCAGCATATAGATATTTATTATGGATATAGGAATTTCCATTCTACTTAGGATGTAGGAGTTAGGCATAGAATAATCGAGATTTAGTAGTCATATTAGTTGATTATTTTCTCTATATGACTTCCATATCTCAAGAATCTCATTTTATTTGTGCTTTGTTGTTTTTTCACTTTTAATTACCTTAACGTTAAGCATTTTCAACGTTGTTGTTACAATTTAAAATTTTCGTAAATCCAAAATTCATGATGGAATAATTCATGAAATCTAATTTTCTGTTCACAAAACACTATGCGGCCAGACAGCAAAACAAATGGTAACTCTTCTTGATGATCCATCGGTATCATTCCTTGAACATTTGTTTGCAATTTCTCTCGATTGATACTGTTGCCACGCTTTTATAGACAATCATTCTTTTTTCCACCACTCATGCTCCAATCCATTACCAAAACAAATAACATGGGAGAGGCTTCTATGAGGAATGTTAGACGATACACCATGGTGAATTACTCCCAGTTTTTTTTTCCAAATGGTAAATAAATATTTTCCTCTTACCACAGGTGTCACCCGACTCAAATCAAAATCAACTAATTGCTATAAAAAAATTTAAATTACAGTACAGACTTGTTCTTTTAATCTGAATTATTTATCCATAAACCGAATTACCCAAAATACCGTTATATTTAAATTAAATTCAGAAATCAGCAGCTCATCCATAATTTGTTTTTCCAAAACTGTACAAGTTACAAATTAATATTTTCAATTATTGCTTAATTTTTTGTTTAAAACCCTTCTAAATAGTCAAATATAAAAAACTATTAAAGAGAAACGTTGAAAATGATGTATTCGGAATTTGCGGATTAACGCTGTGACTGCAGTGAAAATATAATGTGTGCATCAACAAACTGCAGTAAAAATATTTTGCCGAAAAAACAATTTGCCGGTGGGGTGAATTCATGAAATTTTATCATCCACACTGCAAGAGTATTACGTGAAAACAGATTATCAGGAAAGAAGCTGAACCATTCTGGTATTGCTCAGATATATATCTGTAGCAAAGCCGGAGGTGAAACATCTCCTGAACCATCTTCCACCAATATAAATGGCTTGCGCACAGATTAAATAAGTACGAAGATCAGTTTAGTGCGAAATTAAAATGAGAATTGTAGAAATTAAAAATGTCCCAAGCATCCATATACAGTGTATTCGAGAAAATGAAGTTCAGTTACCAAAAGGTCATTGCAGATAACAAAGAATAACTCCAAACAAATCTCATAATCGCTGGCATTCCGAATATTAATTGTGATGTGAACGCTGTGAAGAAGAAGGCAGTTCATCCATCAGAATATCGCCATATAGCGAAATAAAAAAGTTAATGGCCAGAAATCAAACCACTTTGGAAATGCTGTTATAAGATTTTCATAATTATTTAATTTTCATTGTAAAATTTAATTCTACATATCACAACACGTAATATAACAATTATTATGTGCAACAATATTTAGATTCAATCTTAATCAATTTTTAAACACTGAATACAGCACGGTTCCGTATTAAACGTTATAACTTGGCTTAAAATTCAAAAATATGTAACTAAAATTGCAAAATATGTGATTAAAATGAAAATTATGTGGTCAAATTGAAAAAACCAAAATTAGACCTAATCTTAAGAGGATTTCAATTCATTCATTAACAAAAAGTATCAAGTTTTTGACTATAAAGTTGTGTAAACTAACTCTCCTTGATTACAGATTGCAAAGGAGTAGTGCAAAAATGGTTCCACATTCATACAATTAAAAATTTAGACTGGTAAGCGATACTTACTTTAAAAGAACACCGTAATGGTTGAGACTAAAAGATTTCCGCTATTAAAGCAAGTAGTTTAAAACTTAAAGTAAAGCTAAATTACGCCCGTATTTTTGCTCATTCAAATTGTAATTCAAACACAATTTTTAATTTAAGTTTCCATAAATATTATATTGAATTACAGTTTAGAATTCATATTCTTTTATACATCGTTCTGATACTACATAATTTTGTTGTTTTATTGAAATCATGTTTCGCATTGCAATTTTTACTGCAATTAAATTTAGTTTGGAATATCAAACTTACTCTTTTCGAATCATTTTAAAATGAATGCTGAAATTAAACTGTAAATTTCGTATTTTAAATTTCACTTGAAATTAGAACTCAATTTCTCCTTCAATTTTGACAAATTGAGTTTGGAGCTTAGGCCCTTCCCGAAAGTTATACTTAGTTAGGTATTTAGACATACCTATTTAAATAAGTATGTTGGTGAGGTAACTTAAAATAAGTATATTTATATCCCTTTAGACAAGGGCATTCGCCTATATGTATTCAAAATATCACAAAATTTCTATTTAATTGCAACCAAAATTTTTGAATTCAAACTTAACTTTTTCTCAGAATTTTTCCCTAACATAAAATTGTGCTCAAATTTATTTTATAATTGAACATAAGCTTTAATTTTTCTCTTGCCGGCCAATTCGAAATATAAACTAAACTTTTAAACTAAAAACTATATTACAGTTATGTTTTTGCTCAAGTCCAAATTACTATTCAAATTTAATTTCTATTCAACATTTTATTCAATTACTGCTTAAAATTCAAATACTTCGATACTTACCCAGATTTTTATTCAAAATTCTGATACAAATTCAACAAACCTTTTGACTCTAATTCAACATTTCTAATAACACTCAATTTTCCTTAAATACACTTGCAACTAAAGCTGAAATTGTTCACATCACAAAATTTCTAGCTTAATTTCAACCATAATTTTGTATTATAAGTTTGGAATTCAAACTTAATTTTTTAATATTTTTTAATTAAATTCATCAAACCATCGATGATATTGAAATTGAATTTTTAGTCCAAACTATATTCAAATTTTGTTTGAATCTCCATTCTAAATAAAAATTTTGCTCGAATAATTTTAACTAAATTTTTAAAATTCACTCAAACTCTTATTAAAGGCTGTCCGTATTCCAAACTCAAGTTTTACGCTATAAGCTCATGTATTTGCTTAAACCATATTGTAATTTACACTCTATTTCTAATGTAAGTTCATATACTTAAGATTTTATTCAAGTACGGTTTAAAATTGAAATACTTCTATTATGATACATAAAGCATTCAGATTTTTGCTCGATTCCTGATTTTCTAGTTAACCAAAAAATTTGTTTAAATCGTGTTTAGAATTTAATGTCAGTCACATAAAGTGTATTAAATATTTTGCTAAAATCGTTTACAAAATGTGTTTCCCAAATGCAATATAAAGAAGACAATTTCTACTTAAAATTTCCCTCAAATTCATTATATCTAGTTTATAATTCAAGATAATTTTCTCTCTTTAAAGTTTCGTTGGTTAATCAATTTCCTCTCTGTCGAATGCAGTTGCCCAATTTAGACAAGATTTATGTTCAAAATTCCATTTATCATTTCGTTCAACAAGCTGTTTTCGAAAGCTTGGAACTAAATTTTTGACTAGAAATCTTAATCTTTTTCGAACCAATTTTGATTTTAAACTTTGTTACTATATAGTCTGAATAGCTCACACCACTCACATATTAAAAGGAAAATTACAATAAACTTTTTAAAAGTTTAAATTTCATTCAAGTTTTTATTTCAATTTAATTCAATGAGTATGACAAAAATCACAATCAACATCCAAGCACAGTTCGAAAGTTTAACTCAATTTCGGATTAAAATGGGACTTAAAGTGTATTCAAATCGCGATGCAATTGTAAATCTATTTTATTCTGGATACTCAGTTTTCAAAGTTTTATTCGAACCCATTAAAATGACTTTCTTTTCCAGTCTAATTTTTTGATCAAATTCAAATTAGTTTCAAAATTTGAATTTTTGATTTCCATTGACATATCTATTTTTTGCTCCATCTACATAATTTGCTCTGATTTTTTTGTTTTCTAATTGAAAATCCACTCAGTAGATTTATTGTGCAATGTAAACTTATATTCCTCTCAAAATTTTGTGAAATTAAAATTCAAGTTGTAAATCAATTCCTATACTATAAAATTTTACCAAAGATTTTATTTGGTTTGGAATGCCAAACCATTTTTTAAATTTAAATTGCTAATTCAAATTCCACTTAAAATTTCCGATACAGAATTTTAAACTAAATTCAAAGAAATTTTGATGGTTGTTTGAAATTATATGTTGTATTGCAACCCAATTCCTACCTAATTGTAATTAAGATTATGTTTACATCTAGTTTGGAACACCAAATTTACACTAAAATTTTGCTTAACACCAAGTAGAATATCCTAATCAATTTCTAATCTAAATTTCAGAGTAGCACTGTACAATACAACAATTTTTACTATTAGAATTCCATGCTAAAAGTAGTTTAATCCAGACATCCATCTTCATTCGCTAATTTCCATTTCTTAATAATAACTTGAAACGTTTTGGATATGATTTAATTGCTAATCATATAACTTTTTGTCAAATGCATAAATGGGGTAGAACTGCATTTGTTATGTTTTTATAGTGTAAGGAATTTTTATGCTTGTTTGATTCATTTAAATTCCGATCAATTATTCTACTTTTACATTTCCATATTTTTCCCTAATCAGATAAATTTCACAACGCGGATTGTTTCATCGAGACACTATTTCTGATAATTTCATGCCAACATTTAGAGTTCAAGGTCAAATATCACAAATTGCAGGTTTATTATTGCCCATTCCTGATGAACAACACAAATTTCTAGAGATATATACCAGATGTTCGGGAATACCCCGTGACTCTGTACAGTCATTAGAAAATATATTCCAATAGCATAATGGATTGGCGAAATTATTTAAGACTGCAGTAGATCAAATGCCATCCCACAATCATAAAATAGTTATAAGAGCTGATAAAACACCAGTAGGTAAGCATTCAAGACCATTCAAAGCACCAACAATAAATGAAGTAACCATTGTCATTATGGTGGTCATCAATTCGAATCAAGAGATATTTGAGATTTTAAGATAAGTTGAACGGTTGAGAAGATACAAATTTTTATAAAAAAATGAGCTTGTTTGCTGATTTTTTTCGGTTTTCAGTCTTCGAATGGGTTTTCATTAACTAACTGTTAATAAATTCAGATTTCTCTTACACCATTCTCTTTCTTATGAAAAAACGAAGAAAACCATGTATGATAAAGCCTGTTTATTAGCATAGGATCGGTTTTATGATCAAAAGCATGGGGTAGGTTCGGACTCCATTCATTCAATTTGAAGGTAAAAACATGAAGTTATTAGTTGAAGGGTTAAAACAATTTTCGATGATGGGTGATAAATATGAAATCGACTGTCAAAAGTTATGTTTAAATACGGTCACAGACACAATCAGTTTAAATCAACACACAATTATATGATCAATAGATTTAAATATTTTATATGTACGACATGTCATTAGTTTTAAGTTATATGGGGTTGTTGAATTGACTTTTTTTGTGTGCTTGAACAAAATTAATCAATTATTCAATTGTATTTGAGTTCAAAAATGATAATAAATATAATGGCGGTATTTTGCCCACACCTTTAAATACCGAGCTAACCCTAAATTAAGTACTACGCTGACTTTACTCTATTACAAATTCAATATTTGACATTACGTAAACCAAACAATAATGGCTAATAACATTAAAATTACTTATGTATACAAAATTAAACATACATAAATAAAACCCGTAAGTATAATAATTATCGAACAGTACATTAATTCATATTGATTTCTATTTCATTTTATAATATTTTAGCCCAATCTTTGGTATATCGGCAATTTAAATTAAATTTCATTTGATGGCTCAGATAAGTATACATTGATTGCAGATTGCATTTGTAGATTTGCAGCTTTCAACAGTTGGAATATTAAATTATTAGGTTTAACTAAACCTAACTTATCAACGCTCATTGCAAACACCTTGGCGATTTGTGAAATTTGTTTCCACATAATACTAGCGAAAATGAGAAAAACATTGCAATATAGAGTAAGCTAATTATTTAATAACACAGAGAGGCATTGATTTGACTCTTCTTAGAATATTATTATTGTATTGTCCTATCCGATATATTGTCACACAATTTTTTTTTCCAAGTATAAAAATACCGACTGTTATACCGTCACAGAATTTCGTTTTAATATTTTTTTTCGAATCGTACCTTGTATAAAAAAGTTTCAATTCTTGTTAAATAAGAAACAGCATTTATAATAAACAGTGGGTTGAATTTGTGGTACATAAAAGCTAAAGCACTTTGCACATGTCGATAGAAAATCCCAAATTAACAGACCCAAAACTCAAATAATAAAACAATTCTTTGAATATAAGGGTCAGGGGTTAAAATTTGAAAAAGCTTTGCAAAGTATTCGCAAAATTTTACTTCATCAGACGGAGATAGCAGTTGGTATATTGAATAAAAGTAGGTTATGGCTTCTAGTAAATATGATGCTAATATACCTATATTTATTTCAAAATTTAAATAAGGAAAAGTTGGTCACAAATAGGTTTCATTGTGTACATATAAAACAGGAGTTAACTTATTAAGATCGACTAATTAAGAGCTAGATGTAATTTACATAAAATAAAATCTTCCAAAGGTAAAACATTTAATACTAATTCGGATATTTCCTAAAAACAATTCCAAACAAAAAATTCAATTTTAAACAACCTCTAATAAAAATAACCTATAAATAGCGTCCATAGAGATGCCGGGTCGAGGTCATAAAATTTAAATATTTACACCTAAAAATAAATTGTTAATTAAAAATAATTAAGCAAAACGCGTTTATCCATTTTTATTTTATATCTGATGGTGATTCTGATTATTCAAAATAATTATCCAAATAACACAAAGAAAAAAAAAAGTGACAAGCAAACACTAAGCGTATTATAAAAAAAGCGTATGTCTATATCCAAACGTGTCAAATCATCGAAATAATAACATATTTTTTTGTAATATACGCTGTGTATGAGTAGGTGTGTGATCCCTTTTTCATTTTATTGACAATCGGGTGCTGCCTCCCAGATCCACACGCAACGCTTTTATTAATTCATATAAAAATAAAATTAAATTATTTTTGACCGGTACATATATGGATGTATATATATGTATATAGGGAGTTTTTCGGGCAGTAGGAACATATGGCAGTAAAAAAAGCCTAGATGAACACTATAAAAACGATAATTAAAGCATAAAACAAAGCTTAAATGGATTATGAAATGAGTCCGCTTTAATATACAGTGAATATAGAATTTTTTCTGTTTGGTCATTCCGCATCCACCCACACCTATACTGCTATAAAAAATATAATGGTTATGTATACAAGATTTTTTATATGCTTTTATTAAGCTCGCAAAAAAAATTGAAAAACAAAAAAAAAATCGTAAAAAAGCTTTTGCAACTTTTTATTTCTCCGCATTAATATTTTGTTGTTGTTCGTAGTTCGTTTTACATGTAATTAATTAAATTGTATTGGGTTGTATAATATAGCGATCGAGCAATATCAGAGCCTTCTAGAGTATAGAGCCATAATCATTATGACGTATTTTTTAGAAGCTTTTTTAGTGGTATAACTTTTCACTGATTTCCATAGGAATCCATAGTAAAAATGGTGTTTTTTAGCTTCAAGTTTTTCAATGAAAACAGCAAAAATACTACAAAATGTTTATACAAAAGTGTTCTACATATCTTTAGCAGCAATATACAAGAAGGGTATATTGATATTAAGTAAATATTAATTGCAGAAATTTTAAAATTAAATTATTTCTAAAATATATTTTTGGAACTTTCATTTTGAAAAATACATCAAAGTTGGCTCTGACAAATTAAAATAATACTTGCTAAATTTATCTTTAGTTTTACTAGTGTACGTTAGATGTCTATAATTGTTGGCAGAGAAATACGAAAAAAAATTATTTAATCACACAATTATGACACGTTCTTAATATTTTCTGAATATGTTTTGCTTATCCTAAAATTTTTAAACTCAAATTTCCCCAGGTCGCAATTTCTGCTACGATTTTTCAAAATGTTTACTACTCACTGCCATCTATGTACATTGACTTAATGCATACGACTTGTAGTAAGCTTTTCTTTTTAATTTGACCAGAAAGCTATTGTTATGAACTTTTTTTTTATATTTTGGTTTAAATAAATCAATTATTACAAGAAAATGAAAACGATTTACTTAAACGAGATTTATATATGTTGAAATTCAAACATTTATGAAAATATTTCAGAAATCATAATTAAGAATTTGCAACGTTTTCAAAAAAAGTGATTTCCCATATGTTTTATGTGTTCTACTATGAAAATTTTGGTTTTTTCCTCGTTTCTAATTCCCTTATAAAAGCTTCGTTTTTTAGATTATGGCTTGTATAATCAAGGTTGCTTTGGTAATATGTTAGGGTATGACATTCGAAAGACAGTGAAATTCGAATCAAAAACGAACTGGAGGGCACATACATCAGGCAGTATTTTGATGCTTTAGTGCATTGCCCCTTGTACGTTATGTCGGCTGGTATGTTTTAGATTTTTTTTTTAAATTAATATAATTTAAGCAGTGGCAGCGTACAAGTGACACGGAGGAAGAGAAAAAACCTCACACTGGGTGAATGCAAGAGGTCCGACTGAAAGTGTTGACCAACTTCGACATCGTAATATGTTAATTATTATAAAATTAACCTGCTTGAGTGTTAAATTGTTTGAAAGCCTCTACTAAATTTTTACACTCACCGGGGTTGGAGGGACAATTGTTTTTCTTAATATCTACAAACATTGAATGAGTAAATGATGTTTGGCAAAAACTACAAATGGAATTAAGCGTAGAGCAGCCAATAAATTATTTAAAAAGAAAATAAGATTCGTTAATGACAACGTATCGATATTTGAAAAGGAAAGTGCAACATTAAAGAAAAACAGGTGTAGGGCTCCATGACGTATAAACCTACATGGTTTACTTTTGAACCGATGAATAAATTTCTGTCACTCTAATAATAAGCCGAATGGTAAAACATTTACAATTTATATACCACAATAATTAAAATTTTCAATATATTTATAAATTCGTAGTCAGTGGGAAGAAAGGGCTAAAAACAGCAAATGTCATTGATTTGGAAGAGCATATAAAAAAAGCATCTTCTGCTTTAGATGCTATAAAAAAAACAACATAAAGGACGATTGTTCTTTATACAGAGAATTACTGGCCAATAAGCTGAGGGAGCTAAGCATACGAATGAGGAAAATCCAAACAAATAAATAGATAATCTCGTATTCAAAACAGAGATAAAGGAGCTAGATGGAGATGAAACTAGAAATGATTATTCTAATATAGACCGCTTTATTGACGAGAGAGATGAAATAGCGCCCAAAAATATCGATTTTTGCAGTGTTACACAGCAATCTGCATCCAAGAAACATTCTCTAACCCCTTCTGCGACATCCATACCACACTTGTATTCTACCCTTAATAACAAACACACTAAAAGCCATTCAAGGACATCCACACACAATACGTATCCTATCCATGATACAGAACAATTTATCGAAGATATACACCCAATACCGCCCAATAATATAAGAACTATAAATTCATCAAATCATTCCATTCGGTCCCTATCAATATCACCTTATACTCAAAACATTACATACAGCTTAAGGCCATCCACAACCAATTCCATATCGTGTAGCTCAGAGAACTACAGTCCTCTTAATTCGCCATATGTTCAAGAAATGATGGACGAATCTGAAAATGAAAGTTAAAATGTTATTATTGATGGTCATTCAATTTTATTAAAGGAGTACTACTCAAAGGCCAAACCAGTAAATGGATAAAATAATCCAAATATATTTAAATTTAAATATAAATTTAAATACAAGACTATTGTGTTTTTTATTTTATATATATTTTGTTTCATGCCATTTTATATTGCCATTCAACGCTTCCATCTCCCATGAAATATTCAACCAAATTCTTCACAAATTAGTTTGGCTTCAAGAGTTGACCGTCTACTCATTTTTGTAAATGGGAGAAAGGAATTTAAGTCATTTTCGCTGTTACGCCATATCCCCGGTCTCAATACCACGATTTTTTCCGGGTCTAACATTCCTAGTGGTGTGTATATTGCATTGGATGTTTTTTTTTCACCATTGCCACTTTTTCCTGGCTCAATAGAATTGGCTATCGAAATACATATTCGAAAAACCGATGACATGATGCCGAACGCATTCTCCACGACTCTTCCAGCCCTTGAAAGCCTATAATTGAAAATCTTTTCTATACTACCTTGCGTTTGACTATCAGAATATGATTTCATTATTCTGCTTCCGAGCGGGAATGCACCATCACCCACAAATACAAATGGCATGAGTTTCTCTCTTCCGGGGAGTATATAAAACAATAATTTGCATCGACTAATGCCATTAGTACGATGCTAAAATTGTTTTTGTAGTGGAAACATTGGGATCCACTATTTATTGGAGCTTGGATCACGACATGTTTTCCGTCAAGCGCACCTGCGCAATTGGGAAAATTCCATTTTTCATTCAATTGTTCGGCGATTGCATGCCAGTCTTGTGGTGTTTTTGGTGTCTAAAAACATGGAATGGAAATTATGATACACAAACGAATTCTATATTTTTAATATAAATTAAAACCTTTCAATTAATACCTTCACATCCTGTTTCAGCTCATCAATCAATGCCGTACAAACTTCCGGAATAATTGTAGATATCACTTCATGCGATATTTTAAATAAATAAGACAAGCTGTGGTACCTCTCCGCAGAAGCTAGAAAATGTAGAGTAACAGCCTGCCGTTCTTGTATTGGAATGGATTTTCTCATGTTAGTATCCATTTTTATGATTTTTGGGCCAATTTAATTTAATACAAACTGAAAATCTTCCGATGACATTTGGCAAAAATTTTCAAATTTACCGGAAGGCTCAAGCCGCAAATCCATAATTAAATCAGATCCGCTATAAATACATAATCTGACCTTGAAATTTAACCTTTCTCTACTTTTGTTTACTGACACCATCCATCATCTCTGTTTTCGTAGTCTCCTTTGCCTATTTAATATGATTTTATAATTTGATTTGTAATTTATTATTTTTCAACAAAATGTTCTTATGATGAAAAGTCACTTTCTATTTCTAGCGGCAATCTCATGATGAACATTTTCAACATAACTATTCGCGGAATTTCGAAAAAAAAATATCTTCACAATCGTATAGATAGCCAAATTTATATTTGTCCAATATAGTAAGTATGTTACATAAACAAAAGTTTAAACAAATTAAATAAATTGTCCATCTAGCAAGCGATTGTTCCCATAAGAAATATGTCGATAAAGTAGACTTACTCATGGATACAGAAGTACAGATGGAATAGATTGAAAACTTTTGTTAACAGTCATACATATTCAACCAAAAGTCGATAATGAAGATTATGTTATTAACAGCCTAATCGAAAATAGAAAATATCGAATACTTTTATAAATAATAGTAATACACGGAAAAATCCGATGAATCCAAAAAAATATTTAAAACTGGCATAAAATCAGCCTCTATATAGTTTATGTCTTGAGATAAATAATAATTGTTGTAATTTGTCAATAACTATCACTGAAACATGAGCGCTCGATGTTGAAAGGCCGAATGTTG
This sequence comes from Tipula helvola, assembly GCA_963556165.1. Classification (NCBI taxonomy): domain Eukaryota; kingdom Metazoa; phylum Arthropoda; class Insecta; order Diptera; family Tipulidae; genus Tipula; species Tipula helvola. Next base: position 33,938,264 of record OY744483.1, on the reverse strand, counting down.
GAAGGCCGAATGCCGAAAGGCCGAACGCCGAAAGGCCGAACGCCGAAAGGCCGAATGGGTCGGAAGGCCGAATGTTGAAAGGCCAAATATCGAATGACCGAATGTGTCCAGAGGCCGAATGTCGAAAATCCGAATGGGTCGGAAGGCCGAATGTCGAAAGGCCGAATGGGTTGAAAGGCCTATTGGGTCAAAAGGCCGACACATATTTGTAGTACATCTATCAGTAGAAGCGATAGAATTCCTATGATATGTGTGCAAGGTTGACGAAGCATTTACGAAGCATTAAACTAACCACAAAACAACTTGAAACAGTTGTGGTAGAACTATCAGTAGAAGCGATATGATCAAGGAAAGATATTATTGATGAAGAAATTTCCATTATCGTAAATATTAAGAACTTCACGGAAAAAGTCAAATTCGATAGTCATATTATACATTTTAATTTTAATTTGATCCGCACTTTGATAACTGTGTTTCTGGATTTTAATTTTTTGGATTTTTGTTTTTCTGAATTATTTTGTTTTTGGATTTTTTAGGAATTTTCAGTTTCTGTAACTAAAAAGAAATTATTTATTTTTCTTTTTTTATTATAATTAATTAATCTTTAATTATATGACAAAAAAAAACATAAGAAATAAATAAATAAAAATTTTGAAAATTTTCATTCATAAAAAGATGAAAAATGAAAATGAATTTCGATACGAACGACTTTTCTGCTTTCGACATGCAGCTTTTCGATATTCGGTCTTTTGACCGTTTCGGCCTTTCGACATTCGGCCTTTCGGCACTATTAGCCTTTCGACATTCGGCCTTTTGGCCCTATTCCAAAAAGAGCACATGTGGCAAACCTGGATATATTCGATTTTCAAAAATTATTAGGATTTTTCTCTAAAATCGTTCTCTGTAGGTATCGTTTAATTATAATATGTAGTAAGAGAAATTTCATACAAAAGTTCTAATCATTTTTGGAAAGCCGAATTTTTCTAGGTTTTTGAAATGCAACATGAACTGTTTTTTTTTCCATATAAAAATAATGCCAATTAACAAGCATATAAATCATCTCCAGATACAGTACACTATAGAGGCTTTTTTATACCAATTTATTTGTTTAATTCGTCGGATTTTTCGATTTTTTTATGAGAGAGTGTAACGAAACTTTTTCCGCGTAGAACTTTTGACTAGAACTTATATATTTAAGAAAAAAAAATCATTTTTATAGACATTTTTCTTATACAAATCCATCCGGACCATTCTATTCAGTAACAAAATCTGATTTATCGTCATTTGTTTCTTGTGGCAACTTTCGGCTGAACTAACAAGTTGATAGTGCAGGATGTGTTATAAGATCCTAGCAAAAATATAAAATTTTACCGATATCAACCGATATTGTTAATACTGACAATATTACCTATTTCAATCACACAATCTGTATTACCGACCTCTTTACTTTCGGCTCTAGCTTTAACAGTGTGTTTTATGTAGTTGTACATTTCCAACAAAAATTGGTTAAATCAAAATTTCTGAAGATTTGCCGTTTGATCATACACAATTAGGCACATTGAATGGAAGCTTTGCCAACCTAGTCGTTTACGTTTTGATGTAAAAACCAATTAAAATTATAACTTATATTTCGTTCCAACCATAACTGGGTACAGTACACTAATTTATATTTGTTGTGCAGAAGAACCCATTTCATTAATAAGTCACAGGTAGCGAGCTGATATCCGAACCCTGCTATGGAGTTCCATCTGTGCTTGATGCAAGTGGAATGTTTTACCCACCATAATTTTAATATACACTTTTGGAGTAGGAATTACCATGGCTACTGGCACCAGACCGAACCAGGCCCTACGATTATCTGTTTTGATAGGATTTACAGTGTGCTGATCTCAATTACAGGTTGATCCCTATACATCGGTTTTAATCACTACCTCCCCGACCTGGGGTTATTTAATTTACATGTCTGCTGCTTTCGTTTTATTAATACCGAATTTAGTGCTGCTTCACAAGGGAGCTAAATATGCTAATTCATCAAATATTGAAGACGCGATAAACATGGGAATTATATTGAGAAATATAAGAGGGATTTAGAAAGAAGTTAGAGAAGTTAGAAAGACCTTTATATAGATGTATTATGAAATTTTGGTTTTGATCTGATAGACTGTTTGGCGTAAGTTGGCTTTTATGCTAGAACCAAGAACCTCAACACTGGTCACATTAATGTATTTGGATTTCTTAAAGATCAAACTTCACCAGGTTTCGAACCAGTTACTATAATCTAACAATTATGTACAGTGAACTAGACTGAGACTGATTGCTCTGAGACTGGATTGGGTACGGTTATCGCGTTTGTTTGCCTGGTTGAATTTTCAATACACGGTAGTACTTCGTTGTTACGATTGCACTTAGTAAAAAATGTAGCTTACAGATTAGCGAGGTTAGGCGTTAATTCTGAAGCATTACTAGTTTGAGCTGAACCACAATAAGGTCCTTAGATATTTAATGCTAGTTAGTGCAAGAGTTTTAGATAAACTTTGGTGTATATTCCGATTTTAAGTTAGAGAAATCAGTTTGGACCTTATGACTTGGTTTGATGATTTCACGTTTCAAAAGTTTTCAAAGAATGTTGCTTTAGATGATCCGCTTGCAGCTTGCACAAAAAACTGTGCAGCTTGTCAAAGAAAATCATCAAGAGATAGTGGACATTATGAAACACTTTTTGAATACTAACAAGGGATTGTCTGTAACTATTAGTAATAATCTGGATATTTCAAGGTTGTGCAAAACCTTTTAAGAAGTTACTTGCGAGTCTTCTAATTTTGAATTTTATGAGGCTTCAGCGTAATTCAACTAATCAGTTTTTTGCCTTGCATACAATTTTAAAATTTTTATTTTTTCTTGTTTTTAGAACATAACTTGTATCTAAAGACGTAAAAAATTTGAAGGAAGAAGCAGTTCATGCATCGTATAGACGAAAGAAAGTTGTTCAATAAAATTTGTAAAAAGGTATAAATCTCTACATTCAGTTCGGAGCACAGATATTGAGTGTTATTACATATTAGTAAAGTAGCTTTGAATAATTGAATATAAAAAAATAAATTAACGAGCATGTCGAAATCATTTAAAATTAGTAATTTACTGAAAGATTCAATTAATATCTAATTAAAAAATTCTCTCACATAAACTTTTGATAACAGTTTGCAATTCCATTAAATATAATTGAGATATAATATCATTTCAATTCACCCTTCTTTCTTTTCAATTAAATATTGCAGCACATACTCATTAAAATTCATTGATGCACACGTGTTCTCCCCTTATCCAACCATAAATAAATTTCAATTTCAAACCGATTTGTAATCAATATCGGCCCGTCTGAATCATTTAAAATAAATTATCCAGTTTCCATCCGTCTACCCGTTTTTCTTTTCAGATACGCATCGTATTCCATTATCATAAATAATGATGAAAACTCCATCCATTTCCTATTTATAAAATATATTCCGACCCTTTAGAGCACTTTTAGATGATTCCATTTCGTATACTAAAAATTATGATGATGATTATATTGGGTAATAGTAACTGCTTGTATATATGTATACGAATACGAGAACCTTATACGTAAATCGACACCCAAACCAACCCTCATTTAAATATTTTTGCTGGTACTTTTTTGACGGAGATATGGCACGAGGACACATTAAAAAAGGACACACGAGCAACAAAAAAAAACATTACATTTCATCCGAAAGTGTTAAAATGAATACATTTTTTTGTCTTGAGGAATTCACAGCGAAGAAGAAATCGTTTACCATCACTCTCACCAGCATCATCATCCTTCTTTAACCGAATGTTATGACGAAAACTTATTCATAAAATTACCATAATAAATAGAATTCATTAGCATTAGGTTACAGGAAGTTTCTACATAAAATTATACATAAAATAGCAACAACAAAGGATGTTACTGATAACAATATTAAAACAAAAAAAATTCATCAGGATTCATAAATATGCTGATATGATAACGTATATTACATTAAAGATCATCTACGTCCTCTGAATTAAGTTTTTCTTTTTATTATTTTCGGTTCATTTAAAATTGCTCGTAAGGGATGCTTGATACAAAAAAAAACGAGAATTGACTCCAAATTGCTCTACTATAAACCCGCAACCATGTGTTGTTGCCGAATGATTTACATAAAAATCGAAACAAAATAACACCAACAAACTTGATTGAATTGGAGGAATAAGATGGGGTGAGGTCGCTCTTTATACCTACATAACAAAAGAAATTCATTGTGTTAATTTAACACCCATGGAAATGTTTCAGCATATCGTTCGCTTTGTGACTATCTTCAATCGAGCACAACAAATTTTCGCCTTCCCGCTCGAGTCAGAAGTATTGAACTTTTATTTTTTGTGCGATTCATCAAACTCCTCAAATATGTAAATTGACACAACCTCAAAGTGAAATTGAAGCATCCCAACTTGATATTGAGTTACTGAATGTTCGATTACGACGAGTAGAAACCTTATTAACTGAATTTCACGAAGTCGAACAATTAATCCCCGAATTAAATATATAGATGACGAAAGCCAACAAAATGATTTCGAGGGGAAATAATATACCGCGGTCACAGATTTGAACAAACTGATTCGATAGGCTAATTTGGCTGGAGGGAATATGTCTCTGGATTTAAATGACGCACAAGGTGTGGCAGCACGGATTGTTAACATCTAGGTTAAACTTCCAAAAGTTAATATAGCGCCATTTTATGGTAGATATAAGGAATGGCAATCATTCTATGATCTATTTTCCTCAACGATTCATGAAAATCCAAACCCTCATCCAGCACAGAAATTCCAATATTTAGAGGGATTTTTGAGGAACGAAGCAGTGAACCTATAAAAACATCTTCCTATTTCGGACGCTAACTACATAGAAGCGTTGAATAAGCTCAAAACCAAGTATGACAGAAAACGTTACACCGTTCAATCATTCATGAAATACCTTGTAGACATGCCGTCCATAACCCAACGTAACAACAAATTCGGAAGATGATGGCCACAGCTAACGAAATGATCCGCGGATTGTAGCCAATTGAACCAGAAGCTGAAGCTAGAGATCCCTGGTTAGTATATTTTTTAATCGAGAATGATGAGGAAACCAGAGATAAATGGGCGAATGAGACAGCTAAATGGCAGTCGTTGGATTCGCTGAAAGATTAACCACGTAAATAAATCATGTGCTGCACAAACGAAGGCTAATAAGGACTTTTGCCGCTGCTGTTGCGTCGGGTTCAGTGTTTAAAATTGAATACTATCACCTATACAAATGTTTAAAGTTTAAAGAGTGGTCAGTCGAAAAACGTAGACAATTAATGAAGACCGAAAATCGTTGCTTCAACTGTTTTAGTCAATCCCAAGGTGCAGATAATTATTTATCCAAGGGAATATGTCAATACTGTAACAGAAATCATAAGTCATTGTTGTACCTGGCCAACAACGCATATTGTTCACTTAATGAAGATCAATCCAACAGTAACCAACCAGCATCATCTAAAGGTCTCGGAAGAATTAATCCAGCTCCAGCATCGAACTCCCAACTATGTCTTCATTCGATTCATCAGAATCATTCAGACATCTTACCTACCTCGACAGTAAAAGTACAAGAAAGAAACGGTCAATATAAGTTATTTCGAGTTTTACTCGATTCCAGTTCACAAACTTCAATGATCACCGAAGCATTCATACAAAAACTGGGACTTGAACGTAAAAATGGAAGAGTTGGCATTCAAGGTCTCGTCAATTAGAAGCTTGTCACTACGAGGTGAATAATTACCTTAACCATATACATATACAGTCCAGATTTACATGTGAGGTTTCTGTGTTTGTTGTGCCATCCATTACTAAGGTTATTCCAATACAGTCAGTCGTGTGGTAAGTGCAAATGTCTTACATAATTGCCGTTAGCTGATTTAAGATTAAAATCAGCATCCAAAATTGATTTGATTATCGGAGCCGACAAGTTCTTCAATATTCTTAACCGCGAACAATTAAAAGATTCCAATAGCCAGATTTAACGCAACACATATGGAAAAGTCAAGTCACTGCCATACCACCTTAATTAATGATAATTGCCTAGATAAATCATTGAAACGTTTTTGGGCATCTGAAGAGGCATTTAGTCCTCCTGCATTATTACCGGAGCATCAGTTCTGCGAAGATATTTTTTAATTACCTACTAAAAAATTACCAGACGATCAGTATATCGTGAGGCTGCCTTTTAAACCAGAGAGAAGCCCGTTAAAGCATCATTAGAAGAGTACAAAAATCTCAGACATACATTTAGTAGAAGTTGAACCACCAGAATATCTAAAGGAAAAGAAGCATCTACGACCACAAATCTACATGTGGTATGCGATGCGTACCCCAAAACCAGCTCGGGACATACCTTGAACGACAATTTATTGACAGGGCCAACACTGCAGAATCTACTGAGTGATATTTTGATACACTTTCGCATGTATAAGGTAGCAATTACAGCCGATACGGAGAAAACGTTCCACCAGATATGGATACACTCTAGTGATCTTCGATATCAGAGAATAAGTGTGGCGCAGAAACTCCGATTTAAACATTAAGCATTATGAATTGAGAAATCTCACGTACGGAATGTTTTCTCGACCATACTTGGAAACTAGAATTGTAACACAAATGACACATACATTATTGTGCCTCATGTACGTATAGACGATATATTGACTGGGCATTCTCATTACCAGAAGCAATTAATTTGGCAAAGCAACCTTTCAACATAACTTCAGAATCTGGATTTAATGTCGGAAAATGGGCATCCAATTCTTCTGAGTTCTTAATGCAATTTAAGGTCACTGAACTAAGTCCATCCTACCCAAAGACGCTCTCCGATGATCCAGACCAGGTTAAAGTATTTGTTCTGTAGTGGTAACCGGCGACATATCAATTTACCTATCATGTCATCTTAAAGCAGGCGATACACCAACAACAAAGCAGGAAATATTATCAGAAGCTAGTCGCATGTTATTAGCTCACCGCTTGTTATTAAAATTAAACGTTTCTTTAAGCTTTATGCTTATTAAAATTAGGATGGGATGATAAGTTACCTACTAAGGTTCAGGAACAATGGCTGAATATCAGAAATGAAATAAAGGATATATGAACTGTTGCAATACCAACACGGCTTTTTATGGGCAAGGAAGAGTGCCATCAACTACATGAATTTTGTGACTCAAGTGAGTTTGCATTTATATAGCTGCCGTATATTTTCGCACGCCACCCCCCCCCCCCCCGTATTACTACCTTACTGAGAATTAAGTGGTGCATTGCTGTTAATCTGATTGATAAACCCACTTACAGTAGCTGTTAAATATACAAGATCACCAATTGTTCGGTCGGACGGACTGATTCCACCATCGTTCTCGTTTGTTTCTCAGAGCCACCACGTAACGAAAGCCTTCATGGCAAATCGAATGTGTGGGATTTAAGACTTACTTCAGTGGCGCAAATGGTGGCATATTTCATCGAACCTGGTAGATTGTGCAACAAGAGGTTTAAGTCTGACGGAACGAAAAGCACATCCGCTCTGATAGAATGGGCCAGAGTTCCTGAATTTAGAAGCAGATTATTGGACAAAGTTGTCGAAAACAGAACCAATGAGTGAATGGGAGCGGAGAGAAACTTTCCATTTTTACCGATAGCCATCTGCGCAGACACATTAACACCCTTAATAGAAACAATGATAGGAACTCACTCTAATGACGATAAGATATGGTAAGTGTTCTAGGCAACATAAGAAAATCCATTTTATTATGCCAAAGATCCAAAGTCCGGTCATAAAATATAGCCAGTGGTGACAGGATAGCAACAGAAATAGACATATTAAGATGCGAACAGGACAAATATTTCGGGGAGAAATCCAAACCATAGAGAGCGGCGTTACTGTTTCGTGAAAAAGTGTAATAAAAGCACTAAATTCATTCCCAGACAAAACGGGACTATTGTGAATGAGTGGTCACATGTTAGAGCAATCGCACCACATGAAACTTTTCTTTCTTTCTTTCCGCTGGCGCTACATCCCATGGAGGGATTTGGCCGCTTCATTTTGAAGTTTCGTAATCATTTTGTTAACGGATAATGAGTGATTAATTCATTGATCCTACCCTTAACCAGCCGTGATTTTTTCATCACCCGCCGGGAATCGAACCCGGGACCTCCGGAGCGTAAAGCAAGCATGCTAACCACTGTGCCACCGGGGCGGCGACACATGAAACACTTCATCTAATTTTATGGTCAACCAAATCGGAGAAAACGAAGAAAATAATTTTTAAATACCACCAAACCCATTTATATTGCGGAGCGTCTATGCTGATAAGCCTTTTACGTAGGAATTATTGGATTATCAGAGCAAGACATTTCATTAAATCGACAATTCTTAAATGCGTATATTGTATTAAGCAAAGACCGAAGATCGAAAGCCAAATATTTGTTAGTTGGCCTAGAGAAAGAATGCAAATAATATGACCACTTCTCAAAGTGAGTCTCGATTTTATGGGTCCGATAGAGACATACCTGAGACGTGTTAGAGGTCTTTGTTTAAGTACCAACAGAATGATTTTTGGGTACATTGAATCGTTTTTCTGCCGGAAGGCAAATCAGCACCGATATATTTTCGGATCATGGTAGCAATTTACGAGGCGCAAGCACTAAATTGAATGAACCTAACCGTTTTATTAAAAATAATTTAGAACTTATCTCTCATTCAATGTTAAAAACTTATCAGATAACCTGGCACTTCATACCACCAAATGAACCCCATTTCGGTGGAATCTGGGAAGCAGGCGTCAAATCAGCCAAAACACATATGGAGTGAGTTGGTGAAAATTGCAGGACTATTAAATTCCACACTGTTATATGCGCTGTCCGACGATGAATTCGATCCTCTTACACCAGCACACTTTTTGATTGGTCACCCGATTAAAACTATTTCACAACCCAACATCACAGAGGTACCGTTTAATCGCTTACACCACTGGGAGTGCCTTACAAAAGATTATTCAGTTATTCACCGAAACCGTTTGCATCAAGAATACCTAATGTTGATATAAACTCGCACGAGATGGAGTCAAACCAAGAAAAATCTACAAGTTAATGACGTGGTGCTTGTCAAGGAAGCAAATCTGCTTGTAAACCAATGGAGAATAAGAAAAGTAATTAAAGTATTTCCCGGATCAGATGAACGAGTTAGCTTCGGAAATAAAAACCAATCAGGAAAATATCCGCAGGCCAATATCCAAACTTTACCGTTTGCCATGTTCAAAATGTACATCACTTCACAACTTAATAAACCACAACTATTTAAAAGCCACAATTTATAAGAACCTATTATATTTGAAATATTTATCTCTATTCCGGAATATGTTGCCGAAGGTGAAGTTAATTAGTTAATTAAAAAAACTTATCTTTAATCATTTCGTTCATGTGTTCTATTTAGCAAACTAACAATATTTATAAGATAGGGATCTCGACTCCTTATCCGTTGTCTGCGAGTAACATTATGAAGCAATAATAGTAGGAACAGACAACTCTGCTACTTCATTAATAGTATCCGCAAGCTGATTTGTCATCAAGTTAATTTGTCTAGTGTCTGTAATAATTTGGTTGCTATCGTCTGACTTCAATTTGTTATCAATAAAATTGTGAAATGAGTACCTACCAATCGGCTTTTTTAAAATTGAAAGATTGAATTGATGGATTTATCCGACAGGTTTATAAGCGGATAGAACACAAAACTGGAAAGTGGTCCGAGTTTAGTTCATTTTTGGATCCGATATAGTTTACAGGAACTTCGTTACTTGCTAAATAGAAATCAAGAGTACTATTGGTTCTAGTATTATGATGGTAGTTAGGTGTGTCTGGAGAGTGCAAGACAATATTCCCTCGGCTATTAAGTAAGTCAAATAAGGTACGTCCACCTTTATTGGATTTACCAAAATTTTCCAAAATAAATGGCGGAAATTAAAATCCCCACCAAGAACAAATGGGCTATTAGAATTGAATAAGCGGTTAAGATCCCCTCTAAAATTGCAGAAAGTTGCAACTGAATAGAGATATTTTCAATACTATGAAGAATTAAATTGGGAAGTGGAGTGTGTGGAATGGAATTTTTGATGATGATAGCTACACCTTCACCAGCTTGATTATCGCGATCTGTTCTATCGATGAGGAAAAGTGTGTCTGCTTTAAGGTATCTTTCTGAAATAAGCATAAGGTCAACGTTATATTTATCAAGGAAATGAATTACCCCATGTTTCTTATTTTTTACACTGTGAGCGTTCCAAATGCAGATATTCAAATAGTTATTTAGACATATTGAATTGCTGTTGCTAGAATGACCTGGACCTATTTCGCTAGCGTACGACATCTCCTGAGTCCATCCATGATGTTTTCCAAAATTAATAATAATTCACTGGAAGAGTACAATTTAATACTATTTGGAGTTTCAGTTTGTTGCACTATAGGAGTTGTATTTGTTTTAAGTAAATTTCACCACTGGACTTGTGAAGTTGAGGCTTCCATGTTAGTTGCTTGATTGAATTGCTGATCTTTAGAATTCAACAAGTTAGGAATGTTGATGCAGCCCAATTGAAAGATTGACTAGATTTAGGTTGGTTACGTTTGTTGATCTGTTCCCGAATGCGTAAAAACTCATTCCGTTTTGGACAAATCATTGAGTTGGCAATATGGTTTCCTCCGCAGTTGGCTTAGACATATTTTGTTTCAACACTTTTAAACGGGTATTCTTCATCAGCCGTATGAGCTTGGGCACAATATCCGCAACGTGGCTTCATATTACAGTTTCCCGAAGTGTGACCGAGCCTAAAACACTTCAAGTGTTATGTGAGTCGGTGCGGTTTTCGTCCAATAACACGATGGTTTTTAAATGGTTTAACGTCGTTGTTTTTGGAAGCGACACAAAATACATTGCACTACATATCGTTAGTCCTATTTTCCGTACGTAGAACTTTTGTAATATGCGATGGCGAGAGACCGGCTTCTTTAATGTAACTTTCCACCTCCCCAATAGGCATGGGCGGTAGACCGAACAAAACGAATCTTGAAGTTTTATTCTCATCTGGTGTGAATGAGAAAAATTCTGCGTCATTCTTTTTTAGCTCCTCGGATAGCTGAGTGTAGTTTGAATTGTCATAAGTTGTTACCCTCAGACTTATTCATTATATCTCTAATTTGAGATGAGTTCAACTTGGTGACGATCCGATGTAACGGTAATTACGGTAACGTATTCTGTTGTTTATTTTTATTATGATCATTGTTTTTAATGTGCTGTTAATCGGAACAGTATATGAGAACGGGTATCCATGTTTGGATTTCTAATAATAATCCAGTTCCGTTGTCTATTGCATTATTATTAGAAATGACTGATTTATATTTTTTTAAACAGTGATTAATATCAAACATCTTACATATTTAGGTACGTAATTACGTACACAATATTGCCGTATTTCCACAACAACAACTTATTTATGCAAAAATTGCTGAAAGAAGTTATTGTCACGAAGCGAGAAATTGAACCAAACAATAGAAACTTATATTTATTGTAGTCAATCATAATAATTAAAACGGAAAATCGCTTGGTTGCGTAAAATGCGACCAAGTAATCAAAAACATAAAACAGATATGTTGGGCTTTAAAAACAGAGAAAAAAAGCCTAATTTTCACGCTTTTTGTATATAGGAAAACAAATATTTGTGCAAATTTACAGCTGCATATCTTATTTTCCTGGTCGCAATATTATGTTTTTCCAGAAACACTGAACGTAGTGGAAAAATACGAAGAAATATTTACAATTTCCTGTTTAGTGTTTATACTGCATACAAAACAAAAGTTGACTCCCTCCTACTAATTTAACTTTTCATTCAAAATTGTTTGCGTTGTTGCCCCGCGTGGCTCTTAAATTATTGTGGTAATTTATCATATAACCGAAAAACAAGTATTTTGACAATCTGAAACAAAACAAAATCAACTTTTATTTTATTTTTTTGGATAATTATTTGTTTTTGGGCGGAAAAGATATATCGCACGGAATATTTTGTTTGTGGCGGTTGGGGAAAATTGCATTTTCCTTTCTTTCTCCCTATATATATGTAGCTAATATGTTTATGGTAATAATGTGCGTTATGTATAATGTCTGTGTGTGGATTTGTAAAATAATTAATCGAAAACGGAAAATAAATTTTCCAGCTGGAATTTATGTGAAAATATTTACAATTTGAAAGCAAAACAAAGAAATTAATTAAATGTTTGTTATAAGAATTACTGTGATTTTTATTGCTTAATGTGTCTACATCCTCCAAACTTATCGCATGTTTATTTCAATTATTTGTAGGACAACCCGTTGAGTTGAAATATTTGTTTGGTATTTTATACTATATAGGGTATAGGTAATTGTTTGGGTTTGATAAACAAAATTATGATAATTTTTTTTTTTTCAAATATTATTTTCAAGTTCCTCGGATTAAGCTTCCGCCCCATATTGGGTGCAGATTATTTATACTAGTATTAGATATGACTAAAATTTGACCAAAAGCCGATTAGAACTATTAACAATGTATGCAATGAACGGAATTTCTTCAAATTCGAAAGTATACCGGGCGAATTTGTTCGATTCAACAGTTTTCTTTTTCATCAGATCTAACCGAAAAGTTTTCAACTAAAAATGATGATTTTGCCATTATCTAGGTCAATTCTGAAACAAGGAGTTTCCCCATGCAAAAAAAATTATTTAATCAAAACACGCAATTCATTTTTTCCATTGTTAGAGAATAAATGGGAGTTTGTTTAGTGTTTATGACTGTCAAAATTAAACATGGTGGTTTGGAAGATAGCTCTTTAAGATGAAAGGTCTTTTTTGTAGTTTCGAAAACTGCAAATTGGCATTTATACATTAACATCGGATATAATCGTGTCATTACTGGTTTTTGTTTGTCTAATTACAGTCTTTTTAAGTTTGAGACGGTTGCGTACCAACTCTATTATCTATTATTTTTAGTTATATAAATATTTAAGAAGGAAAATTCATTTCCTATTTTTCTACGATTGTGAAAATTTTCCTTAAACCCCGAGATATTCCTAAAATACTAAAACAACTAAAAATTACAGAGTATTTGTAAAACTGCGAACTTGCGAATAAATTCCAAACTATACGCAATAAAAAATAATAATTTTTTTTTTAGTCATTTGTAATTTGTAAGGTGAAGATATTCTACTTTCAAGTAAAAAATATAACACAAGACAATTATAACACAATAGAATTATCGAGTTTCCCGGAATTTCCCTGGAGTTTCTAAACGCACATAGAATATTCAAAAATCGTCAGTCCTGTGTCTGGGACCACATAATTGTTTAGAATTGATTTATTTTCTATTAGAGTAACATAGATCGTAACCTACTCAAAATGAGTTTGCGTTAGAATGGCCGGCGTTTAGGAACTCCAGGAAAATTCCAGGAAACTCGATACACGGAAAAAAAAACTTACTAATATAGAGAAAAACTCGAATAACCCAAGAAAATTTGGCAATATTTTTCAGCTAAACGAAAATTTTCTTACCGTAAACAATGTATTTTTCATTACAAAATATTTTTAAAATGTTAATATAAATTATAATTGATGGTTAGTAGAAATTTAATTTCTCGCTAGAAGAAAATATGGTTTCAAAGATAATATTCATTTTCCAAATGTTTATTTATAATTGCTTGATTTGAAATACATTGGTTTGTTTCAAGAAAATGATTTGCTTAAAATTATGTATTATTGTTTTGTCTGGAGAAACCCTTTATTCAGTGGAGAAATATGTTTCTTTATCGAAAATCAATTTTCCAATAATAAAAAATACTTTCTTGCTGTTAAACACTTAATTTCTTAGAATGGAACAATTTTATTAAACTACTGTTTCTATCTTCTTACCCTAAGAAAAAAGTTATCTGATTTTCTAATATTTAAATTATAATTTCTTAGCTGAAGAAATACATTTTTTAAACCATTTTGACGATTTTCTTATATGTATCGTATTACTTCATACTTTAATCTTACCTTTCCTTCAGTAGAGAGAACAATTTATAAACACGTTATTTATAATTTCTTGTAGTAAGGGATGCATTTTTTATGAGCTGCATTTCTTAATCAAAGAAAATAATTTATTAATTTATTCCTTAGGGTTTCTTGATTACATCACATTCTTTCTTATTTCCATGTAGCTTATTCTCAACCGGAGAAATCTATTTCTTCCTGGGTACTTCATATTCAGTAATAGAGAAAATGATTTTCTTGTAGTATTTCAATATTTTTTCCGGAGTGTGGGTATATTAGTGAAAATAAGAAAACTGCGTGAATCAGTTTTCTTATTTTCAACAATATTTCACAATTTTTATTTAAATCAAATATTTGTTTCGGCTAATAAAATTGTATGAATAAAAGTTTTATTTACATTATACATAAAAACTTAAAAACTAATTTATTTTTATTTCTATCTAAATAGCTAAATAGAAATAAATAAATACATATATTACATGTTTATTTATTTGTATATATGTATATTATTTTTATTTTATTTTCATTTATTTTTATTGGTAATATTATTTATTTATTAATATATAATATAACAATGAACATACTTCTATAAATGGTCTCCAATCGCTTTTTGTCATCGATCTACTCGTACTTCTGGCTGTTGGCTTTAGAATATAGTGGAGGCACGTTAGAATGTTAAAATTGAATGAATCGCCTGGAACGAAAAATAAAATGAATTCAATTAAATGTTAGAATATTTACTCCACATTAATATGTGGAGTTAATATTGTATATTTAAAAAAACATGATTATTAAATAAATAATTTGGCGTTAACTTACAATTACTATCTCCGTTTAAAACTGATGTTAGTTTAGTAGACTTTAAAATAGGTGCAATTTCGGTTTTAAAATTGGTTAACTATTTTATTTGCATCGGAATTGCGAGTTTCTTTTACAAATATCCTAATTTTCTTAGATTGCAGCTCCGGTTTTTATGTTTATTATATAGGATACCAGACGGCTTTCCTCCTCCTCTATAATACAGTTCCTGAAAAGAGAATTAAACTTTAAGTAAATTGTAAATTAAATTTTAATATTTATTATTATTTGCCTTAACCTCTCCTGGAAACTGTTTTTCAATATCGATCGAATTTTTTTCTAAATTTATAGAATGAAAAGGTCTCTTTACTAATTCGTTCACTATGCTATTCACAAGCAATTCCTTAGTATTTTTGTCCAATGCGGTGGAGTTTTGGAATTATACATTTTTAAAATTATTATTCTCTTATTTGTGTTTAAAAACTGAGCCAAATTCTGAAATAATAAAAAATACATTTTATTCATAGTATTACCAGAGACAAAATATTTACATAGATTTCTCATTTTACTAAAAGCATGGAAAAAATAAACTTCTGGATATTTCCAATGTCAGCCTCATCGTTGTACTGGCGAAATTTATAAGGCAATGATTTTAAAATGTATTGCGTGTATCAATACCTATAGATAATACGGATCTAGAATGCATAATTTTTTAATAAGTATAAGAAATACAACGAAACATGGGATCAGAAGTTTATTTTTTTCGTTTTTAGTAAAATGAGAACTCTTATTTTGTCTATGGCATTACTAATATTAGAATTATTAATAGTAGCAATACTAACAAAATCTAATAGCGAAACTTCATCACTAGAATGGGAGAGTCACATGAAGACTGCATTCTGATCCATTGTGATGTAGACGAATTCATAGAGCAGGTACTCGCGCAACTTTGAATTGGGTACACATTGGTGGTTGGATAACCCTAAGAAATATTGATTGATAATTCAAAAAAAAATTCAAAATATATTTCAAACAACCCTTACATTGTTCTCACACCAAGAAAAAATTCCCCTGCTCAACTGTGTTTTTAATCGCAATTGTTTTAAGTCCGGAAACAATTCATCTAAGTCGCTATGAGTTATCCATTGAAGGTCGTCCAAAGTTTGAAAACCACTACCTTAAAGAAATAGTGAATACTATTAATAAATATTTGATACTAACTATTGGCAACATGTTGAGTGAAATCAACATGTTGAGACCCATTGTTTCATTGTTTAAAATAGATATAGTGGAGTAAAATGAACAAAATTTTGTAAGATTTTAAATTATCGCCAATAATACGCATACAAAATTTCCCCTCAAAATTTTGACCGTAACACCCTTTTATTTCGATTTTAGTTCAACCTTTTCAAAGTGGTTTTTTAGTAGAAAAAAAAAAATTCTTTTTTTAACAAACACCATAAAAAATAAAACATATGTTTTTATGCACAATTTTAAAAATATTTTTTAAACATTTGAAAGGGCAGAAATCGTCCTAAATTTAAAAAAATTATATCCCACACAACCTTTTTCTCACAGCAAATATTGAAAATACAATTGGGACTAAAATACGGATTGCGGCCGTAGATCTTAATATTTTAAATGAAAATCGACATAATATGTATCACTATAAGAACTATAACTCCCATGAATTTCAGGTTATATTTTTGAATCTAACGAAAGTTATTGAAGAACAGCCATTTTTTTTTTCACTGTTAATTTATCCGGTGAAGTATTATAGGTATTTTAATTACGAATAAAACGATTTTTTTTTAGATCGATTCGATGAACAGATGCTGAGAATTAAAGAAAAAGTGAACTGGAAGTTAAATAGTTAAGAAATTGAACTAAAATCAAGAAAATAGAGTGTTACGGTCAAAATGTTGAGGGGAAATTTTGTATGCATATTATGGGCGATAATTCAAAGCGAATAACTGTGCGTTGATAACATCGAGACAAATTCCGTAGCACTTTCATTTTTTGTTGGTGTAATTCTTATGAACCGCACAGTAAAACAAAAAACTAGCTATCGCATTTTTTTGTGAAAAATCGGACAAACATTTACTCATTTTACTACACTAATATTTTTACCGAATTTTTCGAATTATTTTTAAAAAATAAATGGTTTTCGATTTTACTAAAAAATTAAACAAAACTCAATTTAAGTCACTATGTATTATTGCCACATATGTTTGTGTATGTGTATGTATATATTTAATGTACATGTAGGTCTTACCAGATAAAAGTGGCCATGCTTCTTGAATATTCCACTCTACCAATTTTTTGAATAGATCGTTAGGAGGTGTTAAGTTTAAACTGTTAGGCATTTCAAGCAGAAATGTATTCTCGCTAGGACTCGCGAGTATTTCGAACTCAACATTCGGTGTAGCCTCTTGCAACGTTGTATCAACATTCTCCATATTATGAGCTGTATTTTTTTTTTTTTTTTTTTACACCAATAAATAGTAGATTGTTCTACAAGTAAAGAAAAGTGATAGTTTTCCAGCGAGTAAAATTGTTTAATTTACGAGCGAGCGCTAGCGAGCGAGTGTATTAACAATTTTACGAGCATGGAAAACTACTTTTCTTACGTGTCGGACATGCTATTTTTTCGTGTATTTGACGACAAATCAGGTAAAAATAAAAAAGGTACACCCAGTTTGGATCGAAGTACGTATGCATAGCATGTACATAATAATCGCAGTAAGCAAATAAATAAAAGTCAAAAATTCAAAAATCATTTGGAAAAAAAGCGTTTCTATGAAGAAAAGTGTTTATAGTGAAGAAATGTGTTGCTAAGGAGAAAAGTACCAGTTTTCTTTACTGTTTTCAGCCAAGAAATGACACTCTTTGCCATTAAGGACACGAAAAAAAATATTTTTGAATAATATTAAAAAGAAAAAAATCTACATTAACGCTTTTTTAACAAATTAAATAAAAATAAAAATTTCACTTACATTCAGTTTATTTTTCACCAAACAAAAATTCAGTTTTTCACTGTACCAGTTTTTGGCTATATAATATTGTATATATTATATGTATGTTTTATTATTCACTAACACTAGTTTTAATAAAAACGGATTAACATCACTACGGCTCAAAAAAATAAACGCTGTAATAAATTTAACACTACTGTTCAAAAATATTCAAGAACATTAAAACGCATCTTACACGCACAAAGACTCGTCGACAAAGAATGATTTGTTAAATATTCATATTTATCAAAATTTTCTTTCCAAAAGAATCGTTCTCTTAGTTCATAAATTTAGTTCTCTTACAATGAGAAATATGTTTTTGGACCTAAGAAATAATTGCTTGTATTAAACGTATTCTCTTAGAGTAAGAAAAAAAAAAAGAGAACAAGAAATTGTTTCCTTGTTAAGGATGATTAATAGGAGAAATATTTTTCTTAATCCACTTTTTGGTAAACTAATTATTTTCTTCTAAAAAGAAATTGTTTCTTGCGTTTTTAAATTTATTCTGTGTGTATGATAAACGTGCGAAATCCATTAAGAAATGTTTCTTGTTTTTTTTACCTTATAAAAATGTATTTAAATTTAATCGAAATATAAATTATTTCATAATGTTTTGTCAATAATTTGATTG
This sequence comes from Tipula helvola, assembly GCA_963556165.1. NCBI lineage: Eukaryota > Metazoa > Arthropoda > Insecta > Diptera > Tipulidae > Tipula > Tipula helvola. The sequence goes on along the minus strand of OY744483.1, from coordinate 33,919,672 downwards.
ACATTTAAATAAATCTTTGAGTTAATTAAAAATACTAAGAAAATTTCCTAAATCATTGGATTTGAATAAAATATAAACCACAGGTGTTTTGTCGATCACTGCGATTATTGTGGCGTAAAATCCCATATAATTTTTATGCAAGACTCATCATCAAATTATTTCAATAAAAATTTGATGAAAATATGAAAATTACTCTTTTGATGAAGAAAAATCATGTTTTATTTAATTAAAAAATTATTAAACAATTTTTATTAGTGTTAGGGCTTTTTATTAGAAATATTTGGAAAAACCTTAAATTTATTTATAAAAATATTTACTCCCTGTATATTAATCTCATGACTGGAGAAACTAAAATATGTATTATTTAATTTTAAACCTAAAGACCAAAAATTATTTTGTGTACATATTTCCGTATCTAAATTACGTTGATCTGCAAATCGACAATCGAGTGTATGGAATATTTGTAAGAACAATCGAGTATGTGGAAAATGAAACATTTGTAAAAATTATTAATTTATGAAATAGTGAACTAAGTCAATTTGAAATTTTTTATATTGAAATTTTTAAAATACCAGTATACATTACACCCATAAACAACATTAAGAAACGTATTTAGGTTTAAATTACAGATTGAGAAATTATTCAGTTTCTTGTTTTAACATAAATAGTAACACAAACAAGAATATTCCTTTCTTAAATTGTATACTTCAATAGTTTCTCAAATCAAGATATTGTTTTTGCGTTCATTAAGAAACCATTTTTGTTTTAAAGTTACTAGTTTCAAGAATATTGGACAATAGAATTTGATAAAAAGGTCAATTTCTTTTTGTATGAAAATTTGGAAACAAAACAAGCATATTTTTCTATATTAATAATATGTTTTTATCAAATCAAAAATTTGATGCATTTATAAATGTAAGAAACTAAATCTCCAAATAGAATTCCAACAAAAAATTAAATTAAAGCAATTTTTATCAGTCGAAGAAACATTTATGTTATTTCAATAAAAACTTGATGGAAATAAGAAAATTACCGTTTTAATGAAGAAAAATCATGTTTTATTTAATTAAGAAACCGTTTTCTTCGTGATAGTAAGCCTATTTTTTTCCGTGTATACGAATATTCTCCATTCAATATTCAAAAATCGTCAATCCCAAGTGCCTGGAGACAGAGAATTTTTTTAAAACCAGTTTTCTGTTAGAGTAGACCGTAGCCTACTCAAAATAAGTTTTCGTTAGAACGGCCGGCATTCAGAAACACCAGGAAAATTCCGGGAAACTGGATATAAGAAAATTCTCCATTCAACATCAAAAATCGTAGGGCCACACAATTTTTTTAAAATTGATTTATTTTCTGTTAGAGTAGATCGTGACCTACCTAAAATAAGATAGCGTTAGAATCGCCGGAGTTTAGGAACACCAGGAAAATTCCGGGAAACTCGATATACATAAGATAATTCTCCATTCAATATTTAAAAATCGTCAATCCTAAGTGCCTGGGGCCACAGGAATTTTTTAAAAATTGATTTATTTTTTGTTAGAGTAGATCGTAACCGAATTAAAAAAAAAATGGCCGAAGAGTAAACATCGTCGTATGATGCTGTGATTAAAAATATTTAAATATAATCGTAATTAAATAGATTAAGTAAATAAAGTGGTAAAAGTAGTAATTTTGTGATTTCTTAATAACCGTGTGTGAAAATTAAATTATTTATATATAAAATATAAATGAAATTAATCAAACGGTATAGTGAATAATTTACTTTAAAGTGATTCGATGGATTTTGAGTTTTTGTGTTAATACCTATAATATTTAATACGTTTTGTTTTGTCTTTAATGAATTAAATTCAAGTACTTTACTATGTAATTATTTGGATAATTTCAATAGTTTGTAATATTTCTTAATTCTCTAAAAATACCGGTGCAAAAAAAGTTATATTTGTGACGTAACACAATCCAATCAAGAACAATACATATTGGTTGTGCTAGAACATCTGATTTTGTACTGCTACAAGAAATTTCAACAATTATTGTATCTAACAGGAAATAAAAAATGTGTTTTGCGCTGTGTAATCGTTTATAATACCATAATCAGGAGTTTTCAATATATTATATCTGAAATATGGCACCAGAAAGGAGAAATAAATCGGAAACTGATACAAGTGATATAAAATTTACGAATTTAATAAAAATTCAAGATCCTTCTAATAAAGATATTGTGAAAGCTATAATTGGTTCGCATAACAATCTAAATAGTAAAATGGATGACACCTCACAGTCAGTTAATACGTTAATAAAGGAAAATTATCTGATGACGTTAAACTAATAAATCGAATAATAATTTTATCTCGATCAAAAACAACTAAATATTGATGTGGTTGTAAGTTGCTTCCTTGTAACTTATCTACAGTCGACGATTTTGTAACAAATTTATGTGGCATATACTCCAGATTATATTTAACAGTATTCATTTTTACTATGCAAAGAAATCTAAAGGCAGCAACACTGATACGAACTATGGTATTATCCAAATACGTCAACTTTATCCCAAATTCAACAACAACAGGTTGTTCAATCACAGATTTGAACATAGATTACGTTTATCATGCAAACCAAATACATTGCACTAATCATGGCACGTTACAAATACAACAATTTAGCGATGCAATAATTGTCAACTAAGTGTCTTTAAGTAAAATTATTATTTACGGATATAGAATCCAATTTCTGAATTATACAAATTGTTTCACATAATTTTTGCTTTGTTGGCAAATTATTTTTGTATATAAACACTTACATTTTGAGTAATAAAAACAGTTAAAATAAAGCATTCAAACATTTTGATTCATTCTCATGTGCAGTATCAATTTTTGTTAAGGATTATTTACAGTTTGATGTAGTTGAATCTTTGGAGCAAAATGAGAATGATTTTTTGATCCTAAAATTAATTAAATTTAATATATACATAATTGGTTTTTATAAGCCCCCACATACACAGTTCTCAAAGTTTATTTCACTTTTAAATATGGTGATTGCAAAATAAATTTGCTTAATGAATTTGAAAATAATATTCGCTCTTATTACAGTATTTTAGAAGCAAATGGGTTTGCAGTTATCAGTAAAATACATCCTGATTTTGCAACCAGGATTTCAAATACGATTAGTTCCCTTCTCGATCATGTGATTACATAATTTTAATTTTAAGTTCACTATGCTTTGCGAAGACACTGATCTTAGTGACTTAGGGTGGTCCTTGTTTGTATGGGACGAAAAAAATGAGGAGATATCTAACGGGACACCCCCTAGAAATGTGAGGTTATGCTAAAAACTTAAACAGAAAAAATATTGGGTCAATCGAAGATGGTTTAGAGGTCGCGACTTGAGCGCCAAGTTCGATAAAAATGGTATTTTTTTCAATTTTTCACTTTCAAACGAAGATAAAAATGATTTAAAATTTTTTTTCAGCCTAAATAAAAATTGTTGTTCAGAAGATTTTATTACCTTTCCAAAACATCAAAGATATCAAAAATCGGTTAACAAATAGCGACTTTATGGCCAAATTTCCAAAACTAATAAGAACCCAAAAAATAAACGGATTTTTTTAAATCCTGAATTTTATATTCAAAATTACAAAGAAATAAATAAATAATTAAAAATGATGTATAACGAGGAATGTTTTATGCTGTCATAAAAAAACCGTATGAGTCATAAGGACTTAATATAGTTGTGTTTTATGATGTCATTATCATTCGTCTCATTAGCTATTGTAGTCAAATCCGCCTGCCGTATTAATTATGACCTGTTATGGACGATATGTTTCATTGTATCATATAATATTTAAACAAGAGAAATCCAATTAATTTCAGTTTAAATCGAAGTTTAATTGAAGATAAAATTAAATCAATTCCAATAGACTCACAAGCATTATTTTCGTTATCGGATAGTGACAGCGAAAGGATATCTGATAACGACATGAGCTTCAAAAATATTGATTTGCCTGTGCTAAGCGTAGAAGAAGACCCTAGAAGAAGCAAATATTTCATTACTCCTAGAATATTGTCAGCCTTGGATAAGGGAAGATTACTGATCGAGCAGCATTGCATTTAATCAGTGCCGTTGCCGAAAGTCTTGTGCATTCTATTGATGAACTCGTTTTGAATCGAATAACACTGAGGCGTCTTCGTGAAACAAATAGGGTAGAAATCAGTTAAATCGACTTTCAAGTTTACAACAGGCGCAGTACATTGGGAAGGGAAATTACTTAAGGAAACTAGAACGAAGACCGTGGATCGTTTGCCAGTGATTATTTCCCATATAGATGGACAACAATTATCGAGCGTTCCCAAAATATCAAGATCGCGAAGGCTGTTTTCCAAAGCTTAATCGATTGGAGAGTAGCAGACGATGTCGCGGCGGCTTGCTTCGATACAACATATTCAAATTCTGGAAGATTAAGTGGAGCAGCTATTATTTTAGAGCAGAAACTAGAACGAAGTTTATTATATCTTGCTTGTTGACATGACATGTGAAATTATATTTCGCGCTGCAATTGAATCAAAAATGGGCTATACATTAGAAGTAAATGTTCCGTTATTTGTGAGATTCAAGAATGCCTGGAATTCCTTGAATAAGGATTATTTCAAAGCAGGCATAGATGATCCCAACGTTTATATACAATTAAATGATGCCGTGTGAAAAGTGGTGTGGAAGCGGAATTAGTGGGTTTTTGTAAGAACGAATTGGCCTAGGAACATGCTCGGGATGATTACAAAGAATTATTAGACATCACTCTAATTTTTTTAGGCATGATACCAAATGAAAATGTCCATTTCTGTTTGCCAGGGCTTATACATTATGCTCGCTGGATGTCCAAAGCCATTATGTATTGAAATTATTTATATTTCGTGCAGAATTTAAGTTAACAGCACAAGAACAGAAGAATTTATGGGACATTTGCATTTTTGTCGTACGATTTTATGTGAAAATTTGGTTCCATTGCACTAAAGCTGATAAAGCATCAAAGCTGGATTTCAACTATTTAAGAGATATTTATTCTAAAAAACCCATGATGAAAAGTTGGCGATGGCTATACTAAATTAAATATGTGGTCAAATAAAATTCGTAAATGATATCGCAGCACGTGGCGTTACGTTAATACAAGATTATAATAAGAAATTAACAAAAAATGAAGACGACATGCAATATTTACAACAAGTCGTAAAGCACTACACACAGAAGTTTTCAACACGTACCAAAACATCGATAGATTGATTATTTTCATCATAAAAATTAATTCATAATATCATTGTATAGAAGAAACATGATGCATTTATAATAAAAAAAAAGTTGGAATAATTTGTCTTATGTGTTTGTATTTTGGAAATTTGGCCATAAAGTCGCTATTTGTTAACCGATTTTTGATATCTTTGATGTTTTGGAAAGGTAATTATATCTACTATTCATCACAAATTTTATTTAGGCTGAAAAAAATTTTTAAATAATTTTTATGTTCGTTTGAAAGTGAAAAATTAAAAAAAATACCATTTTTATCGAACTTGGCTCTCAAGTCGCGACCTCTAAACCATCTTCGATTGATCCAATATTTTTTCTGTTTAAGTTTTTAGCATAACCTCACATTTCTAGGGGGTGTCCCGTTAGATATTGGAACTTTCGAAAATAAGGACCACCCTAAAAATTGTCAGCTTGCGAGGAATTCTAAAAATTATTATTCATACATAAAATCTATCATTAATTATCCCGAAGTTGACAATTTTTTATTATCATTTGATTTTAAAAATAATTCTTTTTTCGTTTTTTATATAAACAACTCATAGATAATATAAATCAAAATAGTAAATATAGAAACTGCTTTATAAAGAATACTAGAATAAAGAATCCTTGGTTTGATGAAAAAATTGAAAAATTGGTCAAAGAGAAAGAAACATTTTATAAACTCTTCAAGAAATATCCTCTGAATGTATATTTTAAAGAAACATACAATAAGCTAAAACTAAAAGTTCAATACAATGTCATCAAACTGAAAAAAAAAAAAATTATAATAATAAATTTAACTATATTCTAAATACTTACCAATAAATATGACGTAACTGATATCTCCATAATTACTTTGATAATTGATGGACAGTTAATAACTGATCAACTATTGGTAGCTCAGACACTTAACAAATATTTTACCAGTATTGGACTTGAAATACGAAATGAGTGTAACTTACCGTATAATCAACATTATCATCATTATGACATCGGACAGCCTCTGTCCCAGTTTGAAGAAACTACACCACTAGAAATTGATCAAATAATTAAATCACTTAATTCCACAAGTTCTGCGGGCTGGGATAAAATCAAACCCAAATTAGTTAAACAACTTAATTCAAGCATCTCAGAATCGTTATCAACTTATATAAATTGTTGTTTCTCAAAGTGTTGTTTCCCAGATGAATTTAAAATTGCACGAGTAACTCCTTTATTTAAAGGCGGAGGAAGATATAACCCTACAAACTATCGTCCAATCCCGGTTCTACCTTTCTTTTCGAAAGTGTTTGAGAAAATTATATATCAACAATTAAATGACCATTTAGGATAGATAAAAATCAGTTCGGGTTCCAAAAACATAGCAGTTTCAGCTTGAATAAATCTAGTAGAAACAATTTATTATAATATCGAAAAAAAAATTATGT